>JAJKFI010000048.1:141429-166933 GCA_029204185.1 Lerista edwardsae
ATAGATAGATAGATAGATAGATAGATAGATAGATAGATAGATAGATAGATAGATAGATAGATAGATAGATACGATTCAAAAATAGTGGCTGCCTGAAAAAAAATGACAACTGGACCACGGTTATATTTCTGTGACGGATGCATGGTTTCCCCAGGAGAGTTCCATTGTCGCCGAAAATTGGCTTAAAATGGTTTCTATCTCTGGGAAAGCATTTAAAAAGGCAAACAACCAAACGAGAGAGTATGAGGTTCATTTTTATTACACCTGCGCAGACGGACCAATCTCCCTGGAAAGGCAGGGGAAAAGGCAAAAAAATACAGATTGCAAACATTTTTATAACTCCCCCCCTCCTCTTCCTCCAAGCTGCTGCTTGATGGAAAATTACTACACCGGGGCTGGGACCTGAGAAGCTCTGAGTTAATTGGGCCTCTCTAATGTGGGTTGTGTGGGGAAAGTAGGAGGAGGTGCTGCCAGTATGAGTTAATGCTTAACTGTTATCTGCCTATCTTGCTGTGTGAACCAACTGTTGTGAGCTAGGCCTCGGCCTGTCTCCATTTTGGAACTATCAGGTCCAGCCCCTCCCCCCCCCTCCTTCTTTCCCTTTGTGGGAACAGAGCAGAGAGCCTGATTGTGGTGTCTGGAATCTCAGCAGCCATGAGGGCCACTCCAGACAGCACCTCAGAGCTTAGAGCCTTGCTGGCCAAGGCCAGACCTTATCAGTACTATCAGCTTTGAACCTCCGGATGGGAGGGGGATTAGATGGAGCAGGAGCCTCGCAGCCAGAAGCAGGGGTCTGGGAAGTGTTTGAAAAAGGGAACAAAGAGACAGATGCTCAGTCTGCAGGGGAAAGATCATCATGCACCCTGGACCTCCAGTTACTGCCCTGTTAGGTGAGAGATAGGCTAGTTAGACGTAGCCAGATAACTTTGTTAGTTTGCATTGGGCTTATGTAGTTATGCTTTGTTTTGCTTGGGCCACTGAGCAGTGGTGTCTTGAGGGGGGCGGAGGGGCCGCACCAGGTGACGCGCATGGGGGGGGTGACACCACCAGGGACCAAAATGGCTAAAATTGTGGTTTTAAAAGATGATGCTATATACCGTTTGGGTGTGGAATTTCACCCTGAATTCAATGAACAAAACTGGAGTGTAATATCTTCATTCTATCAAAAGTTATGGCCAAAACACTAAAAACAAAAATACAACTTTCAGTATAAAAATTGCGTGTTTTTTTATTGTGGTTTTACAGAATAATACCATCATGCTGTATACCTCTTGGATGTGCAATTTCACCTGGAATTCAATGAAAAAAATGAGTGTAATATCTTCATTCTATCAAACGTTATGGCCAAAAAGCTAAAACGACCAAATTCCAACTTTTAATGTAAAATCGCAATTTTTTAAAAATTGCGGATTTACGGAATAATGCCATCATGTTATATACCGTTGGATGCAGAATTTCACCCAGAATTCAATGAAAAAATCAGAGTGTAATATCTTCATTCTATCAAAAGTTATGGCCAAAAAACTAAAAACTGAAAATAAAACTTTTTATGTAAAAAATCACAATTTTTTTTAAAAAATCATTATGAATCAGTTCTTATTTCCATATATCAGAGCTAATACTAGAACTTTTATTTAATTGTGTGAGTTTCATCAAATTGGCCATGGGTTTTTTGTTGGTTACTAATTTGTTGGGTGACCTGTACTATAGTTAAATAAATAAATAAATAAATAAATAAATAAATAAAGTTGATGGGGGGGTATCACAATACCTGGGGCCTGGCCCATCCAGACTGCTCCCAGGGATCGTGGAATGACGTCCCCTCCTGGCCACCAGCAACTTCCAGTGGCCCAGGAGGCATTCCTTAGCCCCAACCAGTAGTGTAGCACAGCGTCAAGACTGGATTCAGCTAACCCCCGCTTCCAGGACACGAGGCACACCTTGGAGTAAAATGTAATGATTTATTAAACTACAAGTTACAGCATAGAGGCTTAAGAAGGCCTTTCAAAGCAGGCCATAAGTAAGGCATAACTACATGATGCTTAACATAGAAATAAAGAACTAAAGATGCAAAATAAAGAAACAGCTATCTCCTAGTCTAAGTACATTCTCCTATCACTCACCCAGCAAAGGACAGAACTAGGCGTGAAGAGGGCAAAAAAGTCTCTCCCCTTCCCTTCTCAAGCCGCAGGAAGAATGTGAGTCTTTTACTTCCCCCCCCCCGCACTTCTTCCAGCCCCCCTTGTCAGCTAGCAGCAAAAAAGCTCCTGGTTTCATTTTCCCAGTGAGAGGCCCACATTATCTCTCTCTGGCCAATAGAAAGATAGCACAATTAGGCCAGCAAAGTTTGGTCAGCACAAGGGTATGTAACATAAAGTATGTTTGTACCACTTTTGGTGTCAAGAGAGGCCAGCACACAGATATGCGCCATCCTCCCTGACTCGAAGAGTAGTCCAAACGTGTTTTACGGTGGCCCCTGGGCTGGCCAAACTTTGCTGGCCTAACTGTGCCAGCCTAACTCCAGGTTAGGATTGTGCTCTATATCTAATTTGGATTCTCTTTATGAGAGGCGATCGTGGAAAGAAGTCTTCATTTTTTCATTTGTCCTCATTTCCTTTTTTTAAGCAGCAAAAGCATGTGAAAGATAGTTGCAAAAAGTGTCACTCTTGTGAGTGCTGGGAGATAGTAGCCCTCTTCAGACATTCACTCTCTGAAGAGCTGCTCGGATCATACCACTTAACCCAGTGATGGTGAACCTGTGACACACCACAGCGTTTTGGGTGACATGCCAGCATTTCACACGCCAACAACAACTGAGGATTTTTTGTAATGATCTGATTTTTTTGTAATGATTTGTAATAATTTAAAATCTCTTTATATAATGCATAGCCCCACACATAATTGGACTATTCTTTTTAAAATGAATATGTAAATAATAGTTTCTTTTTTGTTGGAGGTGGGGAGTGACATGCCAGCAGATACAAGTTAGGCATTTTTGACATGGCAAGCCCAAAATGTTCGCCATCACTGACTTACCCTGAACCCCCTTCAGTGATGCAAACTAGCCCCACCACCTTCTGTGTGCTCAGGAGGCAAAATATGGATGTGGCTGGAGCTGGCCCGGGAATAAATCTTGTTTTTGCTCCAAGATGGTAATAATGGGGAGACACTTTTCTTGTGTCCAGCATTTGTCTCTGCGCACAAACACAGCGTGTGGAGAGTAGGGGTGCACTTCATTATTGGGGATCAGGGGCAAGTTGCACAATCTCAAGGGCCCGTTGCATATTTTTCTCCACAGAGAGCAAACATCTGAAGAAGGCTAGTTTCTACAATAATCTGGTGTCAGAATTGTTCTCTTTTTCCTCTTCTACCTTTCCTCTAGGTATGACAGAACCAAGTTGACATTAAAAGATATTCACAACTGCCAGTATGTTGCCTGTATGAACCCAACTGCTGGGTCCTTCACCATTGACTCCAGACTCCAGGTAGGCATTGGAGCAGTATTGTTGAGTTATAGGAAGGGAAAAATATTGTTGTGTCATCCATACAGTGTTTGCTGCTTTGAATATGATGCTTCTTCCTTTGTTCGGAAGCAGAAGACATGAGTGTATCTGGCCTTCTTTGGTTTGCTTTGAAATTTAAGATGGTTCCTTTATATTAAGGAGATGGTTCTAATCATTTGTAAATGGCTTCTCTTGTAGCGACACTTCTGTGTGTTTGCTGTGAGTTTCCCAGGACAAGATGCCCTTATGTCCATCTACAGCACCATCCTATCTCAGCACTTGGCCCTCCGAAATGTCCCAATGGTGATCCAGAAGATCCATTCACAGCTAGTTTCAGCAGCTCTGGGTAAGCATGACAAAAATTGGCTAAATAAAAAGGCAGCGTATACTGTGGGGGAGGAGGAAATACTATGAGCACAATCCTAAGCAGCACTGGATTGGCAAGGGCGACAGGCCTGTCTAAACAGCCCGCTAAAAAGCAGGCACAGATCCTTATGGCCGAATCCCAAGCCTGCCCATATCCCGCCCCCAACCCCCTCCCCCCCCGCCAACCCCATGTCCAGACGGACACGGAGCCTCCCTTGCACCAGCTGGCTTCAGCCGAAGCGAGGGAGACTTGCCGTCGGCCCTATCATGCTGACGCTCCTCGTAGCGTCGGTCTGACAGCTGTAGCGCCAATGCGGGCATGACCTTCATTCATGGCTCGAAGGCTTTACTCTTGGAGCCGTGAATGGCTCTGGAGGGGATGGGAAGGGGCTGCATTACACAGGAGCTCAGGCTCCTGCAAAGTGTTCCCCTCACCCCTGATGAGTGTTCCCCTTATAAGTGTTACCCCCACCCCTAACTATAGAAGGAGTGTTACTTTTTCTCCTATCTGTGTATTTCCAGTGTATAACCTGAATGATGGCCAGATTCAGCAGTCTTTCCAGAAAGAAGTTTTAGGATTACTGTACTGCATTTTCTCAGTATTCAAATACAATTTTGCTGAAGCCTATGTTATTCGGAGCACTCTCCGGAATGTGGTTATGCAGTTGTCACAATCATTGGAGGAGAGGAGAGGGATGATTCCTTGAAGTAGAATGTCTAATTGGGCCTGTGCTCCCATCATATATATGGTCAAAGCATAATATTTGGGGCATATATGCCTGGTGCAAAAACTTTTGTAATGTCATGTGAACATATAATATACACTTCTTAGAGAGCAATCCTAACCTGGAGTTAGGCCGGCACACTTAGGCCAGCAAAGTTTGACTGGCATAAGGGACACCGTAAAGTGCGTTTGGACCACTCTTGGAGTCAGGGAGAATGGTGCACGTCTGTGTGCTGGCCTCTCTGACTCCCAAGAGTGGTCCAAAGATACTTTACAGTGTCACTTGTGCTGGCCAAACTTTACTGGCCTAATATGTGCCGGCCTAACCCCAGGTTAGGAATGTACTCTTAAAATAATACATTGTATGAGAAACAATGTGGCAGCAACAGAAGCCCCACATTTGCGGTGAAAGGCACTTAGGAACTTGCTTCCAGTGAAAACAGGGGTGATAGAAAGATCAGATAATTCATTGTCTTAAGCCCTGAGGCTGTTCAAAAATCAGCTGCTAATTGCCCAAGCGAAGACCTCTACTCCTGCAATTTGCAAGCATGTGTATATATGGGGAGATAAACATTTGAGCATCTTTTTTTCTGGCTGTTGTTATTACTTGTATATAAATAAAAAATGTTCATTCCTAGATTATTTTGTTTCATAAACCTAGGTAGATTCCCACCTAGTTAGGTCATTTTAAAAAGTGGGTGCTAAAAAGTTTGGGAATCACTGATATAGATAAAAATTAATTTGTGATTTCTTGCTACTTGCTAATGCAGGATTTAAAAACCAATTTCCCCCCAAAGATTCGAATATCTTTTGATTTATAAATGCTATATTTCTCCATTCTACAGCTTTGCATCAGAAAATTACATCAACCTTTCTTCCAACGGCCATAAAATTTCACTATGTTTTCAATCTCCGGGACCTCTCCAACATTTTCCAGGTACAATGTTGATTTCTCTATACTGGCACTCCCCAACGTATGTAAGAGTTTCATTCCAGACAACTGTACGTAAATTGATTTTTACATAAGAAGGCATCCCCTGTTCTAGTTCACACAGTGACATAGCAAGGAGGGGGATTGAGAAACACAGGGTGCAATCCTACCCAACCTTCCAGCACTGAGATAGCTGCACCAATGGGGCATGTTCTGCATTCTGCAGTGGAGTAGTTGTCACAGAGGCCTCCTCAAGGTAAGGGAATGTTTCTTCCCTTACTTTGGAGCCACATTACACTTACCCCAGTGCTGGAAAATTGGTTAAGATTGCATCCACAGAGAGATATATTGCTGCTGCTGCTATTACTACTACATCAAGTCCCAGACTTAAGTAAGTACAGCCAGCATATGCATCAGTGGTAGATAGGGGAGTGGCACCTGACATCTCCCCAGGGGTGTTTCTAGGGGGTGGCAGGGGGTGGCACGAGCCATTGGCACCATCTTGGGGGGGGCGCCGTTCGCATGGCGCCCGCCCCCCAAAATGGCGCCCACAGCCCGCCCGCTCCCGCCCAGACCCTGCCCCGCATTCTCCTCCCTCCGGATGGCCTTAAAAAGCCAACCAGAGCGAGGAGAACGCACTGCCACCGGCGCCCCCTCCCGTTTCTCAAGGGGGGTGGGCGCTGGGCGGCGATGCATTCTGTTTGCTCCCGAGCGAACAGAAAGAACGCGGCGGGGGCGCCGCGTTCTTTCTGCTCATGCTGCCATTAGCATTTGAGGCTCTAGCTGTGGGAGGTACAAGAACGGAAGGCGAAGGAGGCAGGGGCTTGCTTCCTCGCTACAGTGCTGTACTGAGCGTTGAGCAGGCCGGAGGCTCGATGCGGGGAAAGCCCCAGTAGGCACGCCTGCTTGCCTGCCTGCCTGCCTGCTTGCTTGCTTGCTTTCCGGCCCTAGGCACGGAGCGTGTGTAACAAAGCCCTGGTAACGTGGTTGCTACCGCAGCGCTAGTGCTTGGTAACCGGCCGCTGCCCCTTTAAGTTGCCGGAGGCGGGACACAGCCAAAGAAATCCCTTCCACCCCTCCCCGCCTGGCTGCTCGCCTGTCTCTAGTTCCGCCAGCCAGCCAGCCAGTCAGGTCTCTGGGTCCCGGAGCCCTCCGCTTCCCTCTTCTTCCTCCTTCGCGCGCGCACGTCCATCCCATGCGGGCGGTGGCGGGGAAGAGGTCTCTGGTGGCTGCGGCGACCACAGCGCAGCCCCAGGCAAGCGGCGGTATTAGCAGCAGCAGCAGCTCCAGCAGCCGCGGTGGCTCCCCCTTCTCCGGGTATGTCCCGCTACTATTGCTGCTGGCGCCCCTTTCTCTGAGTCCAGCCGGGTGGCGGAATCGCCGCTGCCGTCCCCTGAGCCGCAGCTGGGGGGGGGGGCACTCATGAGTGCGGAGACGTCTTCCCGCGCCACTTCGCAGCTCCGCGCCCTCTTCAGGATGGAGCCAGCCCCGCCCGCCCTCTGAGAGCCGGAGGGCGCCTCCGAGTTCCTCAAAGGTGAGAGGAGGAGAAAACAACGGGGGACGGGGGCGAGGCGCCCGAGTCGGAATGCCGAGTGGGAGTTCTTTCTGTTCAGAACGCGCCTCTTAAAAGGGGCGGGGCTATGTCATGACATCAGGATATGACATCATGACGTTGCCCCTAGGGGCGCATTTTCATTGGGCGCCATGGGCGCCCTTTGAAATAGTTTCGCCCCTGCATCTCCCTACACTGTGGATGGAACCGTCCTCCTATCTGCCCTGCATAAGAATGAATGTCATACTCTTGGTTCATATACTGCCTCACCCATATACTTTCAGGCCATCTTAGCATTGCTACTACTGTGTGTTAATGCGCTAAGAAAATTAGAATAGTCCATAAGTAGTTATTGCCTCCTGTCCACTGTGCTAATTGCACAAAGAGGGTAACTGTAACAAATCCATGAGGGTATTTTGTCCTGCCAGGACTCCATCTTCTCTTACTTCCCTTGTCACTGACTGTTCATATAGTGTTCTCTCCCTTCTTGACCTCTTCTTCAACTCATGTTGTCTCCAGTTTCAAAAGCACTTCCTGCATTACAACTGCCCCATCCTTCCTCCCATGATTCAGCATGACAATGCTTTCAATTGTCATACTGTATAAATTCATAATGACATCTCCTGAGGCATTCTGTTCTGGCAGAAGAAGATGCGGATGGTTAACATTGCACAACTGCAATATGCACAAGGGCTCTGGGGAATAATTGGCTTTCCTATGCACATGTATATTCCATATACAGTACATAAACATGTTTTTTCTGCTGTTAGATTTTTCAGAGAAGCAATTGTTTCCTTTCTTTATCATTATCAAAATGATTTTATGGCAGGCAAATGAAATGCATGTTTTTTTAAGGGCTCTTCAATCTACAACAGTGGGTTTGAATACCTGGGTTGATTATTGATTAAAGCATTTTTTTTGGGGGGGGGGGAGTTGTCAGCAATCAGTGTGGGGGATAAAACAGTACAAAATTCCAAAGGGAAGATCAACTTCTGGTTCCGCTCCTAGTACTATTGACAAGAGAGGCATATTGGTGGATCCCCTCGATAAAACATTAGTGAACCACTCACATGGAGGATAAAGGCAGTAGCATTGCTCCTTTCAGTGTGTCTTTGGTGGACAGCAAAATTGGCATAAGGACTTGTGTGAACTCCCTTAAAATGCTGACAATCTACAGATGAATATGCAGATACAGAATAGAGACACATGACATAATCACCCCCAATCATATGGTAAGATGTTTACAAACATTAAGGTTTCTGAATGGAGCACTTTCATTCAAGAACTATTTTCAATGGCACTCATACAGAAGCTGTAAAGTCTGAACCAGAAAATATAGGCAGTGAGGCACCTGGGAGTGAGCAAGGGATGCAAATGCCCCAGGCACTGGGCTGGGGGATGGCGATGCTGGCTACCTCTCCCGCCCTATCCCTCACCACCCCAAGAGGAGTGTAAAACCGCTCTGGGATGCAGCTTCCCAATGTAATGTGGCTTTGCGCAGCTACCAGGTGTCACCCACCCCTTCTTGGAATGGTGGGCAGTGCTTGGTATCCACATTGCTCCGGGAAGCAGCTTCTGCTGCAAAAGCCACTTCCCAGAGCAACATGGTTATGAAGTGCCACCCGCCCCTTCTGTGGAGGGAGTTTTATCTTTCCATTCATTCACATGCATAAGCTCAGGCACACAGAGGCTATTCTTCTCCCTCCTCCTGCATTTCTAAGGTGCTCACAAAGATTGCTCCACCAACATCAGCTTGTTGTTGTTCAGTCGCTAAGTCATGTCCGACTCTTTGCGACCCCATGGACCACAGCACACCAGACCTCCCTGTCCTCCGCTAGCTTCCTGAGTTGGCCCAATTTCATGTTCATTGCTTCAGTGACACTATCTAACCATCTCATCCTCTGCCGCCCCCTTCTCCTTTTGCCTTCAATCTTGCCCAGCATGAGGGTCTTTTCTAAAGAGTCCTCTCTTCTCATCAGGTAGCCAAAGTATTTGAGCTTCAGCTTCAGGATTTGTCCTTCCAGGGAGCACTCAGGCTTGACTTCCTGGAGGATTGACCGATTGGATCTTCTTGCACTCCAGGGGACTCTCAAGAGTCTTCTCCAACACCATAATTCAAAAGCATCTATTCTTTGGTGCTCTGCCTTCCTTATGGTCCAACTCTCACATTCATACATTGCTACTGGGAAAACCATCGCTTTGACTATGCGAACCTTTGTTGGCGGGGTGATGTCTCGGCTTTTTATTAAGTTGTCTAGGTTCGCCATAGCTTTCCTCCCAAGAAGTAAACGTCTTTTAATTTCATGGCTGCAGTCACCATCTGCGGTGATCTTGGAGCCCAGGAAGATAAAGTCTGTCACTGCTTCCATTTCTTCCCCTTCTATTTGCCAGGAAGTGATGGGAGTGGTTGCCATGATCTTAGTTTTTTTAACGTTGAGCTTCAAGCCAATTTTGGCACTTTCCTCTTTCACCCTCATCAGAAGGTTCTTGAGGTCTTCCTCATTTTCTGCCATTAGAGTGGTGTTGTCTGCATATCTGAGGTTGTTGATATTTCTCCCAGCAATCTTGATTCCAGCTTGTGAATCATCCAGCCCAGCCTTTCTCTGGGAAGAGGAGTAGGAGGGCCATTCGAGACCTCTGGGTTAGCCCCTCCTACTCCAGGAGGCAGAGCCGGTTCAAAGTTCGAGGCGTCTCCCTGTAGGGGGCGTCCCATCCCAGTCCGGCTCTGCCTCTTTAAGGGACAAGTCGGTTTTTTACTGTGCTCCTTTGAGCTCAGTGTTGTGAGGCGATTTTAAAAGAAAAGATTTTCAAACCTTTTTCCTTGCTGTTTTTTCCTTTCTTTCTTCCTGTTTCTCCTCTGCTCCCTGCCTTTCCTCTCCTGTCTGTTGGTCCCAGTGTGAGGAGGTGGAGGGTGAGGCGCGGACGGTGAGGCCTTTCACGTCGTCCGTTTGCCTCAGCAGAGGTTGCTAGCCCGGCACGCGCGCTGCGCGCGGGCTAGAGAGGCGCGGGGAGGCCGGTCGCTGGGGCTCCGCGCGGCTTCGGCCCGGAGCCTCGCCCGCCACCCCATAGCGTCGCGGACGTTCCGCGCTCCCAAGGAAGAGCTGCGGATCGTCCAGATCTTCAACGCCGCGGCGGCGTTTCAGGCGAGAGGGCGGCACGCGCGTTTCTACTGAGCGAGCGTGCGCCGCCTGGGTCCCGCGCGGCTGAAGCCCGGGGCTCTTCCTCCCTGTATTCTGCGCGATCGCGCCCCCCTGGGAGGGTAGCAACGCGCTTGCCTCTTCGTTGGTGCGGCAGAGAGACAGCGGCAGGCTCCTTCATCCTGTGGAGATCGCCCAGCTGCCCGCCATTTTGAGAGATCCCTTTTCCCGCCTTTTCTGCTCCGTGACTCAAGGTAATGGCAGAGGGCCAGGAGGGGGGGGACGTCCTCCACTCATCAACAGGAGGAAGGGGGGTCCTCCCTGGGCCAGATGGCGTCATCTTTCTCACAGGCGCAATTTAATGCGATGTTTAAGGTGGCAATGGAGGCGGCAGGGTTTTCTAAGGGGCCTGCTCAGGGGGTGGTCACGGGTGCCCTTGCTCCAGACAAGAAGGGATCTGAGATTAAGCACCGCAAGGCTAAGCGCAAGCGCTCCCCTAGCCCTTTTTCCCTGTCTGATTCTGCCCTCACCCCTTCTTCCATTTCGGGGGGGGAGCGCAAACGTCCTTTCAAGAAACTCAAGAAGCAGCATCACAGGCGCTTCAAGACAGCTAGGAAGGCCCGTAAGCACAGACGCTCCAGAGATCTTACGTCCTCAGAGTCTGATTGTCCTTCATCTTCCTCTGAGGACTCGGGCAGAGAAGAAGGTCAGCTCTCGGAGGATTCTGATCAGGACGGACAGGATCAAAAGGTGGACCGTCTTTTTCCAGCTGACCTCCTTCCTCGTATGTTCTCCAAGGCAGCTAAGGCTCTGAGCCTTCAATTGCCACAGGAAGAGGCTGTGAAGACCTCTTCCAGCACCCTTTTTCCGAGAGGACCCGCCAAGCCTCTTGCTTCTCCCTTCCCAGAGGAATTCAAGGAGGCACTAGAAGCGGAGTGGAAAAGTCCGGCATCGTCTAAACATCTGTCCCGGACTGTCAACAAGCTCTACACTCTTCCTGAACAGACCATGGCGCTCTTGCAGGTTCCGTCGGTGGATCCTCCCGTGGCAGCCCTCTCCTCCTCGGCTGTCCTTCCGTCGGAGGGAGAGGGGGGTCCCAAGGATCCAGGCAACAAGCGAGTCGAGGCGGCCATGAAGAAAAACTTCCTGTTTTCAGCTGGGGCTTTCCGTGCTGCAGCCTCGAACTCCGTGATGGCACGGGCAGCTTATCTTTGGGCGGACGAGTTGGCCAAGACGCCTAAGCTGTCCAGTCAGGTTAAGAGCACGCTGCGCAAGATTTCTCTTGCCGCGGCTTTTTCGGCTGATGCTTCGTTTGATGCTCTTCAACTTAACGCTCGAGCCATGTCGACCAACGTCATTGCGCGCAGAAATGTGTGGCTGAGGCACTGGGATGTCGATGCTTCCTCCCAGGCGCGCCTAGTGTCGGTCCCATTTCAAGGATCCAAGCTTTTTGGGGAAGCATTGGACCAAGTATTGGTTGAGGACAAAGACAAGCGTAGAGTCCTTCCGTCGTCCAGGAAGGAGGCTCCCAGGAACAGAATTCAGTCCTTTCGTTCCTTCAAGTCCGAAGTCAGATCCAGGGATCGTGACAGGGCCAAGCCAAAATGGTCCAAGCCGCGTTTTCAGGCCAAGAACCGACGAGCTGGATCCGGACCTGGTCCCTCTAAACAATCCAAGGACGCCAGAAATGCGTGACGCCAAGCACAGCGCATCATTTCAAAATATAGGAGGCCGTTTATCCTTTTTTGCTCCTCGCTGGCACGAGATATCATCCGACGCCTGGATCACGGAGACTGTCACTCGGGGCTATGCTCTGGACCTCGTTCGCAAGCCCCGCAACCGTTTTTGGAAAGTGCCAGTGTCCAGGGATCCTCGGAAGCACCTCCTCAAGCTTCAGGCCATTCGTCACCTCCTCGACATCAAGGCGGTGGAGCCAGTTCCAAGGGGACAGAGGGGGACCGGGGTGTACTCGGTCCTTTTTCTGGTTCCAAAGAAGAACGGCACCTGGAGAGCCATCCTAGACCTGAAGTGGCTCAACCGCCTGATGAAGAGGAGGAAGTTCAGGATGGAGTCGTGGAGATCCATCGTCGCCGCCCTGGAGCAGGGGGACTACATGGCTTCCCTGGATTTGTCGGAAGCATATTTACATGTTCCAATTCGGCCCAGTCATCGGCGTTACCTGAGGTTTACGTACGGGAGGGATCATTACCAGTATCGGGCCCTCCCGTTTGGCCTGTCATCCGCCCCGAGGGTATTCACCAAGTTGCTAATTGCTCCTGTAGCCTTCCTGAGGCAGCAGGGGGTCCATATATTTCCGTATCTCGACGACCTCTTGGTGAAGGCCCCGTCTGCGCAACAGGCCAGGAGGGATGTACAGAGGACTTCAACCCTGCTCTCGGAGCTGGGTTTCATCATAAATTTAGAAAAGAGTTCCCTCTGCCCGTCCCAGGAGATAGAGCACCTGGGACTGTCCATCAACTCCCGAACGTTCAGAGCGGCGATCTCCCCGGACCGCAGATCTATGCTCTTCGACACCTTACGGACTCTGATTGCCTCCCAGTCTCAGGATCTGATGCACCTAGCCTCTCTTCTGGGAATGCTAGTTTCCTGCCAGGACCTGGTGGCATGGTCCCGTTTCCACATGCGTCCACTTCAATGGTTCCTCCTGCCCTTTCAGAGTCTGATAGAGCGGCAAGAACACCGACAACTGACCATTCCCCAGGAGCTGAAGCAGGAGCTCATTTGGTGGCTACTAGAAGACCGATTGGCCAAGGGCGTGAGCCTCACTCTTCCACAGAGGTTGGTCCTGACCACCGATGCCAGCCTCTCAGGTTGGGGAGCCCACATGCAGGGTGCCCTAGCACAGGGCACTTGGTCCCCAGACGAAGCTTTGTACAGCATCAATTTCTTGGAGCTTCGGGCGATCCGGTTGGCGCTCCTCCAATTTCAACATCTGGTCCAGGGTGCCCATGTCCTGGTCAGGACGGACAACATCTCCGCCAAGGCTTACATCAACAGGCAGGGAGGCACGAGGTCGAGCTCCTTACATCAGGAGGCGGTAACCCTGCTGCGGTGGGCGGAGATCAACCTAGCATCATTAAAGGCGGAACATCTGGCCGGCATTCAGAACGTCTCTGCGGACTGGCTGAGCAGGAAGACCCTATGCGAGTCCGAATGGCAGCTCCATCCAGAAGTCTTCCTGGCGGTGGTTCAGAGGTTCGGAGTTCCAGTTATCGACCTCTTCGCCTCTCACGGAAACAATCAGCTTCCCAGATTCTTCGCAAGGTTTCCGGAGCCTCCAGCGGAGGGAGTGGACGCCTTGGTGGAGACCTGGCCGCAGGGACTTTTATATGCTTTTCCCCCCATAGCCCTGATTCCCCAAGTATTGCGCAAGCTTCGCACCCTGGGGTCAGACATGGTCCTGATAGCGCCACGGTGGCCCAGGCGACCGTGGTTTCCAGACCTTGTAGGGTTGTCGGTCAGGGAACCGTGGTCCCTTCCGGGGAGGGAGGACCTTCTCAGGCAGGGGCCGTTATTACACCCACGACCTCAGTTCTACCACCTAACTGCCTGGAGGTTGAAAGGGAGGCGCTGAGGGTTCAAGGGTACTCTGAGGAGGTTTTGAAGACCTTGCTTGCATCCAGGAGGGGGTCCACCAAGAGGGTGTACAATTTGACCTGGAGAAAGTTCGCCTTCTGGTGCAGGGATAAGGGGTACCCCGAGCTAAAGCCCAAGATTCGGCATATATTAGAATTCTTACAGGAGGGTTTGGACAAGGGGCTGGCCACCAATACCCTAAGGCGCCAGGTAGCGACACTAAATAGTGTTCTGGGGGCTGGGAAGAGTAGAGGGATTTCATCCCATCCCCACATCAAGAGATTTCTGAAGGGTGTAGCTCTGCTCAACCCTCCTGCGGTGCATCGTTTCCCTTCATGGGATTTAAATCTAGTATTGAATGCCCTGACGGGGACCTTTTTCGAGCCCCTGGCTACAGTTTCCCTCAGGATGATGACGCTTAAGGTGCTCTTCCTGGTGGCAGTGACATCGGCCCGAAGGGTGTCGGAGCTTGGTTCGTTATCCACCAACGCGAACCTCTGTATTTTCCACAAGGACAGGGTGGTCCTGAGACCCGACCCTACCTTCATGCCCAAGGTAAACTCTATCTTTCACAGGGCACAGGAGATTGTGTTGCCATCCTTCTGCCCTGAACCCAGGCATAGGTTAGAGAAAATTTGGCACACCCTTGATGTGAGACGCGCTCTCAGGTTTTATCTCGAGCGCACCAAAGCTTTCAGAAAGACAGAGGCCCTTTTCGTTAATTTTAGGGGAGCCTCTATGGGCAAGCGGGCATCCGTGTCCGCCTTGTCTAGGTGGATTAGACAAGCCATCGGGGAGGCGTACTCTTCAGTGGGGAAGGCTACACCGGAGGGTATTACGGCTCACTCGGTGAGGGGCGCGGCGGCGTCCGCAGCCTTTGACGGAGTGCAGTCCCTGGTGGAGATCTGCAGAGTCAAGGTGGACCTTGCAGCTTCCGCAGAGGCCAAGTTTGGTAGGCGGGTGCTGCAACAGGTGGTGGGAGTCTAGGCATTTCTTCGCCTGGTCCCGCCCTCTCGTGAACTGCTCTGGTAGATCCCAGAGGTCTCGAATGGCCCTCCTACTCCTCTTCCCAGAGAAAAAACAGAATTTCTTACCTGAGAATTCCTGTTCTGGGATGAGGAGAGGAGGGCCATTCGACCCACCTCTCACCAGGCTCAGACGGAGGGTAGGTGTTTCTCCTGGTTGGCGGGGGGGTATGTTACCTTCCTATTTCCGTTTCCACCTGTTTTGCCTGCCCACTTTCTGCTGCCTGACATTTTCGCCCCAGTTGGGGTCTGTTAGTGTTCTCTAGATGTTTTCTAGTTGGGGGTTGTTCGTTTCCTGCTCGTTAGTCCAGACTGGGATGGGACGCCCCCTACAGGGAGACGCCTCGAACTTTGAACCGGCTCTGCCTCCTGGAGTAGGAGGGGCTAACCCAGACGTCTCGAATGGCCCTCCTCTCCTCATCCCAGAACAGGAATTCTCAGGTAAGAAATTCTGTTTTTTCTCATGATGTACTCTGCATATAAGTTAAATAAGCAGGGTGACAATATATCCCTGTCAACATCATACCCCTGTGTATACCCACAGTATACCCCTGTGCCAACATCAGCACAGGCTCCAAAATAATAGTAAACTGTGCTCCTACAGCAATGATGATTCATGATCCCTCCCCTGCATGACCTGCCAACAGGGACCACAAGCAGCAGACTGCAGGATGCCTTCTCACCTCGCTACATAAGTTTTTGATTCCCATATGTCTATTTTATCCTGGCGTAGCCCATATAATAGATCTGTGTTGATTTTTAAGCTATTGCGAGGACCGATTCCAATCCCCAATGTAATCCCCAGTTTATGAATGGTTAAACACCTCTGGATAAAACTTTGACTTGGATCATGGTCAGTGGGGTGGACATGTTCAAGAGAAGAGCTAGCAAAGGCAGTACAGATAAGCAAGATGGCACCTAGCTGTCAATTCCATTTCTGCTTCCTTTGCAACATAATGGATGGGCTCCACTTTTTAATGCCACCAGAAGGCATGGCTGTCCACAGGCCCAGGCAGCCAGTGTTGAAGCTCCTGTCTTCTACAGGGATTGCTGTTCTCTACTCATGAGTGCCTCAGGGTGCCAGTAGACCTGGTCCGACTATGGCTGCATGAAGCTGAGAGGGTTTATTGTGACAAGCTTGTGGAGGAAAAAGATCAAGAAAGCTTTGGCCGGGTCATGATGGCTTCTTGCAAAAAGTATTTTGAGGTGAGTTTGTCTCTTTTTCCATTCAAGGGTGGACTCGTGTTCTACTGGAATAACCCTGGACTTTTCTATATTAGCAGTAGAAGGTGGATAATTAGCTATGCACAGGAAGAAACGTTTAGAAATTCCGAGTCACCTCATTACACAAGGTCAGGGTCTCCAGACTTTTCAATACAGGGGCCATGCTATATATTTTTTACAGATTCTCATGGGCCAAAAAAAATCAGTTTTATAAATGAATGGATGAAATTTAAATGAATGAATAAGTTTTACTTGTATCTTTTTTTGTAATCAGCATGATATGATTCAGAACAAAAGAGAAATGTGACATTTACAAAGAGACAATGCTGTGCTTAAACTGAGAAATGATATGTAATGAATAATAATAATAATAGTATTTATATACCGCCTTTCTAGGTCATTAGATTGCTGTTTTGACTTTATTATTCAAGGCGGTTTACATAGGCAGGCATTTCTAAACCCAAAGGGTTTTTACAATCACAAATAGTTCTAATTTTACAAGAACTGCTACATTCAGATGACACTTTCAAGTCCAGCCTTCCTTTCTAGCCGCACGACTGCCTTCCTGCTGGCTAATAAACAGCTTCTTGCTCTCACCAAGAACAGCTGGTCTGACAAACTCCCTTCTCACAGGCAGCCAGACACAGCTCAAATCTTATCAGCCACATTCTCGAGGTCTGCCGCTCAGGGAAACTTCGGGTGTTCTCAAACTGGCGACCTTTGGATCTTATCTTATCTTCAGGCATGACTGCGGCTTTTACCCTCTGGGCTAGTCGTCCCGCCCTCTCAAATATTTTACATTGCTGAGATCTGGATAAAATCATGTGGCAGGCTGGATGTGGCCCCTGGGCTGTAGTTCAGAAACCCCTGAAGGCAATCCCATTAGGCAATCCCTTATATGGAATACCATTACTTTTAAAACCTTATGAATGGGTAAATCAAAGAACCTAGCTCTCATCTGCTAAACTCCTACCCAACTTTTCAAATCTAATCTAACCCCCAAATTTGCCAAAGTTAAAATGAAAGTGAAAGATAATTGATGAGCATATGTTTTTGCCTTCTGCAGGAATTTGGTGACAACATTGTCTTTGCAAAGCCCAATATTTATTGCCACTTTGCTCAGGGCATTGGAGACCCAAAATATCTGCCCATTCCTAATTGGCAGGTTCTGAATAAGTTACTTGTGGAATGCCTGGATAGCTACAATGAGGTCAATGCAGTGATGAATTTGGTAAGTGACACAGGAATTGATAGCCAGACTGAGGATGCTCTTGATTCTTCCGAGTGTTGTCTTTTAACTTCTTTACTGAGAATATGCCTGACTGTGCCTTTCTTTTAAAGGTGCATCTTAATGCCTTGCTTTCTGCCAGTGCTTTGTCTCTTGTCCTTCCCATGCAGTACGTTTATCCACCATTAGTAGACTCTGTTCTCTGAATTTTGAAGCAGGCTTTTTGCGCATTTCATACTGCCAACTATGTGCACAGATAGTTGTGCTATTCCAACAGATGTGGCTAACTTTTGTGCATGGAGGGAGAGTTGCTGTGCAATGTTTGAATAAGTGAAATGGAAAAAGGATCAGGAGTCCTTCGGGACAGCAGAATGTCCAGAGTTGTGCAAACTCTGCCAATTGAGAAAGAGTGGAAACAAAGCATCTAGGTAGATGTGTGCATGATTAGGTTAAAAATATTACAAGGTGGATATGTGCATAATTAGATTTTAAAAAAATTAAAGCCCATAGAGCAACACAGAGGGCAGGCTAGCCCAATGGCTAAGATAAAGGGAACTGTGAAACATTTTGCCTCAAAACAACTACAGGAGCTTTGTATAAAGATCAGTCCCTGTTTTTGTGAAGTAACTACATAATGATGCTTAAAAACTGGAGCAATAGTGGGCTGAACAAAATGAATTTTTGCTAAAAACATGCATGCTAAAAATTAGAATGCCTATGTCTGCTCGTTAATAGCACAAGCCAGAATGACAGACTGCCCTATTGGGCTGCCCTGCTGGAGGAATACACATTCCGCCAGTGCTGGCTGCAGAAAAGTATCTGTAAAGTGCACTCTGGCAGTGGGCAGAGTAGTAGCTTTCCCACACATGTTCACTGGATCATTGGCCACCTGCTGGAGCAGGTAACTCAGCTGGAGGATGTGGGCGGGTGGAACGGGTATGAGGAGGGGGCAAAATTGGCAGGGAAGGGGAGGAATGGGGTGGGGAGGGTGCAGGAGTGGGAAGATTCAGATGAGGATCCTATCCCCCCTGGCAGCAGCCTCCCCATCCCCTATTTCTTCTCCTGGGCTTGTGCCAGTAAAATGACTGGCGCAGGTCCAAGGAAACCAATTGCAGAGCAAGAGGCTTAAGTAGTGGTAAGGGGCTTTAAATCCTTTTTCCAAAGTCTCCGAATCCTCCTCCCAGCTGATACACTGTGTGACTTTTTGGCACCAGTAGGGAGCGGGAAAGGATAAGATTTGGCTGTAAAACTTGTAAGAACTTGTAGTCATAGTCATAACTTTTGATCATACATTTTTCTAAGCTTGATCGTGGTTTATGTTGTAAACAAGCCCCCCTTGCCTGTTGCAGGTGCTGTTTGAGGCCGCTGTGGCTCATGTCTGCAGGATCAATAGGATCTTAGAGTCTCCCAGGGGGAACGCTTTACTCGTTGGGGTAGGAGGCAGTGGCAAACAGAGTCTGTCTCGACTGGCAGCCTATATCAGCTCCTTGGATGTATTTCAGATCACACTGAAGAAAGGCTATGGAATTCCAGATCTCAAGGTGTGAAAGTGTCTTTAAGAATAGTCCAGCAAATGGCTGGAACACTGAAAGAAAACAACAACCAATGCTAAATACCTGATACACAGCCTCTTTGCATCACATGTCATGCAGTATACCAAAATACAACCTTCTCAATTCCATCTCTGTGATTCTTATCGTTCTGAAAAAAAACGTTATTTAAAAGTTTTCAGTGAATTGAATTTTGCCCACTGGAATCAATAGGAAATGATTAAAAACCAAATCAAAATGGAAACAAAACAACCATCCAACTTGAACTAAAGCAAATTGTTGAAACAAGCCAATGAAACTAAGCAGGCTATCGAACAAAGCAGACAAGACAAAATCATAAGCAAATCAATGTACTTATTTGCAAATCCCTAGTTCTATGATCTGAGGTTTGGCAGCAATAACATTTCCCCAAAGTGCTTTCAGGAGTACAATATTGAGAACTATGTTTTGACCCAGCAACAAACAGAGGGAACCTCCTGGGATTGTGCTAGTCTGCTTGGGAAGTGCAAGAGTGGCCCCTACTGGTCATTAGGGGGAAATGCTGATTTATCTGGCTCTCACAGTTATGTTCATAAACATAATTTGTGACAATGGTTGTACTTATAACTACAAAGTTGCTCTCCTCAGTTTAAAGACACAACTGCAACTTTGAAAATGGCATGTAGTAGTACTGAATGTACTAGTTCCTTCCTCTTGGGCCCATCTTTCATCTTTCATAAGCTTTACGTTTGTCTCTTTCCTCTGTTAATTCAAGATATGTTTAAAGAATGAATTGGCACCCGCAGTGCTTATTATGTGAGAAACTGACGAGTGTCTGTTCTGTGGTTCAGGCTGACCTCGCTTCCCAGTATATCAAAGCAGCTGTGAAGAACACCCCCACCGTGTTTCTCATGACTGACTCCCAAGTGGCTGAAGAGCAGTTTTTGGTATTGATCAATGACCTTTTGGCATCTGGCGAGATCCCAGGGCTGTTCGCGGATGATGAAGTGGAAAATATTATTGGCTCTATGAGACCTCAGGTGAAATCCCTTGGCATTCACGATTCCAGGGAAAACTGCTGGAAGTTCTTCATTGATAAAGTCCGACGCCAACTGAAGGTACGGTGTTGGGTTTTCTGCCTCATTTCTGCTGGGGACTGGTTGGGTGGACACGGTTCTCCAAATATCTTTGCAAACAGCACATGTCACATGCTGGCTGTATACGCGGTGACTATATTGGCTGTAGTAAAAAGGCTCACGAGGAAGACTTTCTTTGAAGACTGCCTGGAAAATGTGATTTGTTCAGACGACAGACGGACATAGGCATGGAGAGGACATATCATTGGTACATGAAGAGCTGCAGTGGCTCCCAGTCTTTTCCTGGGCACAGTACAAAGTGCTGGCAGTGACCTTTAAAACCAGGTAGTTTGATGCACTGATGCACTGATGCTTGCTTCCGCATCAACCCACCCATCTTTAGAGGTGACCCCACCACCTGAACTAAGATGTGAGTGACTGGGGAGTAGGCCTCGTTAGTTTTGGTGCCTCCATTGTGGAGTATTCTCCACAGGAGGTCTTATGTGGCACTTATGCTGTTATCCTTTCAGCACCAAGCAAAGGCTCCAATCCTATCCCCTGCCATGTACCAAAATGGTGTGTGCTTTGGGGGTGGGGGAGTTGCCCTGAGGGCAAACAAGAGGTAAGTATAAAACACACTTATTGCCTGGTAAGCCTGGGGCTGCCTATGGGTCTCCTTGGATATACGGCACTACATTTGCTAGATCTACCCCCTCCTACGTCCTCCCCACCCTGGTTCCTCAGATGCAAACATGCTTTCCTAATGGCACATTTGCGACAGTGCTTGGCAGGCGCAAATGGCTTGTGCAGGCTGAAGAAATGGTGTTTAGGAGTGTGCCCTAAGAGGCCTATGTTCCTATATACAGTTAGTGTCAGACAGAAACCTGGATTGGAACTGAATCCAAGTTTTATGGGAGTAGTTGTAGCTCAGTGGTAAAGCATCTACTTTGCATACACAAGGGCCCAGGTTCAATTCCCAGCATCTCCAAGTAGGACTGGGGAAGACCCAAGGTCTGAAATCGTGGAGAGCTTCCGTGTATGTGAGATAGATGGATCAGTGGTCTAGCTCAGCATAAACAGCTTCATCTATTCCTTCTTCTTGTTGTGATTTGAGGTTTCTGAGTTTCTGTCTGTACTTGCCAGGCAGAAATTATCTTGTGAAAGATTGTGTTGGGGGAGATGACATAGAAAGGGGCAGTGCCACCCTTATAGCCATATACCTTATGCAGTGACTGAAATCTCAACACCACTGGGAAACCATGACATACCAACAGCAGATGTTGACCCACAGACAGGATTGCATCCCTTTAAAACTTGTAACACAAAGAGGGTGGAATAGATCGCATTCTGTCTTGCCCAGCCCTTCAAGAAGGAATTCTGATCATTTTCAGACCAAGCAGTATTTGAATATGGATTACAGTTTGCTTTGTTTCCGGATCCTCTTTTTAGTAGCACTGCCTCCACAAAATTTGATATGGAATGTAAGTGATGCTTTCCTGCCTCCAGGTGATCCTGTGCTTCTCTCCTGTGGGGTCTACCTTACGTGTGCGGGCAAGAAAGTTTCCTGCTGTTGTGAACTGCACCGCTATAGACTGGTTTCATGAATGGCCTGAAGATGCCTTGGTGTCTGTAAGTGCAAGGTTCCTAGAGGAGACTGAGGGAATAGAGGTGAGTCAGAACCTACAGCAGTAATGGTTGGATCAGGTCAGTAGATGAAAGATATCAACTAGCATCACTTGGTACTGAATACAGCAATGTTGCCCAGCTTCTGTTGCCCTGGGAAGTGCTCCAGGGCTGATGTACTGATGAAATCCACATGGTGACAGGCATTTTCTACAGAACAAGCACATGTTAGGAAAGGATGGGGCCTGATCCCTGGGGTCTGGCCGCACCTGCAGACCCCTAGAGATCCTGAGTGGTGAAAACAGTTCCCTCCTGACCACTGGCAACCCCCCCCCCCAGGGGTCGGGGTTACTTTACACGTGTCCAATTGAGCTCGGGGTCCCCCCCCCCTTTGTGGTAGCTTAGCCCAGTGGCTAGATCAGAACAGCTGACCTCAGTTCCCAGAAGAAATGACACATCAGGTTATAAAATATATAAAGGTTTATTAAAACTAATGGTTACACTACAAAGGCACAACAGGCCCAAGAAATACACAGCTTGGCGGTACTTGACAAACCCAATGCAAAATAATAAAGCTGACTGCTTAAACTCTAACTCGTCCTATCTCTCACCTTGGCTCCTTAGCCTGCCGGAAAGCTGGGTGGCCATGTGTCCATGATGGTCTCCTGCTGACTGACTAATCCAACAGAGTGTTCAGCTCACAAACCAATTCCAAAACCCCTCCCTTCTCCTGGGTCTTCCTTTGTACTCCTTGGAGTTGCTAGACCACCGGTCCTTCCCCCTCCCAACTTGAGGATCACAGCTGTATGCGCTGATAAGAGCTGTCCTTGGCCAGCAAGGGCTCTGCTCTGGGAACTGTTATCTGGGCTCCTGGCCACTGAGCCCAGACACTACATCCCTGCATGAGCCTGGTTCCCACCAGCTGTGGGGTGAGTGGAGTTGGCTGGGCCTGCAACTGCAGAAAATGGAGTCAGACCAAGGCCTGGCTTCCTGGTGCTCATGACAGGTTTATCATTCCCTGCTTTCTAGTTGGATGAGTGCTGGCTCCTAGAAATGTGAAACTGGTACCAGGGTCAGTGACAAAAACTCTTTGAAAAGCTTTTCTAGCAAGAGGAAGAGGGAGATAGTTCCCCCTCCATGAGACACACAGAGAATTCCTTCAAGAACAGGCAAAACCTTACCTGAGAGAGAGCATACATGAACTATTTCATGACAGACACTAAGGGGGAATATATCTAGGTTGGGAGGGATAGGAAGCCCTACCCCTTTCCAAGGCTGATTTGTCTGAAAAGCCCCCCCTCCCCTGGCTCTATTCTTCCCATCCCTGTTCCCTTGGTGCCTGGCCCTTTAACTCCAGGAAGCTCTTCATCGAGTTGGCACTCATGAAAAAGCTGCCATGCCAGTGGCCTGCACAGTGCACTGACGGAACTCGCAGTCCCCCAGCACAGTGAGTGGATAGGACTGGACCACCAATGACACATGTAGTTTGGCTTTTAGTGCTGGTGAGAAGTCACCTGACCTATAATTTCAAGTGTGCCATACAGCTATGTTTGGGTCTGATTGCCAGTCCAGCTGTGCCTAGTCAAAAACCAAACAAAAATGGTTTTGCAATATCTCTGTTTTGGTTTTTGGGTGTTGTTGTTTTTTTTCAACCAAGGCAGGTAAGGGTATTGATCTTCGAAAGGGTAGGGTAGCTTCTGGCCAAGTGTGAAAGGTTGCCTTTCATGCTTGACAGGGACAGCACTTAAATATCAAGCAAGGAATTGCACCGAGGCAGATACAGAATGTTCATTTATTGGGTGAGGGTCTGTCTTTGAAAATAAGCACAGCAAATAGTGACTTCGGGTTAGTGACTCTTCTTCTGCCAAGAGGTACAACTGTAGATCTAGTCAAGAAATAGGAGGTGCCTTGAATTCAAGGGAAGTTCCTTTTATAGAAGGGAAAAAATATTTTGAAATGTGTGAGGTATTTCTACCTCAATTTTCCACAATAAATATGATGCTCAATGCAGCTTGCTGGGATTTCAAGACTCCTGCCTTTAAAATGTCCAGGGAACCTGTGTGGTGGTGTGGTTAGTGTGTTGGACTAGGGTTGTGGAAATTGGTTTCAAATCTCCACTCAGCCTTGATGCTTGTTGGGTGGCTTTATGCTGGTCACCACTTCTCAGCGTCCCTACCTCATAGGGCTGTTGCAAGGACAAAATGGAGGGAAAGAACTAGGTGTGCCAGTGAGTTGCTTGGCGGGAGGATAGGGTGAAAATGTTACAGATAGAAAAACAGATCATTTGTGACAGCCTTTTGTCAGCTGTTGCAGGATTTTGGTTAACAGCAAGATGGTGTATGGTAGAGGTCATTGTATATCTCTGTAATACTGTTGCCACTGTATGTCTCTTCCATGTTACAATACAGGTGTTTTGAACAATGTCTATTTGGAAAGATAAAGGGAGTCTTTAAGAAGCCGGGCTTTGAAAGTTTTTACCCGGAGAGCTTTGGCTTCACAGGCAGAAATCACTGTCTCTTGGTGATGGTGGTTTGACATGTGCAGCAAATGAAAAGCAGCTGTGCAAGGCTGACACCCCTGAGTCCCATTCTGCTTGTTGAGCTAGTTTAACATCAGTGTCCCCTTGGGACTATTTAACGTGCATATTCACCAGCAGTGCCTTTATCTCTCTGCTTCCTCCCCTGGACTCCAGAGAGCCGAGTGCACAGGCTCCCCCCGCCGAGCACATTAAACATTAATCGACTCGGTATTGTACAGCAGCTCTCGGGATGCATATTTAAAGAAAGGAAATGGGAGCATGAAGAAACCTCCAATCCTCAGAGTAGCATTCATTTTCCGATGCCAACATTTCCACAATTGAATTGGCTATTAAATACGCACTTGAGGAGACAGCAACCAAGGTTCCCTAATTTTTGACCTTCCATGGCCCAGTCATTGCAGCAGAAAAGCTAGCTTGCTGCAAGGGAATGGAAACAAACAGGGCTTCAATATTCAAAGCAGCCAGACTTACACAAAAGTAGGCTTTGTTGGTGTGCTTGTTTTATGAATGTTCAACTAATTCAAATGGGTTGAATAATTCAACCATGCAATAATTTTTTTTCACATTTCACCTTCCTCCAAGGAGCTCAGGGTGGTGGATATAGTTTGTTTATTTATTTGAAGAATTTATATCACGCAAGACAGCTTACACAGGCAGGCTAGGCTAAACAGCCATTTTTCAATGGGGTTTTTACAGAGTATTCTGTGATTCACTGAATCCTCACCCCCAGGTGTAGCCCTCACAGTGTGGTTCTCTCCTCTGGCTGTGTGCCATCGATCTTCAGCATGCAATCGTATGTCAAGCATGGACAGGTCCTCAAGGTCGTACTCCATTCTTTTGCCAACTAGCCTTTTCTCACATTCCCAAATAGTTCCTCCCTTCCTTTTTGTTTTCACAACAACCCTGTGATGTAGGTGAGGCTGAGAGATAGCAACTGGCCCAAGGTCATCCAGGAAGCTTCATGGCTGAGTGGGGATTTCAACTTGGCTCTTCCAGGTCTAATTTCAGCTCCCAAACTACTACACCATCGTGGCTGTCCTTGGCAGTGCTTGCATCTTGGCTTGGCTGCGTGTGCTGCAGTCCTGTCTCCTCTCTCCTGTCTGCGCTTTCCACTTTCCTATTTCCCACCGGCTGTTAACTTTGCAACCAGCACAGCCAGGGGCGTTTCTAGGGTGTGGCAGGGGGTGGCACGAGCCATGGGCGCCATCTTGCAGGGGGGCGCCATTCGCATGGCGCCCGCCCCCCCAGAATGGCGCCCACGGCCCGCCCGCTCCCGCCCACACCCTGCGCCGCATTCTCCTTGCTCCGGCGGCTGGCTTAAAGAGCCAGCAGCCGGAGCGAGGAGAACGCGCTGCCACCCGGCGCCCCCTCCCGCTTCTCAAGGGGGGCGGGGCGCTGGGCGGCACCGCGCTCTGTTCGCGCCAGCCCGAACAGAAAGAACGCGGCGGGG
>JAJKFI010000048.1:167333-214596 GCA_029204185.1 Lerista edwardsae
GGCACTTTAAAGTGCCCGCGCGCCCCGGCAGACAGGGCGGGGACGCTTTGCAGTCCGAGCCGGGCCCTTTAAACCCCCGGCTCGGAGTGCATGCCCCGGTGGCTTTCCTCCCCGCCCTCCGAGCAGGGAGGGAAGCGATACCCCGAACGTCATGACGTCGTGACGTCATGACGTGGGGGGGGCGCGAAGCCATTCCCTGCCATGGGCGCGATTCTGGTTAGAATCGCCCCTGAGCACAGCTCGAACCCGCTGGTTGCATTGCGCAAGTGCACCTCAAGACGTTTCTTCCTCCTCCTCCTTCTTCGGCAAGTTGTCGCTGATGATCGCTATTCCCTCCCCCATTTCCCTTCTTCCCACTGTCTGGAAGGCAAGTTGGCCATGCCCCTCCCTCAGGCCTTCCCCAATGCCAGTCTGGCTGGGCTCAGAGAGGGGGCACAGGACGGCAGACGTTTTTTGTTGGGAGGCGACTGTAACACCTGTACAGACGGTTGGTCTGTAGTGCCACATTATGTTCCCCTGCCTCTCCTCGTCTACCAGTGCATTGCCATGTGAGACATCATGGCTCACATAGAAATTGCAATGTTGTTACCATTGCCTGTACAAACCTGTAAACTTGGTCACAGGTGGTCGTATTGTCATCACTACATATTCAGAAGAATCAGACTGACGGCAAAGATGTTTTAAGAATACCTTAACCAATTTAGCATATTTTGCTTATATTTCCCCCTTTTATGTATGCACAAGAGTGATATATGATAAAAATCTGTGTCTAAAATCTAAAAGCTCTTTCAATTATAAAATAAAAATTCTAAATAATAAGAAAGCATTGTGTCATAGTTTAATTGGCAGGATTTTTTTTCTTGGTGGTACATAAAATGATGTATCTTACCATCTTAGATTCAATGAAATACAGTAACAGATACAAATTTCAAAAGTGGTTGGAAAAGCAATAAACTGCAATTCTATGTATACTTACCTGGGATTAATCCCCACTGAACCCAGTGGGACTTTTCTGAATAAATATGCATAAGACTGTGCTGTCAATAAAATACATTGATTCAAACAAGACTCTTTTTTCCCCCACTGCTGTAAGTGCGCTCCCTAGCCGCATCCAACAGCAAGGTCTGGCCTTCTGCAGTTGCAAATAATGGCTTTGATCTTCAGGGCTGTTTGTGCTGACGTTACCTGTGTGGAAATACAAACATTCAGGGTACATGAAGCGTTCCCTTTCCATAGAGGTTGTTGAAACCCAGGTGCTTCAGTGCTTAGGACCATAATCAGTGAATTTAAAAAGAATTAAATCAGGAAAAGCTTCAGTTTTGTGAACTGCTTCTAGGTGTTTTAAAAAACATGTTTACTTAGAAATAAATGTTTGTGCCCTACTCTAATTTCTGGGGATAATTCAGCTACCAAAGTTAGGGCATCAATAGATACAACACGAAACCACTAAATAAAACAAAATGAGAAGGTAGCAGGCATTGCAAATTAAAAAAAAACAATTGTCTTCACAGTCCTAATAGCTGCTAAGGAAGGGAGCCTCCCTTAAGACATAAAGGTAAAGGTTTCCCCACGACCGAATAGTCTAGTCGTGACCAACTGTAGGGGGCGGCACTCATCTCTGTTTCAAAGCCTGTAGAGCCGATGTTTTTGTCCGAGGACAAGCTTCCATGGTCATGTGGCCGGCATGACTCTACGCCGTAGCGCACGGAACGCTGTTACCTTCCCACCGAAGTGGTCCCTATTTATCTACTAGTATTTAGGTGCTTTCGAACTGCTAGGTTGGCAGGAGCTGAGACAAGCAACGGGAGCTCATTCCGTCGTGCAGTCTTGAACTCCCAACCTTGCGGTCGAAAGCCCAGCAACAGCAGATTAACTCGCTGCGCCACCACGTCCACACACAAAAATCACCTAAAAAAAATAAAGAGAATACAGTACTCAGGAAAAGAATAAAGTTTAAATATTTGGGGGGGGGGAGTACACACAGAGAGAGAATAAATCTGAACATAAAAATAATAAAAGCAAATGCACACATCAATGAGATTTGCTTGTACTTGTATTTAATTGAAAAGTAATTGTATCTCGGATAATCATCCATTGTTTTCTATAAGCCTAACTGAGACTTCATGGTCCCTCTTGCAGCATGATGTGAAAACCTCCATCAGTCTGTTTATGTCCTATGTCCACACAACCGCCAATGAAATGTCCAAGGTTTACCTGGCCACTGAGAGGCGTTATAATTATACCACTCCAAAGACCTTCCTTGAACAGATCAAACTGTACCAAAACTTGCTTGCTATGAAAAGAATGGAGCTCATTGCCAAAATTGAGAGGTTGGAGAATGGTTTAATGAAACTCCAGAGTACAGCTTCCCAGGTACGTGAGTGAATGAACAGTCTTTGTGTTATATTAGAGTCCTGGACTCAAGGTCATGGCTTGGTGGCCCACCCAGAATTGCATCTGTGCCTTGTTACACATCTTTAGATGCTGGTTATTTTAAACAACCAGTGTATTATACAATTGAGATAAATGGGCTGCTCCCTTCTTTGTCCCCATTTCTCTCCTCAGCATAAGGTTTCCTCAGAAGGAGACTTATCTGCTTAGAAATCAGTGCCATTGTAGAAAGATTGCATGGCCAAGCAGAAAGGTCATTGCGTGAATTCCTTGTCCTCTTTGTCCGGGTCCAGCAAGAACAGTAGCGTGTAGCCAATCCACCCTGCTGGGATTGGCATTGCACCAGTCAATTGGGCATCCAATCCCAATGGGTTTGACCAAGTCAAAGGGCAGGTAAGGATGTTCAGATCCAATCAGACAAAGCAGTGGCATCAGCCCTAGGTTTCTTGAAGTCCAGCACAGGGATGCTTGGAGGTGTTCTGGCTTGGTCCCTTCAAAGATTGCATCTATGTGTGGCCAAACTCACACTCACCTCCTGGAGACCAGAGGTGCATAATAGATTTTTCAAGCTGACTTTAGAGTAAGTAGCAGGGTGGGACCTGTGAAATGTAGACACAATCAGGAATTACCTTTGTTTCTATACCTATAATTGCCTTCTTGATTTTTTGATTTATTTATTTTTTGCTTTTGGGGTGTTTTTTTTCATTTGGTTAGGAGTTCTTTTATCCATATTTTTCAGCACCCAAGCCATTTCCAAAGCCAGTAAAACTAGCAGGTTTATTTTCTTCCTTGTGGCATCCAATTACATATTCAATGAACTTTTTTTATGTTTCAAGTTGTTGCCTGCTTGCGATGTCTGTGATTGCCTGTGAACTTAGGGTCCTATCCTAGGTCTCCTAGATCATGTGGCAGGTCTGGGGAAGGAAAGGAAGAACTGGCATCAAGGCCCTCTCCCTCAACACAATGCTATATTTTGACCTCTGAGGACTGTGAATGATGCAACGGTTCAGGGTTTTGTTTCTAGTGCAGGAGCTCCAGCCTGATATGAAGGCCACTTTTTGTGAGGCTAATGTTGTATCATATACTAATAATTCTCCCTGCCTCAAAGAGTTCATTCAATCAGGAAGTCTTTGAGGACCAAACTACTTGTGACAGATCTGTGGTTGGAACTTGTTGTTTCATGAAAAGCAGCCGTGATAGGCAAAATTTGTAGTGAGGCTGTGATACTTGGGGGAGAGGTAACTTTTCCCCTGTCATATTAATTTATGTTTAAATCAACTTAATTTAAATCAAACCCCACTCCCAAGCTGCTATTCATTTCTGAAGGGGGGAGGCAGGAATGAACGCAGACCTAGTCTGATGGTTGTATATCACGTAGCATTTCAATTCATTTGCTTCTCTTGGCAAAGGTGGTTTTAGATGGATCTCTGTAACAAGACCCCCCCCCCCTCAGTGTGTGTTTGTGTTTATTTTTATCCCATCTTGGGTGCCTCCTAGCACTGCTCTTAATTTGAAAGAACTAATTTCTGGATTTACTAGGGCAGTGGTTCCCAACCTTTACAAAGGTTGGAACCACTGTATGTATCTGTGGGGGAAAGTGTGGCAACAACACATACAGGATCAACAAAAAAAATGTGTTTACATACCTTGGGGTAGAACCATCCCCCCCCCAGTGTGCGGGGAGCCTGTGGCCCCCTCTGAGAGCCTCCCTGTGCTTCAGACAAGTCCCTAACATGATTGTGACTCACTTTTGGTTTTGCGACAAAAATGGAAATGGGTTGTGATTGTGTTAGGGAGCCATTCTGAGGTGCGAGGAAACCCACAGAGGGGTCCATGGGGGCCCCTCCAGGGGGTCAGCACTACCCCAGATATTGTTAAAAACTTTTTTATGGTGACAGTACAATCCCAGAGGATTCATCGCCACCTGTCATCACTCCCTTTATGGGAGAATGCAGTGGTTCCAGTTGCCCTGGTTGGGAACCACTGTTTTACTGGCACATCAAATTTTCACCCACAAAATCTGAGGTAAAAGAAAAGGTTGTTGTAGATGAAATATTTTCTAAAACTGCCACACAATTGCTTATCATTTCACACTCAGTTTCCTGCCTTGCACCAGATTCTTCCCTGTCTGTTGCTTTGTGGCACATACTTTTCTCTGAAGTTATCTCAGCCACATCCAAAGCATGAGGTGGGCATCTTATTACACAGCCAGTCACATTTGGCTACATGACAGTGCCAAATCAATGAGAGAATTTTTTTTCTAAAACATGTCCCCTCTGTTTTCAAAAACATGTCCCCTCAAGAGTTTGATTTTCTTGCTTGACTTCATAGGTTGATGACCTGAAAGCCAAACTTGCTGTTCAAGAGCTGGAGCTCAAAATTAAAAATGAAGATGCTGATAAACTGATCCAAGTGGTAGGAGTTGAAACTGAGAAAGTGAGCAGGGAGAAAGCAATTGCTGATGAAGAGGAGTTGAAAGTGCAGGTCATTAACACGGTAGGTAGTGCTTTGTTTATTTGGATGATCAGCTATGACTACATGTGATAGATGAGGAAAGGATAAAAGCTACATTGGCCAAGGACAAAGATCCCTGTGAAAGAGCCAGGTTTATTTCTGAGAAGCATGATGCATCTGTAACACACCAAGGGACTGTATACTATTTTTTATTGTCTAGAAGTTTTTCCTTAACCATATAGAGAAGGATTCTGCTTTCCAGCCATTTATTAACACATGTGTTGCCCCTGAAGTAGTTTTTGATTGAGTCAGCCAGGCCAGAAAGCCATTCCATAAACTATAACATTGAAGCCACATCAAATATAAAACCTTCTGTGGAAGGCAGTCTTCCCCAGTAAAGAAACTGAGCGGGAACAACATTTCACACAAATTAGCGGTGCAGCTCAGGCTGATTTCTTAGCCCTGTGGTTCTCAAATCTTTTAGCACAAGGACCCACTTTTTTGAATGGCACATGTGAGTACCCACAGGAAATGATGCCATTAACCTGGAAGTGATGTCATGGCCAGAAGGGACATCAAGCAGGAAGTGCCATCATTGTGTGTAATCAAATGACACTCCTGGAATGCAAACTGGCATTCTTGGACTGCACCAATTGCACAACCATGAAACATCCCTAACAGAAACCAAGATTAGAACAAAATGTTATGTAAAAATACTGAACTAAAAACAAAGTTAAAAAAACCCTCACTTGTTAATTCAAACTGTTAACACTCACAAAAGGAATATAGCAAGAGTAAGGTCTGCAGCTTCCATGATGGCTGCTCCCAGCTTTCCCCGACCCACCTGACATCAGGTCACAACCTACCAAGTGGGTCCCGACCCACAGTTTGAGAAAAACTGCCTTAGCCAATTCCTCCAGCCAGCACTATTTATTACAAGCCATTTCAGTCCAAGAAGAATGCTTACCTTTATAAGATGTTGCATGGCATAAAAAAAGGAACAGAGGTGGCTTGCAAGAAGCTTGAAAAACTGCCTGGCACCATTGACAAAAATTGCCACTGTTCATCTCCCATCTCACTAAAAGTATTGCAACTTTCCGTTGGGCTACTGTTGCACAAAACGTTTCCTGCAGATCAGTGCCTTTCCAAATGCAGTGCCATTTCATTCTGATGTGTATCGAAGCAGTGCATACTGCCATATGATATGACACACAAACATGGAAGACAACAGTGGAGATGGGTGGCCTTGATCTCCTTGGAGCCATTATTTGGTGTTTGCGCAGGAGCTGCCTCCCCCTTTTTGGCATGTTCCCTCCACTTCAATCCATCAGGCAACAGTACAATTCCTAACAGTACAATCTGTCTATTCTACTGAGAGCTTCCTTTAGTCAGTCTTCTGAAATTATCCACTTGGGGCATTTTCATAAGTGACACTTTAATTGGTTTTTGTAGTCATTCTCAGTGTCACTTTTGAAATCAGCCCTAGTAGTGAGTGGAAAAGAAGTCATGAGGTTATGTGGATGATAACATTTTAAAATTAAGGTGAAATATGACCATTTGTTCCATGTCCCTATGTTTTTTTTTTTAATTCCTGTGCACCAGAATGTCACAGAAAAGCAAAGGGCTTGTGAAACTGACCTGGCCAAAGCTGAACCAGCTCTGATTGCTGCTCAGGAAGCACTGGATACTCTCAATAAGGTAAACTCCTTGAATTTCTCAAATGGACGTGTGAACTAATTTGGGTTCTAAGCAGGGTTCGCTGGTGTGCAGTGGGAATAACAGAATGTCTGGGCATCCACTAACCTGGCAACTAGCAAAGCAACTGGAGAGAGACAGGTGAGGCCCCGCAGTCCACAGGAGATGTCACCACACTCAGGGCGCAATGCTATACTGCGCTGGAATAGCGAGGCCGGCCGGCCTGCACCGTATCTCGACGCAGTGTAGAACAGGCTGGAGCCTCCACACGGCAAGGGCACGTTCACACCCTTACTGTAGGGGAGGCTCCAGCCTCCCCTATGTGCTCCTCGGATCTGCACCTGCTAAACAGCAGGTGAGAAGGGGCCGGGCCTCTTTAATCCTGCAAGACAGCAAGAAGGGAACTGACCTGGAAATACATAAGTGGAGCCATGGGGCTAGTGAGGAGAACAGACCTCCCTGATGGCTGGGTAGGGGCTGGAGGCAATGCTGCTGCCCCTATAGTCCAAAAACTGTCAGCGTCTTTGTCAGTGTACTTACATTTCTTGAATGCAAAATGTACGATATACTGAGGCTTTCACAGCTAGTATTCATGTTAAAACAGTAACATGTTTTTTGGGCTAAGTGCCATGGTCTAAATACAGTGCAAAGAAACTAAACAACTGCTAACCCGCTCAGCATTAAAAACTAAAAATTGTAGCTAGAAAGCTAGAAGCTAAAAAAACCTAAGCTAAACTACAAACTAAGAAATTGGAAAGGCTGAAAAGTGAAAAGTAAAAGCTAAAAACTAAACTAAAAATTTAAAAGCAAAAACAAAGAACTAAAAAACTAAGAACTAAAACCAACAACTATAAACTAAGGGCTGAAGACTACAAAACTAAACACCTCACCTACTTTGGTGCTTCCTCAGAGGTTGCCGTTCTCTAGTGCCTTTCTCCGGCAATGGAACCCAGATCTCACCATATAGACTATAGGTTGGAAGTGATGACCCACTGTAACAAGGACATCGCTATCAGCTGTCGACTCTAAGTGATTGGTTTTATTGGAAATGTATGGCTTTGCGGTTAGGTGCCCTAACCATCACTATGGGAACATGACTCTTCTTCACGGCTGCCTTTCCAGAACAACCTGACAGAACTGAAGTCTTTTGGCTCTCCTCCGGAAGCTGTGGTTAATGTGACAGCAGCCGTATTGATCCTGACAGCGCCGGGTGGCAAGATACCAAAGGACAGAAGCTGGAAGGCAGCAAAAGTCATGATGGGCAAAGTGGACGGTTTCCTGGATTCCCTGAAGAAATTTGACAAAGAGCACATTCCAGAACCCTGCCTGAAAGCTTTCAGGTAAGGGGAATCAAGCGATGCCCTTGCTGCCACCGGAAAGAATTACCGTCTCAACCTACTGAAGGGCAACCACCCGCTATTGTTTCTGTTGCTGGGTTATCCTGCCCCAATTGACGGAGAGGGCCTGTGCACGTCCCTAGCATCCAAGGGTAACTCTCTCTTCTCCCTCAGTGCAGGAAGCTGGCCTGAGTCAGGTTGATCCTCCAACTCACTCCACAGGCTGGATCATGTCCATAACTGCCAGCTTCCTAGAAGATCCCTGTAGGACTGAAACTAGAGTGATCTTATCACGCAATTTAAGACAAAAACTTCAAAGCAAAGATGAGATAGGCCAGGCACCCAGAAGGGTGCAGACAGGGCTGTGGTGTGAGGGCCCACACTGTGCTAGGGAAGGAAAGGGTATAGGAAAGACTTTGTTGCCTAGATTTTGGTGGTAAAACTCAGCTGCTGCATATAGGATTTGTGGAGCATCTTGGGAACTGTAGTTCAGCATGTTCCAGCTTGCCCCCAGCCCTCGTTTCCCAACTTGGGAAAAGGGAGGATTGACAAGGGAGAGGTCTTAAGTCCTGTTGGCGCCACTGTAGACCTGGAAGGTGCTTTTGCTTCTCTCATTGCATCATTGTGTGCCTTCTCTCTGCAGACCTTTTCAGATGGATCCGACATTTGATCCAGAGTTTATCCTTTCTAAGTCCACAGCTGCAGCTGGTCTCTGTTCTTGGTGCATCAATATTGTTCGTTTCTATGAAGTCTACTGCAATGTGGCACCCAAACGGCAAGCCTTGGAAGAGGCGAATGCTGAACTGGCAGAGGCACAGGCAAAACTCACCATGATTAAAAACAAAATTGCTGTAAGTGCACCACAAACATGCTTTTGCTGCATCCCCACAGGCAATGGTGGGATTCAAATAAATTAACAACTGGTTCTAACAGCCTTCAGGGCCATCCGCTGCCTTTCTTCCCTTTCCCAACCTAAAATTAGCAACCGGTTCTGCAGAATAGGTGAAAACTGGCTGAATTTCACCACTGCCCACAGGCACTGCTGCATCCTTGCAGCAAATATCACTGGTCAAATTAACTGGCACTCACCACAGGCACTGTGTGAGGACATACATATATTTAGACGGGACTTAGGGAATGATAAGACAAGGGGAGGCTGCAGTACTGCAGTCAGAAGCTCCCCCCGTGGCCCGAGTTTGATCCCAACAAAAGTCTATTTTTCAGGTAGCCGGCTCATGGTTGACACAGCCTTCCATCCTTCCGAGGCTGGTAAAATGAGTACCCTGTTTATGGCAAGTACAACTACATCTGCCTAGTAAACATCACAATGCGATGTCACCCCCACGAGTCAGTAATTACTCAGTGCTTGTGCTTTGCACAGGGAACTACTTTATTAGGGAATGATAGTAGTGCACAAATGACAATGCCAGTTGTCTGTGCTAATTGAGGGCTAGCAGATTAGTTAAGTCCATAGGCTGTGAGCCAGAAAGTCCCCAGGTCAAATCTCATCTCATTGATATTGACTGTCTTGTTTAATTGGAATTGTAGTTGGAATTAAACATTTCTTAATAACTAATAAGAACACGTGAGTCACAATTGTTGGTTCAGTATATGCATAGTTTATGGATGGAATTCATTAAATACTGCTCTATTGAAATAAGTGATGCAGTGCATCCTTTGAACCTCTATAGCATGCCTCCTCAAAGTATTCATAAAAGTAATTGAAAACCTGTTGTCCTAAAGGATCTCAACGCCAACTTAGCTAATCTGACTGCTGAGTTTGAAAAGGCCACAGCTGAGAAAATCAAGTGCCAGCAAGAGGCAGATGCAACCAATAGAGTCATTTCATTGGCCAACAGGTACTGTGTCATAGGATACTATCTGGAGCTGATTGCCACTATGTGTCTGTTTCACTGTGGGCCAAAACATGTGTTGTGCGGGAGATCCAGGATTGAGCCATTTCTTAACGGGCAGCGCAATCCTAGCGCGCCCTTCGCACCGATGCTACATCATAGTGTCTGTGCAACGTCATTGTTGCTGATGCAGGAGCGCCAATTGGCACCCTCGCGTCAGTGCTCCAGCAATGGGATCGGCAGTGCTGGTCCCATTGCGCCCGCGCCGAGGCTCCCTCATGTCAGCTGAAGCCGGCCGGCGCAAGGGAGGCTCATGGCCGGGATGGAGGGAGGGCGGAACGTGTGCGGGCTCCGGATTCGGCCATAAGGCCAAATTCTAAACCCATCTGGGAGGCTGCACAGCCCCAATTTGGGCCGCATGGTCTCCTCGGATCTGCGCCTGCTGTTTAGCAGGTGCAGATCCAAGGAGCGCATAGGGGAGGCTGGAGCCTCCCCTACAGTAAGGGTGCAAACGTGGCCTTGCCGCGGGGAGGCTCCAGCCTCCCTCATGCCACGCTAGGATTAGGCACAGCCCTGTCGGCCTTGCCAATCCAGCGCAGTATAGGGTTGCACTCTGAAAGGCAACTGTAAGGGACAGTCAACTTGCTGGGACTACTCAAAGTGGATGGAAGTTATAGCATGCACACACATTTTCCAATTTGATTTTCCAAATCAAAATCGTTCCCAGTATGTTAAAATACCTGGTTCCCTAGAGGAAAACCTATGGACACCTGTTGTGTTTCTTTTTTCCCCACAGAGCAACTAGTAGCTTGTGTGCATCATTTGATTGAACGGGGGAGATTAACAAGATTAGATATAGAGTCAAAAAGAAGTTGATAGCAGTACTATAGCTTATACTACTGTAGTGTTAGTCTACAGCTAAGAACCCCACACATACAGAAATGTTTCATATATTACATACTGTTTTTGTAATTCTGAGGGGAGAACTCAGAATTCTAGACATTTTGAGTCAACAGGACAAGGGCTTTTGGTCATCCCAGCTGGCTGGAAAACCAGTTGGTAAGAGGAAATGCAATGTGTTTCCCAGCATGCTGTGAACCATTTCCTGAAAATGAAACATTGCATAAGAAAGAGTGTGTCAAAGATGACTAGTTTATGTAGAGCAACTGCAGTTAGAATTTGAAGGAAGGCTATTAGTTCAAAGGCAAGCAGTGCTATTTGCTTTTTGCTATCTTCATCTTTTTTTTTTATCCTCTCAAGTTCAGAATCTTAATTGATGATTGTCTTCAAAATACCCTAAAAACTGCCACTTCCACTCTGGCATAACCAGAAATTGCACAGAAAAGAGTGCAACACATTTCTCAGTAATAGCCAGATATCTCTCCAAAAGGCATGCCAGGAATGTGAATGTCGTGTTGGTTGAGTCTTTGCTGCAGCCCCCCCCCTCCCCAGCGCATTGTACATGTAAAACTTGCCCTCTACATTCAGAAGCTGTCCACCCTTATCTTGCATTCCAGGGCACAGAGTTCACCTATTTCTGGGAATGTATAGGCCTAGCACCAAGAGAAAGCTGGCCAGAGTCCCAGGCTGTGCTAACCAAAGGCGTATCTTCTTTTGAAATGTCTCTGAAGGCTGGTTGGTGGCTTAGCGTCAGAAAATGTCCGTTGGGCAGAGTCTGTGGAAAATTTCCGTGAGCAGGAAAAGACGTTGTGCGGGGATGTGCTGCTGATTACTGCGTTTGTTTCCTATGTTGGCTACTTCACCAAAAAATACAGGACTGAGCTGATGGACAAGTTGTGGGTACCTTTCTTAAATTCCCTAAAGGTAAATCCATTCAACACCAGCTTGCACTAAGACACTGCTGGGTGAAATACTGCAACCTTCACCATTGTGATAACGTGATTCAGGCTACAATCTGATGCACACTTTCCTGGGAGTAAGTCCCAGTGAACACAGGCTTGCACCACAAAGTTTTGGGCTAGAACTGGGAAGACCCGGTTCCTTGCTCAGCCATCAAATTTCCTTCCGCTGGTCCTACCTCACAGGGTGGTTGTGAGGATAAGAGTGTGGGGGGGGAGGAGCTTTATATACCTCCCTGAGCTCTTTGGAGGAAGGGCAGTATATAAATGCAGTAAATAATAATTGATACTTGAATACTCATATTTATTTTGGCAGGCCCTACTTACATTTACTTGGAATTAGGATTCTGATTTTAGAGGCTCCAGGCTATAAGTGGACTCTTTCTGGACTATTGCCAGCCTTGCATCAGAAACCAAGCACATCCTGAGCCCTTAACCTTTGGCATTTTCCAGAGATATTTATGATCCATTGATTCAAAGCACACAGAGTTGGCTAACTGAACTCAATTCAATACCCCTTAAGCCACACTGTGCCTAAAGCAACACTGTTCCATCTTACCAGCATAGAGCCAGTATCTGAGCACCTTTTGAGTCCAATTAGCAACACCATAGACCTCTACTGCAGTCCTCCTTTTTAACATACCATGACCTCCTATCATAAGGATACTGTCATTGAGTAATCTGCTGCTGATCCCCTACAATGAATTCTACTGGATGTATTTGTTCCTAATTAAGATTCCTGAAAAATTCAAGTCCTGGTTTCCTTGCCCCTCCCAACAAGCATCTAGCTGTGCCATCCCCTCTCCAGCTACACAGCTCAGTTTTCATAACCTTGCTATTTTTATACAGCGCTATTGGGAAGATTCTTCAATACTTAAGAGAAACTTCAGTCTTGACCCTCTGTACATATGTAAGGAGTGTAACTCTGTAAGGAGTGCATATTCAACCTATGACTTGAGTCCAGCAGCCCCAGGGCATTATGGGTGCCAGACATTGTCCCTTCTGACCATCCTGGCTAATGGGTGACTGACTGATGAGTCTTCTTTGTTGTTGTTGTTGTTCAGTCGCTAAGTCGTGTCCGACTCTTTGCAACCCCATGGACCACAGCACGCCAGGCCTCCCTGTCCTCCATTAGCTTCCTGAGTTGGCCCAATTTCATGTTCATCGCTTCAATGACACTATCTAACCATCTCATCCTCTGCCGCCCCCTTCTCTTTTTGCCTTCAATCTTTCCCAGCATGAGGGTCTTTTCTAAAGAGTCCTCTCTCCTCACAAGGTGGCCAAAGTAGTTGAGCTTCAGCTTCAGGATTTGTCCTTCCAGGGAGCAATCAGGCTTGACTTCCTGGAGGATTGACCGATTGGATCTCCTTGCAGTCCAGGGGACTCTCAAGAGTCTTCTCCAACACCATAATTCAAAAGCATCTATTCTTCGGCGCTCTGCCTTCCTTATGGTCCAGTTCTCACATCCATACATTGCTACTGGGAAAACCACAGCTTTGACTATGGGAACCTTTGTTGGCAGGGTGATGTCTCGGCTTTTTATTAAGTTGTCTAGGTTTGCCATAGCTTTCCTCCCAAGAAAGCTTCTTCTTTCTTCTTAACCATCCTTAAAGACTTTTGTTCTGTTATTTGCATGCACTATAGCCATGACTCTTTGTGGGGCTCTCTCTGGAATGTAGACTGGTGAGAGATACATTGTTTGTTGCAGGTACCAATTCCCATCACTCCTGGACTTGATCCCTTGAGTCTCCTAACAGATGATGCAGATATAGCAACTTGGAACAACCAGGGGCTCCCCAGTGACCGCATGTCCTCAGAAAATGCCACTATACTGTGCAATACAGAGCGTTGGCCGCTGATCGTTGATGCCCAGCTCCAAGGGATCAAGTGGATAAAGCACAAACATGGAGCAGACCTGAAAGCCATCCGGCTAGGGCAGAAAAAGTTGAGCCATCACTCTTTTATTCTGAGTCTTATTTCAAGTACAGTTTCCCTGGTCCTTGAACCCCCACTTAACCCAGAAAAGTGCTTGTGGTGTTGTGCGTAGCACCTGGAAACAGTTGGTGGTGACATGATGGCGTCACTGCCTACTGCTTCCAGGAGGCCCATTTTGGGTGGTTTGGAGGCAGGGGCGGGTGAGAGGGCCCAAGGTAGAGCTGCACTGCTCGCTCCACTGACTTACAGTCCCTAGAGATCCTGGCTTCTGCTGGAGGGGATATGCTTGATGCACTGGTATGCCATCCCCAATGTGCGGGGCCCAATGTGACAATATTGGTCACATTGGCTTAAGGCCGTCCCTGACGCTTAGTAATGGGTAGGAAATGATTTGCATTGTAAAACACTGGATAACATGCTTAAGGGTTTCTTTTCCCTTCTGGCCCTGCAGCTATCTAGACATTATTGAGCGTGCCGTCTCTGATGGGGACACACTGCTCATTGAAAACATTGGGGAGACGGTGGAGCCTGTGCTAGACCCTCTGCTCGGTCGAAATACCATCAAGAAAGGGAAGTAGGTTTGCTTTTGTTGCTGTTTCATAAAGGTTAAAATGAGAACAGTCCCTGCTTTTTTCAACTTTAATTGACCATGGTGAAGCAAATTCCCCCTATGCCATCATCCCACAACTAGTTGTATGTTTTAAAAAACAGAACAACAATGACATTTATTCTGATGCATACTTTGACCCCACTTATCAGCAGTCGCAGATCTAGGGGGGGGCTATGGGGGCAAGAGCCCTGGGCGCCATCTTGGGGCCATCTTGGGGGGCACCGATGGCATGGTGCCCCCCGTGGCCCTCAACATGGTGCCCCCGTGCCCGCTCCCCTCCCGTCCACCGGGACGTGCGAGCACTTTAAAGTGCTTTAAAATGCACTTTAAAGAGCATCCCTTCCAGAGGCAAAGTATTAAGATTTTCAACTGCTTAACATTGAAAATAATGTACTGATGGCAACCATGTTGGCTATTAATAACTATCTCCCCAGACAGATGAATTCTTGTGATGGCTTGTTCAGTATATCAGCATTTCTCAAATCTCTAATCCTCAGGTTCATTAGGATAGGAGACAAGGAAGTGGAATACCATCCCAAATTCCGTCTGATTCTCCACACTAAGTACTTCAACCCTCATTATAAACCAGAGATGCAGGCCCAGTGCACACTGATCAACTTCCTGGTCACCAGGGATGGGCTGGAGGACCAGCTTTTAGCTGCTGTAGTAGCTAAGGAGAGACCTGATCTAGAGGAACTGAAGGTATAATTGCTAGATAGACTGTGAACTGGTGGCACCAGCATGAGCTGCTTCTAAAACCAGGGATGCAAGAATTTTTCAGTGACTCTAAGGCAGAGGTGGCCAAATGTGCTTATTGTAAGAGCTGCATACAATAAACTCCAGATGTTTGAGCGGCACAGTATTTAAGGGCGCAATCCTACCCAGCGCTGGGGTAGGAGTGCCGGCCAGCCAGTGCCCTATCCAGCGCTGGGCAGGTGGAGGCTGGAGCCTTCCTGCGGCAAGGGAGCGTGCGCTCCCTTACCGTAGGGGAGGCTCCAGCTTCCCCTATGTGCTCCTCAGATCTGCACCCACTAAAGAGCAGGCACAGATCTAAGGAGACCGTGCGGGCCAAATCGGGGCTGCGCAGCCTCCCTGACGGACTTAGGATGTGGCCAGCCCAGTCATGTCATGCCCAGCCCAGCCCAGCCCCGCCTCCCTCCCTCCCTCCAATCCCGTCCCGCCTCAGCATGGAGCCTTCCTCGTGCCGACCAGCTTCGGGGTTTAGGATTGCACTGTAAGAAGCATTTAAATTCTTAAATATACTGTATTTACTCACCATGAACATTAAACTTAGATTTTAATCCAGTGGACTCTCCATTTATACCTGATAAATAATTATAAAGCTTGAAAATTTCCTATTTACTTTTTATATTAACCATAATGCGAAAAAGCTCAGCCCACTTATATCCGAGAGTTGCATATTATGTGTTAAAGAGCTGCATGTGGCTTGCAAGTTTGTGGCTTGCATGTGGCTTGTGGTTTGGCCACTCCTGGTTAAGGCAGCCCCCCTCATGAAGATTGCACACTTTTGGAGGAAGGAGAAATGCGATTCACCAAGAAGTACCAAATCGTCCTTGCTTTTGTCCTGTTGCTTCTCTAGGCCACTCTCACAAAGCAACAGAATGAATTTAAGATCATCCTGAAGGAACTGGAGGACTCCTTACTGGCTAGGCTCTCAGCTGCATCCGGGAACTTCCTGGGAGACACTGCCTTGGTAGAAAACCTAGAGACAACCAAACGTACAGCTAATGAGATAGAAGAAAAGGTAAGTGATCCTCCCTGTTTCTTCACTGTGGCTGCAGCTGCAGCACAGAGAGGTCTGGCTGAGATCTTTGGTAAGAGTGCATGCAGTCTACCACCCTAAGAATAGAGCAAGAGTTGCAGAAATACCTTGTGGTCTTCCATAGCACTAATGGATGACATGTTGAGTATTGCTTTCTTCTTTTTTAGGTGAAAGAGGCTAAAATTACTGAAGTTCAAATTAATGAGGCTAGAGAAAATTACAGGCCAGCTGCAGAAAGGGCTTCCTTGTTGTATTTTATACTGAATGACCTCAACAAAATCAACCCCATCTATCAGTTCTCCCTAAAGGTAACTAACTCTGGAACATGCCAGTTAGATGGATCATTGTCAGAATGTGTGTAGGAGAGTGACAGCTCACTTGTTACCCCTGAATCTAATTTTAAGTGGGTAATCCTGCAGTCTGTTTGCATGGCAGGGTTGACCACCTGCCATTATAGCAAAAAATAGCTAAGGGTCAAGCAGAAACAACTTATGCCAAGTTCACACTGGAAGGTCTTGCGAAATGGACTAGATTCTTGATGTTATTGCCACACTAAAGCCCAAATGCTGGCCCAGCTTTTCTTTTCCATGAAGGCACCTGCTCTGTTTTGCTGTGACTTTTAATGAATCACTACATCGTACAACAGCCTTGAACTCCTTTGATCTGTGCTTTGGCTTCTTTTCTGACCAGGCATTCAATGTTGTCTTTGAGAAAGCCATCCAGCGTACTCTTCCAGCAGATGATGTGAAAACCAGGGTGATCAATCTAACTGACGAAATCACATATTCAGTCTATATGTACACAGCCAGGGGACTTTTTGAGAGAGACAAGCTCATTTTTCTAGCCCAAGTTGCCTTTCAGGTAAGGCGATTTCATGCTGACAATGACTGAGAAAGTGACTGAGTACTTCTGCTTTCATGCCCAACTGCTCAATCCTACTTATCCACCTGTGTGGTGATGCAGCAGTGCCAATGTGGTGCCCACTGAATCCTGCAGGAGAGTTTTGGTCTCAGGAGGCCTCCTTGGGGCATTTGTTTCCTTTTAGGGTAAGTTCCTGCTGGCCCAGTGGGTCAAATCAAACCAGTGGGTCAAATCAAACCATGTTGATCCATCAAGGCTGATCAAACCCAGAAAGGGGGTTTGGATTCGGCTGCCTCCAGACCTAACCTCATCACGGACCCAATCCTCCCACCCCCTGCAAAACAAATTGTGTTCAAGCTTCCAGGGCAGGGAAGGAAGTATGAAAGGAAGTAGGAAGGATTTGTGAGAGATAACTCCTTATAAATGAAGAAGCAACAGTCTTACTGGTGTACAACCAGGAAAGGTTAAAGCTGAAGGTTGGAGTGGTACAATAATAAAACCAACAGGCAAGGAGATGACTTGAGCTAGGTAATCCAGTCAGGTAAGGACAACCTAAGAAGGCACAACTAACATGATCAAGGTCTTGCCTCTTGCTGACGGCTCTTGCCCTTACCCCTCTACGAAGCTGCATTTGCTAGGCTTGCACCTGCTGTGGCTATTCTGTGGCCTGGAGTAATCAGGGCTTTGGTTCCACTAGACAGGGTGCTAGATTTGGCTCCATAAGACTCCAGACCCAGACATCCTGAGTTTGCGACCCCATGCCTTTGCTTTGTGGCTCCTTTGTCTGTCATCAGTAAACCAGGAAGAGAATTTAGATTGATAGATCTGTTCAAACTGGTGTTGCAGCATTTGTTCCCATTTCCAAAGCCAGTGAAATGCACAGCCCTCATTTCATGCCCTCTGATTTCACCCTAGGTCTTGTTGGTGAAGAAAGAAGTGAATCCAGTGGAGCTGGACTTTCTCCTGCGCTTTCCCTTTAAAGCCGGGTTAACATCTCCTGTAGACTTCTTACTAAGTCAGGGATGGGGCGGAATTAAGGTTTGTTTGAAAAGTCTGCTTCTATCCTAATGCTCTTTTTAGCTGCTGGAGCATCCAGCAGCATGAGAACCTGATTAGGCAAGTTTGGCGACACTCACACCATATCAGAGCCACTGTTATTCATGCTCTTTTAGCTGAAATCAAGCACTTGGATCTTATCTCCCACTGGTTCTTGTGGTGCAACGGATATATTTTTACACAAATGCCTAGGGTAGTGTGTCTTCATTCGCCCTGTTGGTCTTTCTTTTGCCATCGGTAGTAATACGCAGTAGACCCCATATTTTCACATGAGCGGCTAGAAGGAAGTAACCAGTATCCTAACAGTTCAAGGAAGTATTCATGGAATCCTGGAGAAGCAGGCTTACTGGGATGGATTGCAAGGCTGTGTGGCTGAACATAGGGAGCTGCCTTACCCTGAATTAAGGGAAGTAACCCCATGCACTGGTTGGAAAGGTACTGGGCTATTGGGCATTAAAATCTGCCTTCAGATACACAATGGAGGTATAATTTAGACCTGCTGGTGAAACAGGCTTGGGCAAGAGGAATCCGCACCATATTTATTTTTATTTACTTGTAAATGTATATATCGCCTTTCCTCAAGTGACCACAGCTGGTGCCCTACAGTTTACCACATGAATATGCATGCATAATATCACATATTAAAATCACAGTAGCATAAATAAACCTGAAAACAGCAGATAAAACTATAAAAACATCAATAACTGATAGTAAAAGATCCAGCAGAGCCCTCTAAGAGGCCCTACCTCCCAACCCCACCCACCCCACCGACCAGCAACAGCCCTGCAAATAAAAAGTCCTCAAATCGCATCTGAAAGTATGCAGGGAGGGGAGCTGATCATAATTTGCCCTGGAGGGAATTCCACATTTGGGGGGCCATCACCAAAAAGGCTTCAGTCAAGGGGGATCTCTGAAGATCCAAGGGGACAAGCTGGTCTATATGGGAAGTGAGCCTTCAGGCACTCAGGATCCAGGCCACTAAGGACCTTAAAGATTAAAACTAGCACCTTAAATTGGACCCAGAAATGAACCAGCAGTCAATATAGCTGCCAGAGCAATGATCCAACAGAGTCCAATCACTGAGCTTCCATGACCATATGGCCCACTGCATTCTGTACCAACTATAGTATCCTAATTGTTTTCAAGGGCAGCCCTATGTACAGCTTGTTGCCGTAGTAGTCTAATTGCAATCTCATCAAGGCATGGACCCCTATGGCCAGGTCAGTATATCCTCTGTTGCTGTACCTTTTCAGGTCCTGTCTGACATGGATGAGTTTAAAAATTTGGACAGTGATATTGAAGGCTCTGCCAAGCGGTGGAAAAAATTTGTAGAGTCAGAGACCCCTGAGAAGGAAGTCTTTCCCAAGGAGTGGAAGAACAAGTCAGCCTTGCAGAAGCTGTGTATGATGCGATGCATGAGACCAGACCGCATGACCTATGCAGTCAGGTATGTGGTGTATTCTTTCCACAACTCAGAGAGGAAGACAGACTAGGGCTCATACACTTCGAGATAATTTCACCTTATTGCAGCTGGCACATCTTGACACAGAAGAAAAGTACTGTACTGTGGGATACTGCAGAGAAAGATCAGGCGAACCACCATTCATCTTCATAGTGTTTTTGCTAAACCTCTCCACAAAAGCAGGATGCATCCTACAAATTACACCTCCCCAGGCACATCTAGAGACAAATGAACAAGTTTGTCCCTTTTACATACTAAACACTTGGCCTTGGAGGGCTTCTGTTTTCAGAGAACTGTATCCCAGTTGTGAACCTACCATTTCTATAAAGGTAGGACTGCTACATGTCATTAAGAGCGCAATCCTAAACTGGAGTTAGGCTGGCATAAACTATGCCAGCAAAGTTTGGCTGGCACAAGGGCCACCATAAAATGCATTTGGACCACTCTCAGAGTCAGGGAGGACGGTGCATGTTTGTGTGCTGGCCTCTCTGACTCCGAGAATGGTCCAAACATACTTTACGGTGTCCCTTGTGCTGGCCAAATTTTGCTGGCTTAGTTTATGCCGGCCTAACTCAGTTTAGGATTGCTGTTGGCAGAAAGTTGTTGGCAGAAAGTGGGGAGGAAGGCAGAGATCAGCTCTTCCACACTTACTAGTGTTTTCCTAGTTCAGCGTTATTCAAACTGTGAGTCGGGCCCATTTGATGGGTCATGGAGAGCTGAGAGCAGCGATCTTGGAAGCTGTAGACCTGACTCTTGCTATATTCCTTTTATTTTGTGAGTTTTTGTTTTGTTTTTATTTCAGTGCTTTTACATATACATATTTTGTCCTCATCTGACTTTCTGTCAGGGATGTTTCATGGTTGTGCCATTGCTACAGGCCAAGAATGCCAGTCCAGTTTGCATTCCAGGAGTGTCAGTTTATGAGTTTACAGTGACAGCACTTCCTGCTTGATGATGTCATTTCTGGCTATGACATCACTTCCAGTGGGTCCAGACACGAGTACCATTCTCAAAAGTGGGTCCTGGTCTAAAACGTTTTAGAACCACTGCGCTAGTTTATCCACAACAATTCTTACATCTTTATTCTGCAGAGCTGCCAGTGTCAAAATCTGGTTTTTATTTGATAATGCCAGCAAAGATAATGAAGGGGGGGGGGTTCTTTTTAACCAATTGTGGGTAGTTATACCCAGTGACATCATCCGAGCGCGCGAACTACCGGAACGCTCGGATGATTGACAGCCCTCCGCCCCTATGGCGGAGGGCTGCCACGCTTCCCCAAGCCTCACTGCGCCGGAATCACTCCATTTTAGAGCGATTCTGGACGCAAGGGAGGGTGGGCGGGCCCAGCAGCAGCTCGCCCGTCCTCTGGAGAGGCAGCGCGGCCTGGACCCTCCGTGGAACTAGCGGAACGGAGTACCGGGCCGTTCCGCCTGGATGACGCCTCTGGTTACACCCTTCCTATCAGAATCACACCTCCCAACAAAAGCCTGAGTAATCTTAGCTAATCATTGTTTTCTGCTGCAGGTTAATAGCACAAATGAAAGTTTAGGCTGTTTTCTGGGTCCCAAGGAATCTCAGGCCTGCTGCTGCATTAGCAAGAAAACATTAGCAAATCACACACATGTCCCTTAGAGGCTCCTGTAAGACTAAATACTTCCAGAAAGCTAGTGGTGTGTGCACTTTATTGCTGCCAGTGGATTCCATCAAGCCTTTACTATCTCCAGTGAACTAACGGTGGAATGAAGTTGTCATTATCATCTCACAGTACAGAATGAGCCAGTCCCCAATTCCATCTCTTTGAAGCTCTTGTTTTCAGTTAGCGGGCCAATAGGGTTAGTTTTTCCAGGGATTCCCTTTGTCAACACAAAACTCTTGTAATTCACCATGTACTCACAAACTAGGCCATCAAAAAATAAACTGAAAACCTTGCTCAATTTGTCTGAGAGCTCCGTATTCACCGCTTGGATACTCACTTTCCAAGTGTAGCAAAATCTTAGGTCTACGTACTCAATGCCAATCAAGGGACTGAAGCTAAAAATTGAATGCGCATCCTACTGAGAATTGATTGCAATACCACAGGTCTTTGGGTAAAAATGTTCACTAGATCCATTTCAGTGCCTCATATGGTTTTCTCAGAAACTTTGTGGAAGAGAAGATGGGAAGTAAATTTGTTGAAGGCCGAAGTGTTGAATTTTCCAAGTCGTATGAAGAAAGCAGTCAATCTACACCAATATTCTTTATCCTCTCTCCTGGAGTTGATCCTCTGAAGGATGTTGAAGCACTGGGTAAGGCAGTGGTAGACCCTCTCCAATAACTGTACCCTGTAGCTTGGTCCCAACTATCCATACTCTTGCAATCTCTAGTGAAACCAATGCTTAAAGTTGTTGCAGTGACCTTTGTAGAGACAGCTGCCTTTTAAGACTGTTCAGAAACTGCAGGTAGTGCAAAATGAAGCTGCAACTAACTGGGATCTGGCAATGAGAACCTATCTGGCCAATGCTTAAAGAGCTCCACTTGCTCCCAGCCCTACATGGCTTTGGAACTGGGAAACTGAAATCAGAGCTGTTCTCATACCAACCTGTCCTTTCACAGCACTTCTCATCAAAGGTCCTCCTCTGGGTGCCCCTGTCATCTGGCTGGCTGCAGGAGAAAGGGCCTTCGCAGTGGCACCCCACTAGGACAAACACTTTACCGTGTGAAGTTTGCCTGGTGCTGGGCCTGTAACAGCAGACAAATGTTTCACAACTTCTACTGCTGCTTTTACTTTGCTGTTTTAATGTGTTTTAATTAATGTGCTATTTTTTCTTTGATTGGTTGATTTTTAAAAATTGCTGGACGCACCCTTACGGGAATCTTTTCTGGAGGATCATTTATGCACTCTTGTTATCCATACCTAATTCATGCCGGAAAATGGCCCTCATAGCAAACATCTGGGTAACAAGTACAATTATTGCATTAATTTAAATGGGGAAAATTATTACCCTATCATTTAGGGTGAATGTGGAATTCTAACTCATTCCATGTTCACCCAAAAATCACTCTAAATGCCTACCATAGCCATGATAAAATGGAATAAATAACAATTACATTATACAGGGTCAATAAAGCATTAAAACGTAACTATCAATAAAGCAACAATAGGCAGATGGACAGTCCGATCCTATGCTGTAGCTGCAGCTGCAGCGCCACCCAGGGAGTAAGCAGCATCGGGGGTGGAGGCCTGCACTGCCCTGTCGATGCTGCAGCTGGAGTCCCAGCACCAGCAGGGTCTAGGTAAGCACCATGTGGTGCAGGGGCGTGGGGAGGACATGAGGGATGTGTTCCTGGGCAGAGGGAGGGTGGAACGGGGTGGGACAGGCGTGGGAGGATGGTGGGACTTGGGGAGGCCTTCATCTGCTCAATTCCCGCAAAGGATGCAGCGGTAGCCATTTGGCGCCACTGCTCCTGTGCAGGATAGGATTGGACCATTAGAGTAAAAAGCAGGGGACCCATGATGGTGACAGTGATTGAACACTAGTGACACAGCACAAAAACAGATAAAAGGGAGCATGTAATACACATGCCTTGAAAGCCAGTATGAAACCGAGTGTGGGGATATACTATCCCATCAGGCAGTGTATCTCACACAGCCACTTCTTGAACTATAGATCAAAACATTTTTGAACGGATAAATTATTATTTGTAGTGTGTATATGTGGAAATCCATATAGTGAATGTATGGGTGGTATGGAAATAGCATACATTAATAAACTAAATAAATGTTTATTCACACATTGAAATCACTCTAAACAATAAGAGCCAACAGTGAAAGAAAATGAAGCTTTTTAATTCAAATAACTCTCTTAGGTCAAAAGCTTGGCTTCACCATAGACAATGGGAAAATTCACAATGTGTCGCTGGGACAAGGACAAGAGGTTGTGGCTGAACACGCTCTGGATGTGGCTGCAGAACAAGGACATTGGGTCATTCTCCAGGTATTAAAAGACTGTTAGGTTTTTAGCTTTGTCTAGTACAGTACGTTACCACTATGGGTACTTCACAATAAGGCAGATGTGCTTGGTCACAGACTATTTACATGTGAGTGAAGTGTTGTTGCTGGGACCACATGGCACTGCTCAGATGCCTCCAGAAGTGGAGGTGCATGGAGTGGTAATAAGGTGCAGTTCTATGGCAACCTGGGGACACACACACCCTCACAAATGTGGTACAGATGGGTCAAGGAAGGACAGAAGGCTCAAAGTGGAGGAGGACCAGAAGACGGCCTCTCCCTCATTGGAGGAACAACTCTGCTCAAAGTCACCCATTCCCATCTATCCCTGAAGATAGCGTAAGGGGAAAGTGGTACTCATGAGAGAAAGAAAAGGCCCTTGTCTAGTGTGCTACCCTGGGTCCATAGTCCACTTGCATGTAGGATTTAAGCAATTTTTAGCACACTAATAGCTTCAGTAATTCCTGGAAATGTGTGACACCGCTCTCCATACCTGCAGAATATACATCTCGTAGCCAGGTGGCTCAGCACATTGGATAAGAAAGTTGAAAGATACAGCACTGGCAGCCATGATGATTACCGAGTATTTATGAGCGCAGAGCCTGCTCCCTCCCCAGACTCTCACATTATCCCTCAGGGACTTCTGGAAAATGCTATTAAAATCACCAACGAGCCTCCAACAGGCATGTATGCCAACTTACACAAAGCTCTGGATCTCTTCACACAGGTAAGCAGGCTCTGCTAGTTAGTCTTTCCAAACTCCCTGTCCTGTCACAAGTGTAACAGTTCGTTCTCGCTCTCTCTCTCTCTCACACACACACACACACACACACAGAGAGAGAGAGAGAGAGAGAGAGAGAGAGACAGACAGACTTGGAGATGCTAACAATGCCTTGGCTAAAAATGGTTAAGCCCTTCCTTAATTTGTTTCCTAGAACTCTTCCTATTAAAAAACAAACACTGCCCCCAAAAAACCCCAAAAACAAACAGCTGGATATTCAAAAATGAGTGGAATACAAAATATATTTTCAAAAAGTTGGAATCAAACTTATAATAGTAATTCGAATAAGTCGTATACAGTATTACCTCAGGCCAAAACATTTGTCTGCTCTTCTCCCCGCCTCTCCCATACATATTTTTCAACAGTGGCTTGGGAGGATACAACAAGCAGGTGTCTAGGCAGAGAAGAATGTGACTATTGTCCAAAAAAAAGCTTGTGGCCAGCAGAAGACCTACTATTCAACCTGCTGTTGTCTTAGATACTTGATAAGGCCTTGCACACAGGGCTTGGCTCTTTTGTTTCATTCAACAAATATATTGAACAAAGGAAGAAAAGTGGGTTTGTAAAGTTCAGAATTCTGATCCTGCTTTTCTTTTGGAGCACTGTGTGTGATTCAGTCTGAAGGTGGTATTAAAGCAGTAGGAATTGGAAACACTAGAATAGGTCTCTGTGGCACAGACCTGGGGCCTAAGATGGTGCTACTGACATCCACAAGAAACCATGCCCGAGGCCTAACCAGAATTTAGTTCCAGGCCCACCGCTTTCTTGTTTGGGGCAGCTGCTAGCACTTGCAACTCTCAGGTTTTTTTTCCTACAAAGTTTGCTTACTAGAGCTGTCAAATTTTGTGAAAATATTTAGATTTGTAGCATCCACAGAGCCATGAGCATCCTAGCTGTTTGACATTCCTAGCTGTATAGAGCAGCATTTTACTGTGTGGTAAGTATTTAGTAACAGTGTTCCGTGCACTCCGGCGTATAGTCATGCCAGCCACATGACCATGGAAGCCTGTCCTTGGACAAACGCCGGCTCTAGAGACTTTGAAACGGAGATGAGCACTGCCCCCTACAGTCGGTCACGACTAGACCATTCGGTCGTGGGGAAACCTTTTACATATTTAGTTATAGTTTGAAGTTGTTTTATGCAAACCTCCAGACTGCTTCTGAGTCACTATTTTCCCCCTCACTCAATGGATATTTTGTCTAGAATAAGGATGCAACCTGGTTTTGTTTTCTTTAGGACACCCTGGAAATGTGCACCAAAGAAATTGAATTCAAGGTCATTCTCTTTGCCCTCTGCTACTTTCATGCTGTGGTAGCAGAAAGGCGGAAATTTGGAGCTCAAGGCTGGAACAGGTCTTACCCATTTAACAATGGAGATCTTACCATTTCTATCAATGTGCTGTATAATTATCTGGAAGCCAACGTGCGGGTAAAGATTTGCTAACTCAATGACTTACTTAGTAAAGCAATAAGCAGTAACTACGGTATAAGCTAGTGGTTCCCAAATTATGGGTCAGGACCTGATTTTTGGTGGGTCACACAAGCTGATAGCTAAGGAAAACGTAGTGAGCCCTATGGAAACCGAAAGGAACAGCACATGTGTGCTTACTTGCAAGTAGATGACAATGCCTTAGGGCACAATCCTAACCAAGTTTCCAAGCCCAAAGTAAGGGCAGTGCAGCTCTGAGGTAAGGGAACAAACATTCCCTTACCTTAAGGAGGCCTCCATGACTGCCCCCCCCACCTCAGGATGCAGCACATGCCCCATTGGCACAGCTATGTCAGTGCTGGAAAGTTGGTTAGGATTGCGCCCTCAGTCCACTTCAAAAGGCAGGCCAAGGGGAATGCAATACCCCAAAATTGTTTTGATCCAACGAAAGCAGGCCCCAACAAACTCTCAAGAAGTCTCCCCTTCCTTGCTGACAAGGGAAATGTACTGAGCCCTAAGGAAAGGAAAGCAAAACTGAGCCACATGTGCACATTTACTTGCACACACACCTTGGCTCTTATTGAAGGCCAGGCAGAGGGGGATGCAAGGCCACTAGAATGGTCTCAATCTCATGAGCATGGGGTTCAACACACTCCAGAAGGTGGGCCCCTGCTGTGGTAAAGAGGATTAAAGCAGAGGCTTGAGCAGCTCTTTTTTGCCTCATAAACCTAGGTAGGTCCTGATAGTGTTGTTTTTAAAAGTAGGTCCCGGTGCTTAAGTTTGGGAACCACTGGTATAAGCAAGAAGCTTTTGCTTGCTTTCCAAACACCCAACTCTTCTCACCTTGTAGTCAAAGAGGAGGCAAATTAACTCCAGCACAAGCTTTGCAGGGACTTGTGACAGACAAGCACTAAACACAGTCACCTTTGTCCAAAGGAGAAGGCATTCCCATTTTTGATACAGCAGGGGCTCTGCATTTAGAACAACAGAACTGCACTTTTTCTCTTGAATCTGTCATTATCCGAAGAGTGCAAGATCCCCTCCATTTGGAAACTCAAGATTTTTTTTTTCCTCCTTACTATAGTATAAGAGTATAGTTGTATTTGTGGAGCACACATTTGCCCAAGTCAGAGTGAAAATCTGATTGGCTTGCTTTTCCCAGCTTTCATATGATAGGTGGCAGTGTTGCCACACAATCTCCCCCTAGTGGCCACCCTTCGAGTGGTCACATTTGCTGGAAAACAAGACATGTTTTCAAGGTTTGGCTCTGCCTTGTAATTTTCAATAAAAAGAAGTGGTAAAGTTCTTCTATTTTCTGAATTATCTAGTTTCCTTTATAACACAGCCAGAGTAATGGTGCTCACTCAACCAGCAGCTAGCATCAAATACAAGAATTGTGTTAATGTCTCCATATTGAACTGGCATTTCTTCCTAGGTTCCCTGGGATGACTTGCGCTACCTCTTTGGTGAGATTATGTATGGGGGACATATCACTGATGACTGGGACCGCAGACTGTGTCGGACGTACCTGGGTGAATACATCCGCATGGAAATGCTGGAGGGAGAAATGTTCCTGGCACCAGGATTCCTAATTCCACCAAACTCTGATTATAAGGTGAGAAAAGAAGAGGAAGCGTGAATCCAATTATGTACTGCGCCCATTCCACATTCCCATGGGAATGTGCATGAGAATCTTGCGGCATGAGAGATGGAGGTAAAGTGTGGAGAACTAGCATTTTCCATAAAATAAGCACATGTTTGGATGCCAAACCTACTTGTGTATCCTCATCCCTGGTCCATTTGCATTTTTATTTTTAGCCACAGAATATCCAAGCACCTTTCTCACATTTTGAACCCTTTAATCTGTAAATTTGGAGCCTTCCATATGGGGTTTGGGCCCAAAACTCATGTAGTTTTCAAAATCCATGAGCCTTCTGAGATGGTGACACCACCCCACAATGTCTTACCTATGTCTACTCAGAAGTAAGTCTCATTGTGTTCAGTAGGGGCTCCTCCCAGGAAGTGTCTACAGGATGATAAGCCAGGCAGAGGGAGAGGAAGAGATGACACCTTTCCTACCATCCCTGCTCAGGGAAGGCGCAGCCTGGAATGCTGCCTGATTCTGCATCAGGTCCCTTGTCTCTGCACAGTTAAGCAGCCACTTACCGTCCTCCTGGTGCAGTTTCTTCATTAGCAGGAAGTGTGGGGATTCCAGTTTGATTTAAAGGGGCCATCCTTTATTCACACCATCCTTGAAAATAAAAGCAGAAGTCCCACACTTCCTGTGATTGAAAAAACTGCGCCAGGAGTAAGGCAAGGAGGCAGATGATCCACTTTTCACTCACTTTTAGCAGCCGTTAAGGGGATCATTACACATCGCCTCCACGGTGGGCTGGAGTGAATTGGCAGCAACAACAGACTCGGGATGAAGGGCACCCCAAATCTGCCAGCTGCTGCAATCCACCGCTGATGCAACCTGCAACACCCTATGGATGGGCTACCCCTGCTCCTTCTCCACTCGCTCTTAACCGTTCCCCTCCCTGTATCCATGCGTGAGTGCCACAACCTCATCTCACCCCTTCTGTTCTGATGGGAATGGAATGAGACCTCCTAATTCACCCCTCCCTGCCCAATATTCCAACCAATTCACAGAGCAGGAGAGGTGTGGTACATTTTTCTCCTATGGCAGGGAAAGAAGCTTTCTGACTCAAGCCCATGCATGCCTACTCAGAAGCAAGCACAAAAAACTAACAGCATGCAAACTGAAGTTACCTGCTGTAACTGGCAAGAGCAGGATGTGAAACTCAGAAGGGTAAACCAGGCCGGGGGGGGGGGGGACAGGACTCCGTTCCCATTTGGCTGGCAAGTGCTGCTGGGATATATGCAGATATAGGAAGTCTGCCAAAGGATGACTGGCAATGTCAGAGGAGGGCTAGAGTGGTTTTTGTCATGAAGAAAGCCCTGGATTGCCGTGAAGGCATGGTCTCAAATCCCACATAGGCTGAAACAGACATGTCCCATGGAATAGCTGCACACTTAGTCTGGGTCTCAATACAAAGGAAAGATATTTCAGAACAAAAACATTACTTTGGGTATCCCTGCGTGGGTTAGATAAAACCATCACAAAAAGGGCAGGGCCTGTTATGACTGCACAGTATGTGTGAAGAAGCCTGTGTGAAGGTAAGAATGAACAGAGTGGATGGGATGACACGGTTGGTGCTGAACTCCTCCAATGTTACCATTCTGTCTAATGCATGTGTTGTAGGGCTATCATGAATATATTGATGAGAACCTCCCACCTGAGTCTCCTTACCTGTATGGGCTCCATCCTAATGCAGAGATTGGCTTCCTCACTGTCACCTCAGAGAAACTTTTCCGTACGGTGTTGGAAATGCAGCCCAAAGAGACAGATGCTGGAGGAGGGACCGGTGTGTCGCGAGAAGAAAAGGTAGGACAATATTCCAACCTCTTCCTTTCAGCAATGGATTTCTAGCACCTCTCTCACTGTCCACAGCCTTAATATGGTATTTTTAAAATACATAAACTGCCTCAAATCAACAAAAGGTTTTGGGGCGGAAGAGCTGAAGTTCTGTTCTTCCCACTGCCAGACTCTCTTTAGTTGCACTGAATTTTTTGGTGAGATTCGAGTTAAAGCCAGCTGTTTAGGGGAAGAACCCTGTGGGAGTGACAGCCCTTGTCTCCTCACCTGCAAGTATCTGCTGTGCTCCCAGCCTGATGTACAGGGCAGCTTATTTCAGGGGGGGGCTTTTGGCCCACAGCAGATGTTACAACAGCCAAAACCATCATGGACTTCGGCAAGGGAGGAAAGCCATCTAACTCCCTACCATGAGGAGTCATAACTGTCATCACGTCAGCATGGCCCTCAGGAGTAGACCGCCATGGGAAGGGAAGGGATCTATTGATAGGAGACAAACACGATAGCCTGCCCTTGCTGAAATGCAAAACAACTTCATTCAAGTAGGTTTCTAAGTCACTGCAGGCTTGAAGACGTAAATCGGCTATTTTCAACCAGTGTGCCATGGCACACTGATGTGCTGCAAATGTCACAGGAATTTGGGGGAAGGTCATTTGTTAGTAGGGCCATTGGAGGATGTAAGCTCCCCACAAGCATCCTAGTGTGCCTTGTCATTTGTAAAAAAAAAACTGGTGATGTCCCTTGACAATTTTAGTGCCTTGTCGGTGTGCCATGAGATGAAAATGGTTGAAAATCGCCAACCTAAATGGTGGAAAGATGGGATACAAATCTGTTAAATATAATCTTTAGGCCCAAAGAAATCTACAATGTACTATTCTGAAGTCTGCCTACCCATTGGAGCATATATTATGGAACATTTTGGAGGTTTGTGGAACATTTTGAAGTCTTGATATGCTTGAGTGAGATGTTCTGTGGTCTTTGGCGTAATAGGTGAAAGCTGTGCTAGATGAGATCATGGAGCGGCTTCCAGAGCCCTTCAACATGGCAGAAATCATGGCCAAGGCAGCTGAGAAGACACCATACGTGGTGGTGGCCATCCAGGAATGTGAGCGCATGAACATCCTTACCAGTGAAATGAGGCGTTCTCTGAAAGAATTAAATTTGGGGTTGAAGGTAGGTGCATATTTTATGCTGTGCCTAGTACTATACCAGGATAGAGTTTTATCTGTTTCACTTAGCATGCTGATACGATGAACTGGCATAAGAACAGTAAGTGGAATGTACCGTTTCCATAATAAAAAAATGCCAGGTCATTATCTCTTTGGGTTTAATCACCTCCCGTCTTTTCCAACAGTTGTGTCTGGTACACAATAACACTTTTTTTTCCGAGGCAGAATACTGCCCATTCAGCAGTGTTCATAAAGCCAAGCACATGAAAATTAAGAGGGGAATTCTAGGTTCATGGCACCGGTACCTTTTCTTACCGGCAGGTAGTTGACTTCAGAGCAGAAAATGCTAATTGCCCAAGAGCTTTTGCCAACAGTCAGCCAATCAATGCATGCCTCAACCATATTTACCATTGGCACAGCATTCCTCCACAGTACTGTAGCCAGGCTGTGTAAGGGTTGAGAAGAGGGGAGCTTTGCCCCAGGAGGTAGCTTGGCTATGTTGCCAAATCTTTCCTTTAGAAAGCAAGCATGCGAACTGCAGGCTGTGCGGTCTTGCCCAGCAGACAAGAATTATACAGCCACTGGAGAATACTGGTGGGGAAGGAGGCTGACCAGAGAAACCTACCTACAGGAGTTCCAAAAGCTCCTTCTCATGAATTAGGGCAGGTTGAAAACAAGAAAGCCGCATGTAATAGTTCACAAAAACTTTCATCCTAAAGCAGGAGGCTGTTCATCCAGCCAAGAACTAGTTTTAAAGGTAAAAAACAGAATGTACATTGGTAATCATATTGCAATCACACAACCACTTACCATTAGCAATTACAGCATGAGCTGCAGGAATGAATTTGTTTTCTTAGCAATGATGCTTGGAAATGAAGCCTGCCATAACAGCAGCATCACCTTGAGAGGAAAATGCCTGGAACCTCTGCAAGTAGTGAGGAACAGCAGTGGATTAACTACACAACATATAAACTGAAAAGGGCCTGGAAAGCATTCAGATGTCAAAACCTTAGATCAACAGGGATGACATTTTCATAAGATTACACTGACAGTTCTCCAAATGGGCAGCGTAGCCTCAAGAGGTTATTATAATGGCAGAATCCAATTAAAAGCTTTGCATGTTTTCCCAAAGGGAGAGTTGACAATCACAACAGATATGGAAGAGCTATCAAATGCCCTTTTCTACGACAACATGCCTGACTCTTGGACAAACCGTGCCTATCCATCTCTGTTCGGCTTAGCAGCTTGGTATGCTGACCTACTGCTTCGGATCAGGGTGAGGGAAATGTTGCCTTGATGAAAGTATTCCTAGAAATGCACATTCTCTGTCTTCCTGGCGTTTGGTTACTGGGCTTTAAGGAAAATTCCGACTAACCCTGGCTAGTTCTTTTGGTATGGGTGTGTCCCAATTTTAGCTCCTTGAATAGGTTTCATGAAATGTTAACACTACGGTGGGCCTTCCTTATCTGTGAGTTCTGCATCTGTGGATTTGACTAACTGCAGGTATGGACCCCATGGCTAGAAGGCTTCAGAGGACCTCCGGATGCTACCAGGAGTGCCTTTCAGAGGCTCTGGCAGACCTTCAAAAATGCACTCCCAGTTTTTCTGGCAGGGCCTCTCCACGGATTTAATTATCTGTGGAATTCGGTATCTGTGGGGGGCAGGAAATTTTAATGAATCCCCTGTGGATACAAAAGGCCCATTGTTCTACTTTACAAGCTATTCATGTAAAACTACACACTACAAAGCTACATGTGACCAGTCAGTCACATGAAGCTGGCAGGTATTTTTGTTTTAAAAAATCTTAACCCACATACCAATTCCAATTGTTATGTAAAAGAAAAACTTCACAATATGGGGAAGTTTCTGTTACAGGATCAAAAATGAGAGTTGGCTGAATATGGATTCCAGTGGTCCAGGAGAACATCTTGTTCAATTTATACAGCTCCTTGTTTTCCTCCAGGTCTCTGCTACATCACTTCATGCCTCAATGTCCCCATTTAACACATATTTCCTTGTCCTTCACCACTGTGGCATCTTGCTTAAAGAATATTCGTAGCTGTTAAATTGCCAAAAAGTGAGCAAATACACATCAATATGCAAATGCCGTTTCAACTGCAGAATGAGGTTTACAGAGTTGTAGACCTAACATATGGTGATAGTAAATAACAGAGCAGGCATACCTCCAGAAATGCAGGATTGAACCCAAAGATTCCAGTGTATGAACCAGAAGTTCATACTTTTGTGTTTTGGCTCATGCTGAGGGGGTTCAGGATTCTTCTGCCAGCTGCTTCCCCAAACAGCTCAATAGACAGGAGAAGCTTTAGTCTAGAATACCTTTGGGGGTGGGGACGTTCAATTCAGTTCAGTCACTGAACTGCCACTCAGGCAAGAGCTTTTAGATCCAAGCCGCAAGAAGCTACCTATTACTTGGGGCTTAATGTGTACTTCATTGGTGTTCAGTGATGAGACTTTAAAAGGCAGGAGCCATGTGATTCTTCTCCTGTGTACACTGGTATCCTTCAATGTAAATGCCTGGATGTCCAAAACAAACTTCCAGAAATTAATTCCAGCACACTGATATATGGGAATTCCTATTCCAGCCAAAACCACAAGTTTCACTTAAGGTGGTGAACTGGGCTCATTCCAGAGCCAGATCAGCCATTAGGCAAAGTGCAGCAGCTGCTTTGAGCTGCAAGAGGCACTAAACAGACAGGTAATACTCTGAACTCAACCACTCCCCAGCTCCTTCACATGTGCGCCGATCCTCCTCTCCCTTTGTGTGAACAGGATCATAATCAGGGCAGCAGCAACCTGCCTCCTCCTCCAGCACCACTGTCAAACACTGGAGCAGCAGTATTGCTGCTGCAATAAAAGCAGCAGCAGGGCCTACAGAGAGCCTGCTCAACCCCTTCCTGAAGAGTTCTCAATACAGAATGGCTCCTTCCCCTCTGCCAAGCCCAGCTGTGAGAGCGCAGGCAAGGAGGTGGTGTGACCCTGCCCCTCACTTGTACCCCTGGTGCCTATGTGCTCCACCACTTCTTCAGCGCAACAGTGGGTGGAACACAGTTTGCATGACAGCACTGCCTGGTTTTCTCCTTGCTCACCTATAAAACAGGCAAGTGAGTAGTCCTGTTGATGCCAGCCTGTTTTAAAGAAATGGCTGGGGAAGCAAAAAGGGTGGAGAGAAAAAGGGAGGTATAGAAAGTTAACTGTCCTGGCCAGCTTGGATAGAGATTTCCAGTACAAAATGTGAGTCTCCTTCAGCACATAGAGGGACTATTCAAATTGCAATGTAATTTGCAGCATGGTTAGGTGTAATCTGCCATCACCATTTTCCTTTTCAGGAGTTGGAGGCCTGGACAACAGATTTTGCCATTCCTACAACCGTGTGGCTAGCAGGTTTCTTCAACCCTCAGTCTTTTCTCACAGCCATTATGCAGTCCATGGCTAGAAAAAATGAGTGGCCTCTTGACAGAATGTGCCTTTCTGTGGAAGTTACCAAGAAGAACCGCGAGGATATGACAGCTCCACCTCGAGAGGGCTCTTATGTGCATGGGCTCTTCATGGAAGGTAAGGATAATCTAGTGTGTTACTACCCAAGAAAGAGATGCTGAGGTCAGATGCAGGAGAATGCGGTTTTCCAATTTTAGCCATCTTTGTCAGTGCTGCTGTCGCCATTCAACACAAACTGGCCAAGATTTCCTGAGCACTTACAGGCTCAATTAATTCTGTATTTTCATAGCACAGTGATTTGACTGGAAAGAAACAGCTAGACACGTGTTGGGTAGCTGCCTTTTTATTTCATATCATTGTAGTATGTCAGCAGGGGGCAGCACATGCCCATTTTCCTTAGCACTGATGGGAATTAACAGCAACAGAAGTAACTTCAACTGTCAATTAAGCAATTCTCATGTAAGTATCTAAGGCTGGGAATGTAGTATCTAAGGGAAACATTTGTGTCCTAGCAGCTACTTTTAGAGGGGGCTGAGGAATTCTGTACTACTCTCTATGGAGCATAGATGGGCTGATGTTGTCTACAAGGCTAAATCTGGAAACTTACGGAACTTACTTTCTATGGTAAAGGGAGACTAAACACAACCTTGCAGGAGAGCAAGAGCAAGGGCAGAGTTTGAATCCAGCTTTTAAGAGTTCATTCATAACAATGCAAATGCATTACAAAAATTGAGAGAGCAGCAAAGGCACATCCAAGTCAAGGCATTTAGCCTTTAGCCATGCTGCTAGAGATAGCAGGTTGTTGGTGCAGAGCTTCCTTCCGTCTTTCGTACTTGCGGCAAACAAAGCACCCTCTAGGATGAAGCCACTGGCCACTCTCTTGACAGCTCTGTTCTGCTGCAGGTGCACGCTGGGATATTCAGACTGGTGTCATCAGTGATGCACGCCTGAAGGAGCTGACACCCGCGATGCCAGTCATCTTCATCAGAGCCATTCCTGTGGACCGCATGGATACCAAGAACATGTACGAGTGCCCGGTGTACAAGACCCGCACGCGAGGCCCCACCTACGTCTGGACCTTCAACCTAAAGACAAAAGAGAAGCCAGCTAAATGGATTCTTGCTGGAGTTGCTTTGCTCTTACAGGTTTAAGGCCCCAGTTGAGAGTAGAGCCTACCCACTCCCATCATGGCATCCCCTACCCCAGAAATCCAGGCTACAATAGCTCTTTGCAAATTGCCAATAAAAGTGATTCCTTGAAAATGTGCCTGATGTGATTAGCTGCTGCTCAGATCCAGATATGCAGTACTATTACCACAACTTACAGGAGCCAGCTCACAGCAGCCAGTCAGCACTGGCTCAGCACCAGCCAACATGGAAGAACAAGGAAATCTGTGTGCAGTCATTTGCCAGGGCTGTTTGGATTCCTTTCCCACTTCTAACTCCTGAGTTAGCATTCAGCGTTGGTGCCAGGGTGCAATCCTGAAGGGTGCACCCAAGTCCAACATTCCTGAAGTCTCCTCTGCCCTATTAGTAATGTGATGGATCACTGTGTGTGTGCAAGCCAGCGAGAACTGCTCTTCTCCTGCACCTCAGGCAGGTGGAGAGAAGAGGTGTGAGAAAACCTGGAGTTGAAACACAGTCAGCCACAATGACTGTTAGGAGCACCTTTTTAGTCTTCATTCTTGTGGAAAAAAAATATCAAACACGGAAACAGTGCCTGAAGGATCAGAAGCCAAGGAATGTGCTAATCAAAGTGTCCTGTCTTCCCATAACTCCTAGCTTCTACTCCAGCCCACCCATCTATCCTGTTGTAGCCTTTCTCCTTCCTGAATTATTTCAAGTTCTGCAGAAAAAACCAGTTGCACTAAAAAGGCAATCCAACATAACAAGTATTCAAATATGCAGAATTGCACAGTGGAACCACAAGTCTTCTGTTCCACTGCAGCCATGTTTGAGATGTTTGAGAAAAACATCAGACAGCTCATTCATTCCTAGGAATATAACCAGAGGCACAAGAAAGGCCTTATGAGTAGAGCTGTTAACTTTACCACAATTCTATGGAATTCCAGACAAACAGTGCAGAATGCAGCTTGCATTTAAGTACACATAACTGCAAAGCCACATCTGAAAGCACATGGGCCATGCCTACTGAAGTCTCAGAAGCCAGACGAGTTGCTGAGTAACATTCAGGTGTGGTGGAGCTTCCTTTCCATGCCCCATGACTCAGAAAACTAGAATAAGTTTGCATCATTTATAGAGACTGTCGAACTCTTCCTTTAGCACGCCACCTTTCTTGAAGCCAAACAGAGGACCTCTCCCTTTGGAGAGATTACCCTCTTCATGACAGTGGCTGTCCTGGTACTTTTATAGCTGACCAATCTGCAGCCATACTGGAACTGAACAGAAGCAGTAACATGAAACCTATTCACTCCCATGACTCACTCACATGCTAGTCCTCCTTGTTTTCAATTTGTCCAATTTATTTTCAGGCAAATCCTCAATCACTCTCTCACATGAGTGGCAACCCCTAGTTCATCACTGTAGAGGGAAGCTTCTCAAGAAGTAGCATGAATTAGACAGTGTTTTTCTGTGGGCATGGGTTTTTTTTGGGGGGGGGGATTTATGAATTTGACTTTCGAACTGTTCTGCCTCTGCATCCCCAAGAAATCCAGTGAGCTACCAGCAACTACACATACATATCCAGTTCATTTAAGAAAAAGATGGCAATCCTCTGCTAAAATGCAGAGTTCCTTTCCCTCCTAACACAGGTAGGAAAGAGCAGAGGGGAGTGCAGACAGTTATTCAGATGCTGCTGGAGGTTGGTATGTCTGTGCTCAAAGACTTTTAAGATGCAAAGAGATAATTTTACAAATGCTCTTCCAAATACAGAGAATAATGGAACACACAGGCTTAGTCTGCCTTTTGCACAATAGGAATGCAGAGCATTCATGACCCCAGCACAGACACCCCTTTACTGAAGATCGAGCAAGAAACAAGAGTCTCACTATAATAATTCAATGAAGTAAAATGCCTTTCATAGATGCTTGGTTCTGAATTCTTGAAAAAAGAAGAAGCTATTTCAGCCTGTTCCCTGCCAGGGCCACTTTTTCAGATAGTTGGGTAGAAAGAATACAATACACATACATCTCATATCAGTTTAGAATGGTAAAATGTATTTAGGTTATCCCATTCTCAGCAACACACACATATGTGACTGATGGATCTTTTCCTACCTGATGCTTTCTCGCCCCTACCTAATTCCTACTTAAATGCACACTGGCTTCTGATGTGAAGCACATGTATTTTCTACATAGAAAATATAGGAAGTACTTCAAATGTTCAGCTCCCAAGGTCAGCTGCACCAGTTATTTTTCTCTGGGAAACGCAGTTATTTCAAAAGGCAAGTTTTCATCTTTTCCCGAGACTGCCATGAAATTTCATAGCAGCGTGATCTAAGCCAGTGATTCCCAAAGTATGGATTGGGACCCACCAGTGGGTCACGAGCCAATTTCAGGTGGGTTGCAAAGCTCCTAGAGCAGTCATATTCAAAATATGGGAAGATGGGATGCTGGAAAGGGGGAGGGCTATGTGGTTGTTTTGCTTATGTCAAGGCTGTAGATATGCTTTTTTTTTCCCTTTCTCATTAACGTTGCTATTGGAAAATGTGAGAAATAACCCAATGTATTGCTGCATTCTCAGGAAAACAGCAGGTTCTGGTGTCACAACGATGGCACTTCCAGCCGCGACATTACTTTTGGTGGGTCCCAGACGGATTGTCATTCTAAAAAGTGGGTCCCGGCGCTAAAAGGTTTGAGAATGACTGATGTAAGCCCTTCAGCAAAAGGCTTTATGCGACAAATAAAAGCATTGTTTGAGAAAGAAAAGCAATTAAGTAATTAATGCTTATTTCCTGTTGACTTAAATACTGTATTTCCCCATGTATAAGACGCACCTTTTTTCAAAAAATTTGGGCTCTAAAAACTGGGTGTGTCTTGTACAAGGGGTGCTGAGCCTAGCCGTGCATGTAGAGCTAAAATGAGGGCCCTCCTCCCAGTATTCAATACCTCTCCTGTTCAATCGCGGGACTGTGCGAATCGCGGGACACACCTCTTGCGGTTCCCCTGCCCTTGCTGTTCCCCACCTCCCTCTTGCCTTTGCTCTGGCCGGCCTGAGCGTTGCTGTTGCCTCCACCACCACCCGGTAGGGATCAGGGTACTGCGGGTCGCCGCCAGCCAAGGGCCTGCCGGGAGGGACGTGCGCGCCCAGCGCCGCAAGCAACTGTGATTGTGCGGCGTGGAGGGAGGAGAGAGAGAGAGAGAACCAGACAATCCTGGCCAGAGGAGGAGGAGGGGAAATTCCGTGGTGAGGAGAGGGGTGGGGGAGCAGCAGGGTGGGGGGTGGGTGGGAGCAGGCAGAGAAAAATGGGGGGGGGAAGCGGCAGGAGGAAGGAGGGAGCACGAGAGAGCCGTGGGGAAAGTGAGACACGCTGGCGTGCAGCAGCCAGTGAGGGAGGCAGCGTAGCGCTCCCAGCGCTTCATTCCTCTCTTCTGCGTTCTCAGTGTTGGGTGCCCCGGTCCTCGGCTTGGGAAATCGGGGGTGAGCCGGGTGGGTGGACTGCTGCAGGGCTCCTCCGGGTGCCTGGGTTGAGCCCAGCAGAGGAAACTTCTGAGCTGTTGTGCACCGAAGGTGTCAGTTCTACTTTTGTGCGTTGTGTGACCCTGCTCTTGTTTGAGGTGTGTGTGTCCTTCCACTTTCAGAACAGGATTTTCGGAGGCTGTGATCAGATGGGTGTGATGGTAGGAGGCTGCAATTCTGTGCACCTCTCCAAGGCTGGCTCTCTTACTCCTTTTTGGTGTGTGTTGTTGATTCACTTTTGAAAACTATCTCCTGGTTCTCTCTGTAATCTTCCCTTGCTAGTGAGTGAAGCTTTTGACTCCAATGCAAGAGGAGGATTGTAGTGTGCAGTCTTGAACTAAATCCTATGCATGTCTACTGTGAAGTAAGTTCCACTGAGTTCCATTTCAAATGCCTTAGATGGAACTGATGACGAGGCAATATATGAAGACAGCTATTCGTCGTCAACCACAGATGAGGACAAGCTAATGGATGGGCGTTTTGACAGTGATGAGTAGTTTTATGAATAAAACTTGAATTCAGTAACTTTATGTGTGGTGGTACATTTTTTTTCAAATTTCTGGCCCCAAAATTAAGGTGCGTCTTATACTTGGGGAAATACGGGTAATTGCCATGGGGAGCAGGATGTAAAAAAGTTCCATGCACACACTCACTTGAAGGACCAGCCTCTCCTTTCTCAGAAGAAGTTCCTAATCAGATGTGTCACCATCTTCACCCACAACTTGACATACCGACTGGGCTGCTCGAACGTCGAGGCAGATACTGTACCAGAACACAGATAGAGCTGCTCCTGCTCCTACAGAGAGAAGTAAAAATTGCTACAGGAATTTGATGTTTGTTCTCATCATGGCCAGCCAAGCATGCTCCTTATAGAGCATCAACCATCAGAACTCAAAGAGTCAAAGCTCTGAGTAAAATATCCCATCTCCATCTGCCTCAAAGTGTAAGGTCTGAAGGTCGTATCTGTGCTCCTTCTTAAGGGGGGATGCGCCATGGGATGCAATATCCAGACTCCTGAAGGAGCACAGATATAACCTTCAGGTCAGCCTACCAGAGCCTTCCAAAGTTTGGCATCTCAACTGCCAACTGAGCCAAGCCCAAGTAATTGCACACCCAGAGCCCAGCCCACATGTGTATACAAACAGACCAAAAAGGAGAGCGTGTAAGATTCAGCCCTGCAGTTATTTCTTCTTCCCGTAACACAGCCAAACCCCGAGCTATAATTGTACCAAAAGGAAGCCTGACTTTAATCTCTAGAGATTAGACAGCTCCCTTTAGAAAGAGCTCCTAGGCTGCTTTGTAAAATGAATGAGCCACCAAGATTTTAGCGCAATTCCCAGAAATACCAAGTACCTTTTAAAGTACAAACAATACAGAGAGGAAAGCGAGTACCTCCCATGCCCTGGCTACACCACAAAGCATTTGAAAGCAATGTTGACTATGTCCTCATGTCAAAGCATTGAGGACACTTTCTCATCTGAACTAGCAAGGCGTGTAACTGTATATGCAGAACCCAGACAAAATTACAGGGCCTCTGTCCAATTGCAACCCAGGCACACCAAGTCTGGTACGGTTCTGGTGTTGGCAGGAGCCAGTTCTCACTTCCCCAAGTTCAGCTGAATGAATCCAGCACAGGAGGTTTCAATATGCAAGTTGCGTTCAAATTCATAATACTCTTTACTTCCTGTTAAACTCTAATGGAAACAAGACCTATAGCATGTTTCATTTACTATGAGCCTCCGATCCACTGTTCTTATGAACAAGAACCTTGGGAAACAGTGGTCTAAACTGTATTTCTAATGGGTCTAATTTGTCTCACATCACACAACTGGACGTTTTTAACCTCCTACAGATCACAACATATCAAGTGAAACCAAGCGAAACAAACCAAACCAAGCAAAGCATACAAGGCATACAAGGTCTCCTTTCACCTCACGCAAGGCTTTGGAAGAGGCAAGCAATGAGAAGAGGCAAGCAATGAGAAGCCACTTGTGCCTTTTATCCTCCTCTCACCTAATGCCTGTAGAAACACTCAAAAGCCAGGCATGGTGGGAAAGAAAACCCTGCCCCTCTACACATGCAAGAAGACTCTGGAGAAGGGGCAAGTCTCTTTCCATCTGCATGGGATTTTTGCAGGAGAGGCGCTTGCTCTGCTTCTGCCTCCTCCAAAACTCAACCAAATGCAAGACTCTTCCTTGAGTCTTTTTGCAGACTTTTTGAGAGGGTATGGAAGAAGGCAGGTGGGCCAGTGGTGGCCCTTATGTATTGGCTGACTCATTAAGATGAAATGTTGGGTCTTTCCCCATGTTTCAGCCTGAATTCATACCGTGTCCATGTGAGTTGGCAATGACAGGATTCCCTCCAAGTTTTACTCGTCACTCTTAAGTGATGTGGTTCCCATTTCAAGTACCTCAGTTGGGAACATAAACTTAAAACCAATGGTAACATCCAGTTAGAAAAGAGAGTCATTCATGTGATTCTTCCTCAACACACACATGCATTCCAAACCAAATCCAATCTAGTGCAAGCAATCCCATCTAAATCTGGATCTCAAAAATCATGGGGAAAAAAAATGCCTGCACAAATCCCATTGTTTTACTGCCACACTTATCTAGACCCGGAAAGGACAATTCAAAAACTAGGCTGAGCAAGTGACTGGAATCAAGGCCATGCAAGCAAAAAGGCAGATACTTCATGTGGCTTAATACCATTTGCAGTTTACAGGAACACTTACACGGAAATGCTACAATGCCTTTACAATGAGCAATAATAATTTTATGAACCTTAAGAATCCAAAGTCCAAATTAAAACCCAGAAGGGAAACACACGAAAAGGGAAAACTGGCATTTGCATGTTGAAAAAGATAACAGACATACAGCCCTCCCCAAAGATTTGTAGGGGGGAAAGGCCAGAAGGAAGCCAGGAATTCAACATCTTGTTACAAAATGTTTCAGGCATGTGGGTTATCCAAACACTGAGAGCTACTGGAAATAGAGATAGAGAGTACTATTGGGAAGTCAAAGGGTCACTAGACTTCATGTGCCATTTCTCAGATGGGGACAACCACCCCCAGGCCCAAGCAAGAAAGAATACAAATGCCTCTGAGCCAGAGGAGCTTTACATTAGTCTTTCCCATGTTCTTGTCCTCCTCCAGGGCCAGTCTTTTTCTTGTTACCCCAGATCAATTCTAGTTCACAACAGCAGACAGAAGTCTCATCATCACCCCTGAGATCTCAAATGGCAGGTTCATGCAAGCACCTTTGGTCATTTTTGAATTACTTCAATTTTAAAGCAAATGTCTCCCATTGCCCAGCCCCTCAACCCCATTATAAACCACAGAACCCACAACATCTCCACCCATTAGCCACGCACCTGATGGAACTGCTGCTGCAAGGCTTTGTTTTCTGTGACTATTGCAATTTGTGCTTCCAGGTCTCGATGAACTGACCTGTATCCAAAATTAGGAGAGCCAATCAGAGTTAAGCAGGGTCGACTGCTTCCTGACAGGTACAACCAGAGGCCTGCAGGAAAACATGAAGAGAGGAAACTTGGCAGACGAAGGAAGTGACCATGGTAGCCGCTGGCTGCTGAGAGTCTCAAACAATAGTTTGTTTTTGAAAAGGAACACCACACACACACACAAAGCGTCTTGTTAGATTTACTGGCAGTATAAATGGGTCAGGTCACTACACAGGGAGCCAGGAAATATGTATGATTCTGTAAGGAGAGTATCCAGCTTTCAACTGCACAGGGTCAGCACACAACTCAATCGGATAGCTGGCTGCTCTAAGGGAGACTAATCTCTTTCAGAATATGCAATACAACAGCTCTGCACTCTGCGATAATTCATGTCATGCTCTCTGAGCTCCACTATACCTCATACATTTGCCTTATTAGCACAGGGGTCCCCGTGTTACATTGAATGTCTGTGTCTACTTAGCAATTGATAAAGTTCCCAAGTTCATTTTAAGCAAGGAGTATGCCCTCTTGAGATCACTCCAGAGAGCTGCTTAGATCAGAACAACTGATTCTGGGAGGAGAAAATTATTCCCCTTCAGAATCTTTAAAGGTACCTTGAAGAAAAAAGTAGCTGCAAGCTAATGAACATGTATAAGACAAATCATATGATTAACTGATCTAGCACTACCATGAACATTAGATTGCACGGGCACGTTGCACTTGTAGGATGCAACCTGTGCAGCTGCAGGCAAAAGCAACAGCAATTCTCCTGCTCCTTTAGCACTACTTGACAGCTTGACTGACACAGCTCCAAGCTGCCCAAACTTACATTCTTACAAGGAAAAACACTGATATTGCGCTGCTCAAATGCAAAGATACAACAAGGAATGGAGCACACTTGCTTGCCATCTTTCTTCCTCAATACCCACAAAAAGCCAGAAAGAGACATTCCAGAACCACTGGTATGGAGAAGTCTTCCAATACTCATCAAAAACCACAGCTCTTCCTAAATGACTGGACCTTATTAATTTAGTACTAACTAGCTTTTTGTTACCCGGCGTTGCCCGGGAGCAGACATTATCCCCAGGCTGTATTAGGAGGAGGAATGAGTTTGCTCTGCAGTGCACCCCCACCTCTGGGGGCGTAAGGGGGGCCCTACCCCCACAGTATATCTGTCCAGATCGTAAGGAATAAGTGCACCACATGTGGTGAACATCGTTCCAGGCGTTCCAGAGTAATGGTGGAACATACACACAAATATACAAACCTCCCTCAAAAGTATGACATAGTGAGATCCATAGATAGACATATAGAACTCGTCCCTGAAGTAACACAGTATTGCTGACGTGGAACCCGAAACGCACACTATCACTGTGAAATGCATGAGGAAATAGGGACACCCTAACCTAAGAGAGCAATATGAAGGTCCCACTTACTGTCTGCAGGTCCTGTAGCAGGACAGCCCTGCGATCCTCCTGTGGCAGTATGAGAAACAGGCAGAGGTGGCCAGTTAGCTCCCTGGACATAGGCCCCACTCAGATCCGACTGGGTGCTGGAACTCTCTGGATCCTGCTCTTTCCACCCTGGGCCAGTCAGGCAACGCAGGCAAAGCATTTAGTTTCGCTTTCTGTTCTCCTTCTGTCTGGTAGCTGAGCTGCTCAGCCCTCCCACATAACCTGCAGAATCGTCTGTGACCACAGGGTGGCAGCAGACCTGTAGCCCCATGCAATCCCCTTGGTTCCCGACGATCTGGGCCCCCTCCCCGAAAACCAGGGGGTGTAGGGGGGTCTGACCCCCGCAGTGATTCCTTCCAGGCTGCAAGGAACGTGTGTGCCAAGTTTCGTGGCTGTGGGTCAAGGGACGGAGACGTGTATAAGGAACATACACACATACGTCCGTTTTTATATATATAGATTGGTGGGGTGAAATCTAAAGTTAGTCCCAGTACCAGAACTGAGTTAGGACCTTCACAAAAATTCGGACCAAACGAGGACATAAAATAGAAGCTCAGCATCAATCAATGATGCAAGCAGCTGACAGCCAGTGGGATCAAAGCACACTATAGCAAAATGTGCCCAGAGAACCAAATCCAAATTGCCTAGAGAACCTAGTGAATATCACTTACTCTGTAAGTTTCTACCCAATTTGCTACTACTAGATTTACATATGTGGTTGAAACCGACCTAGTTTCACCAGATACTTTCCCTTGTTCTTTGGCAATCTGTGCAGATGAATAAATTGCTGTGAATGATGGCCTTAGTTTCTCAATTTACTGTGTCCATGTTTCAACTTGCACAACAATGCCTATTTTGCATCCCTCTGCCAGGGCAAACAAGCCCTTTATTCACGATCAGTAGCTTCATACAAGTCACAGCTCTGACTTGTTTTTAATTTTGAGAATCATCCAATTTCCTTGACATAGTCGGCATAGGAACTTGCATTCATGCCCACACGTTATTCTTGTAAACATCTCCTCACCCCAAATTTTTTAAAAGGCCAGTTAAAAAAGACCAAAGTGACCAGTTGCTCAAGTGATGCCGGCTCAGACAGTAGGCCAAGTTGCCATGAAGGCAAAACTGGGGTGGAGAAATGCCTACAGGCACATGACTCAGGAGACAACCACATCTCCTGTGATGGCCACAGTTCTGTGGCCACAGCGTGAAATTGCTCACACCATAACTTGCCTTTCCAGAAGGGGAAATCTAAATAACTTTTCAATTCTCATTTAGTTGCAATAGAACAGCTTTATCTGGGAGCCCCCCCCCCCGAAATACCTGCCTCACATTCAGCACTATAAATGCCCCCCCCTCCAGGAACGTACTCGCCATTCTTGCAAGGGTGATTATAAGCTCTGGATCAAGCCACTTCATGTCTGCTCACAACCATGTCCCCACTGCCAACCCAGCCATGAATTTCTAGACAGAAATTCTTAGGCATCCATGAGGTTGCAGAAGCAATCTTACTAAACTAGCCATACTTTGCTAATTCAATACCAACACTTGCTGGGAAAATGTGCAAATGCTTAACAGCACCAACCATTAAGAATAGCACAAACACTTCTGGAGCTGGCACATATTGAAAGGAGGGTGTTCCCTGTCGCAACCAGCACTGAGAAGCCAAGACATGGAAGGTACTGAAAGAAAGGTACGGAGATCTGCCAATTCATTGCAGCAGCACCTCTCACTTTACCAAGTGCCTCAAAACTGACATTTGCTCTCATTTAGTGCGGTTCAGGCACAGCCTATTAAACACAGTTCCAGAATAATGGCACAATATCAGAAAGCTGTAGTTTACTTTTACGAAGTGGGTAGAAGTTGAAACAGCTTAAAAGGGCTCCAAGCACTAGGGAGACACTCATTCCACCCCTACTGCAGCTAGGTCTTATACTGTATAGCAGAATTTATATGCTACAGGCCCGGAGATGCCAGGCTGATACCTTGCACCCAGTGCCCATCCCCAAGTGAAATGGCTGCTGACAGGAAAGTTCTTAGATGAGTACAATGTAAGTCACAGCTGTTTTGTTATCTGTTTGGCCCCATCACTGACCGTTTCTCATGGCTGTGGTTGAGCACCAATGTGTAAAGACATGGGCATGTTTTCTTAAGAAAGAAGGGCTTAGTCAGCAGCCATTCTCCCACCCCTCCAAGCCGCTTCCCAGCAGCTCTGCAGGAAGGAGGCAGGGAAGATAGCATTCCCATAATCATTAACAGTAACAACCTTAGACAAACAAAAGCAGAGATCCCTGGAGAAGTGCAGCCTATTAGGATATGATCTTTAGGGACACGATAAAAGAACGGAGGCCTGCTTGGTTTGATCCAGTTAATACTGCTAGGCACAGACAAGCGCCTCCATGCAATGGAAAGCTGACTGTGGGAATGTCAAAATGCCCTGCAGAGCAAAATTGGTTTAGTTGCAGGCTGGAAGAGTAAGTGTACTTGAAGGAAAGTGTGACCAGTCCCACCATCTTACAAGGCTTTGATGGCTGAAGAAAAAGTTAGGGCCACAGGGGGTTGAGACAGGAGCAGCAAGAGGGAGCCTAAAGTGGAATCACAGTGGAATTCCACACATGATTGACAGGGTTGTAGTCTGGCCTTGGTGGTCTGCCATACTAGAAGGTAGAAATTCAAAACTTCCTATAGGATACCAGGTATTCTCTAGGACATAGTCTGTGTGTTAAGATGGAGCTGGGTTGCTATAAATTTGTTGCTGGAGCACCTAGAAACTGGATGCTGGTATCTCCAAGTCTGAAGGAAGTGCATCAGCTCTTTAGTAAATTCACCACCAAGTATATTCCTCTTTGCACAATCAATGACCCCTCATAAATTCTGACCATGTCAGGCTCTAGGACTCATTTCTCTCCACCCCCATCCATACCCTCAACACCAACCTCATCTCTATGAAATGCCTCCGTCCATCCCTTCCTTGCTCCACTCCACCTTCCCACAAAGGCAGGAAGGCGACCAACTGAAGCATTCAATAAGGATGCAGCAGTGTTCTGTAGCATGCCTGAGTTCAGCAACCCTCACTACTCTCATTCCCCAGAGCAAAGGGGCCAATTAGGTCACAGCCCAAAGGAAAGGCTTCCTCCTCTCTCTCTATCTGTGCTTGGATTGCCATCTTTCCCCTCCATTGTTTCTGAAGTACCTTGGAGAGAAAGAGCTGGCAACTTGAACAGAAAGCAGCAACTCACATCACAGATATCTTTTGCCAAGTTCCAAATTACACTACAATTGACCTTCAGTAGTTTTTTGTTTTCCCAACTGGCAACATCACGGCAACAGGAAAGGAAGAAACAGCATCAGATCAAGAGACTTCTCCACCCTCACCTTTCCCAAATCTAGCACTATACTTGCCATCTATTCCTCCCTCTTCTATCATAGAGCTGGAGCTCTTGTCTTAGGAAGAGCCCATGGATTCTTGCTCAATGAATCTTGCTCATATTTGGGTGCTGTACTGTTGGGCCCAAATCCTAACTAAATCCCTCCCACTGCTGCTGATGCAGTGCTTGCCTCCTTGACATGCATGCATCTTATAGTGGAGAGGCAGTAGCAGAGGTCTCTTCAGGTTTAGGAAGCTTCTGTTCCTTATCCTGGGGAAAGCCTCTGCTTTTCCTATGGGCCTCCTCAATTCTGCACCAGCTATTTTGCAGAGAGGGAGAGGCAAAGAATCTGGCTGCATGTGAGCAACAGTGATTCTACCCCCTCCCTCCCCACTCAGAAACTGCCCAACTCTCCCACTGCCTGCCCCCATCATTGCCTTACCTGATGCTGCCAGACAGGGTCATTGCTGCCAGTGACTGTGTTGGTGGCCTCGTTGCGCTCTGCCAATGCTCTGGTAGCATCAGTGAGAGCGACATGGTGACATGATGTGCGCCTGGATCCTGGTGATTCTGCTGGCGGAATGTGCTTGCCACTAGCAGAACACTTTGAATAGGACTAGGCTGTCAGTTATGAAGCCTACTGGCAGTTTTTTTAATAGCTAGACCAGGGGTGTCCAAACTTTTCAGCACGATGGCCACATAATATATTTTAAACATTTTCGTGGGCTGAAAAAAAATCTGTTGAATGAATGAATGAATGAATGAATGAATGAATGAATGAATGAATGAATGA
>JAJKFI010000048.1:214606-269482 GCA_029204185.1 Lerista edwardsae
TGAATGAATGAATGAATGAATGAATGAATGAATGAATGAATGAATGAGTTTTAAAATAATGAATAAGTGTTACTTGGATCCGTTTGAAAGCAGCATGATATTATTCATAATAAAAGAGAACTGTGACAATTACAAAGCAAAAAATGCCCTGCTTAAACTGAGAAATGATATATAACAAGTTAAAAGGTCAAACATTAGCAAATGCTCTGACAAAAAACCAAGTTGCTGCGGGCCAGATAAAATCTTATGGCAGGCCAGATATGGCCCCCAGACCATAGTTTGGAGACCCCTGGGCTAGACCAAAATCTAAGCTACCCACACAAAGTCTAATATGCTACAATAGTTTTGCTGCCACAGATCAATCGAGGAAGTGTCAAGTTATCCAAATCCACTGGATATCCAAATCACAACTATCCCACCACCTCTGTGGATTAACTCTCACAGACAGGGGACTCCCATCCATCTCTGCCAGAGCATCTTGATAGCATCTATCAGATGAAGACCTATAGCTAGCCTTTTTATGAGTCCCATAATCAAATCACCCAAGAAGAAATGGTTGGGGTAACAGATTCTGTTTCTGGCTTAGGGGTCCAGCATGGACTTGCACCAAGTGACAGATTCTTCACACTAAAGTAGTCTCTAACACAGAAACCAACAGAATACAGTGCATCAGTCCAGGCTTCCCACCTCACACAGGACAAACTGCAGTTCTTTGTCTATCTTGCTTGCATCTGGTTCCTCCCCCCCCCCCCCAGGTCTCACCTTTGGCATGGAATGTCCATCCACTTCTAAAGTATTCCTGCAGCTTGATTCTCTCTTGCTGTCCCAGACAGCACACCTCACTGAAGAATTGCTGCTCAATATAAACATAGGCAGCAGGGATCGCACCTGCCACCCCTTTGGCCCCAAAGAACCCATTCACCTCCGGTGAGGCTAGAAGGATCTGGTACTTAGCCCTGGTGCCTAGAATCAGGTCCATATAGGCTTGCGTGAGGTTGAAGTAGCCTGTGGTGAGATATATGCTGGCACCTCGCTCTGCTTCCATCAGGAGGGTCTCTGTGACAATCTCATCTATCCGAATCCCAAAAGGTTTCATCTGTATCAAGGGATAAATCCATGTATCTGGTTCAGGTCGCTGGTCACCTGCTGCCTTTGCATCTTTGGATAATGGGATTTCTCCTGCCATCTGGTTACTGTGAACATTCTGAGTGTGGAGCAGCTCTTGACGATTCTTTGCTGAGTTGATCACTTCCATGACTCTTCTATTTGCAGCTTCACAATAGGCCATCTTGTCTCCTAAAGGTGTGAATGAGGCCAAATGAACATTATTCATTGTAGCTGCTATATCAGTAGTCCCCAAACTCCTCTCGAGGAGTTGGGAACCAGCTAAACGCTTGTGCAGGCAGGGCAACTACAGCAACACAACCCTGAGGATAGCGCTGCTGCCTAGGAAAGAGAGGGGCTTTTTACTTTACTGAAGCCAACGTTGACTCCGGAAGATGCAGGGAGCCCTGTGGACACCTCCGCAGGGCTCCCCAAGCCTGGAAATGACTAAAACGCACAACTGGAAGCTGCTTCCTGTTTCCTTTTGTACTCCTTTCATCTGCTTCCATGCCAAGAAGCACGCGCCAGTAAAAAGGAGATTTAAGCAGTGAGGGAGCAGGGAGCAGAGGCCAAAGCACCTCTCCCACAGCAACTAAGAAGTATAGCGTCATTTGCCATTTAAATGCTTCTCAGCAAAAAGGGGCTCCAGGGAGCGGAACAATCCTTCCTGGTTGATTTGGGGGAGGTGTGTTGGCCTCCCTCTCCCCAGCGTGCTGTTTAAATCTCATTGTTACAGGCACGTGCTTCTTGGCATTTAAGCAGACACTGGTAAAAGTGACACTCCTTCCTGAACTGTGGGGGGTCATTATGGAATGAGAGGGGACATTTTTGTGCTCATATTTGGAACACATCTCCTGCATACTATTGATGGAACACTGGATGATATGGGTTGATTTGTGCCAAAATGGAGAACTCCTTCTTGGTGTGGCATGTTAAAATAAATCAGTGACTAGCCGAAAGTCTGCAGCGAGACTGTCAGTCATGGTAGATAGCCTGATCAAAAAATGGCTTGTTCATTTGTACTTAATTTTCCCCATAATATACATAATGTATGGAGGGAGGGGCTGCAACTGGGGCGATACCCCCAGCTGGTTGAGGGAGCATTCAGGGACATTCCAATATCCTCAGCAACTCTCAGAGATTCTGTGGCATATGGATGTAGGAGAATTCACTGACAATAGGAAGTTTTACATCTCTAAGGCTTTTCTAGACCCATAAACAACTTCCTGTTTAAATCTTTTCTATGTCATAGAAAAGGCAACCTCAGGTAAGCTGCTCCCTCTGAGGTTCCACTCCTAGTATAGCTGCAATATGGAGACATAATAATGGCCTGCACAGCTGTTCAGTCCCTCCTTCTTCCTCCACACTTCCTCCTCCTACCCTCCAGTCCAGCCCTTCCCTCCTCTTTGCCCCACACAGTGGCTGTTGGACTGAGCAACAAATCTCAACTTCTGAGCCGGGACTCACCAGCTGCAATATATAAATGCAAATAAACAAAAATAAAAATTCCTTGGAAAAAGATTTGTCTTATTAAAGTGATTTAAAAATGAATGACAATGACTTCCTGCTTAATGACATTACTTCCCATTTAATGATATCACTTTTGAACCTAGGTCTTAGGGGGTCCTAAGGTTTTAGATATGACAGACTGTCGTATCTAAAAGAGGGTCCCAGTGTTAAAAAGGTTGGGAACCACTTTACTAGGAAGTTAAAGACAATCTACAGGCAAAAAAGATGAATATCTTTTCCATAGAGGGTCAGTTCTTACTAGGCTGGGGCTCTTCCCTTATAAAGAAAGGATACAGTGTTTGGGACTCTTCAGTCTAGAAAAAAGGAGCCTAAGGGGGGACACAATTAAGATGTACAAAATTATGCAAGGGATGGATAGAGTGGGTGGGGGTGGGGTTCTTCTTTTCCCTCTCTCAACACCAGAACAGGGTGAATCCACTAAAATTGAGTGTTAAGAGAGTTAGAACAGAAAAGAAAATACCTTTTTACCTCACCGGTAATTAATCTGTGGCACTCCTTGCCACAGGATATGATGATGATGACATCTGGACTGGATTTTTTTTAAAGGGGATTGGACAGATTTCTAGAAGAAAAGTCCATCACAGGTTACAAGTCATGAAGGGTTTGTGTAACCTCCTTGTTTTAGAAGTAGGCTAGCTCAGGCCAGGTACAAGAAAATAGCCATAGGTTGCAGGCATCTTGTTGTCATGTGTGCTCCCTGAAACATCTGGTGGGCCACTGTGAGATACAGGAAGCTGGACTAGATGGGCTTTTGGCCTGATCTAGTTGTGCTCTTTTATGTTCTTCCGAACCTCATTTGAGCATCTGGGCACCTTTCAACCCTGTAGAGTCAGAAGAACCTAAGCAGCCAAGTAACACTGAGACTTGCCCAAGCACGAAATATCTTAGTAAGAATGCATGTCCTTCTTTCCTTGCGTGCAAGGATCAGGGCAAAATTCCCAGCAGGCGGTATATTATGAAGCATACGGATAGGCAGAACCAAAAAAAAACCAAAACACTTGCAACGGAAAAAAATCTGATTCAATACAAGAACAAGTGCCAAAAAATGACCACTTACTAAATCCAAGGTATGTGTCATTTAACCTGCAGACTCTACTGTGTGTGAATGAAAAAGGAGACCTAATATAAAAAGTCACACTCAGAACAGAAGGGGGGAAGAACTATTCACATGCTAGTCAAAGGGAATTTGCCAGCTAAAACCAAACATGCTCTCAGGATTAGCGCACACAGGCAGAGGAGAGGAGAGAAGTCTCCTCTCACCTATTCCCAATGCACTGGCTCTTGTGAAATGCTCACCTGGCACCAGACATCTCAGCAACCCTGTTTCCAGTAAGATGCCTCAGTTGTTGGCAGTGCCTGGAAAACAGCCCCCAGGGGATGGTGACAGCCCAACATTTCACGCTTATATTAAATGAGATTAGAGGGAGAGTATTCCCCTGACAAGTACACACATTCTCACCAAGACTGCACAATAATACCCACTTTAGCACACGTGCATTCATGCACAAACTCTCCAGTAAATAGTATACTACTGGGAGTGATTTGCTTCTTGAAAAATTCTCTTCCGCCACCCGTTTCCTGGTTTTCACAAATACAGGTCTGCAAAACATGAAATGCATCCAGCAGTCCAAATGTTTACTTCTAACTATGCAATCCAGAGAATACACCCAATAGTTTGGGGAGAAAGCACTAGACCTGCAAAAACTTCCCCATTCATGCCGTCTTCCTCACCTTATTATTTATTGCTACCATCAAGTGTCACAGATATGAGGGTGTGTCAAAACTCCCAATTTACTTAACCAAGTTATCTTCCCACCTGACAACACCAACAAAAGACATCAACATTTAGGAGCCAAGCTCAGCAACCCACAAGAAACACTACGGGTAGCAGCTCTTTCAAAAGGTCTTTCCTAGTTCTCCTATTAGAGATCCTCTCTCTTTTTTTAACTGCAGAATGAAGCAAATTTTATGTTGGGCTAGAGTCCCAGCTCCATCGTCTCATTCTCTACAGAGATATCATTCCTTTTCCCTTTGGAAAGTCTCAGAATTGGAAACTTGATACTCAGCTGCACAAGTGGAAAGCAAAGCTAGGCTGGGAACAGCCGTGCTCTCCTGGACTCAGGCTGCCGAGTGGACATGTCATACCAACTAAAATATGCCTGTATCAAATTGGATAGTTGGTGGTCCTCCTACCTTGGTAAGGATGCACCATCCCCTCCATCACCTTGACTGTATCATCTGGTTGTAACTGCAAGGACACATCCCCAACAGCGTCTACTAGCTCAGTGAAGAAGTCTGCAATCTCAGGAGAGTCTTGTAGGAATACATACCGGTCCTGACGATTGGTGAAATAGGAGTCACTCAAATTGGCCCTGAAAAAGGAAAGGGCAAAAAGAATGCCAACAGAAAAAGCAAACCTAAGTCCAAAGTCATTTATATCTGGTACAACAAAACACATACACAAGTATAACAACATGTTTACAGGAAATTCCACGAAGTCTGTATATAGAAACTGCTTCTCCCATTCACTCTCTTAATCCTGCTTGGCCAGACAATCAAAATTCACAAGGCATCTCTTCAGAAGAGGCACTGTTCCAGTAATGATAATGTGGAAAACAAAGCTATACCAAAACTATGCACCACGTCCGGAACAAGCAGCAAGGTTGGTAGTATGCTCTGGCTTTCCTTTGCTTTACCCAAGATTAGACAATTCCCCCAGGGACCCCAATTATTTCCTTGCATCAAGGGACTCACCCGCTCAAGATCACATTATCATCAAAGAGATACACCTTGATATGCTGCAGCCCAATGGTCTCATTGAAACGCTCAGGAATTAGAAGTCTGAGGAGACCACGTAGGTTAGGAGTATGGAAGAGAGAGACACGGACCTGCTCTGGAAATTTCCTCAAGAGTGGAAGAAGCATGGTCCTAGAGTTCTTCTGGCCTGGGATACAGAAGAAAATTAGTGTTCAGCTATATTTCTGCTGTAATTTGTGAATTTCAGTTTCAATGGGCTGCTTTTTCAAGCCATGTTTTATAGCGATTTTTAGCATTGCAAAATGGGCAATCAATTGTCCATCAGGACTGGCATGTAGTGGCCCGCCTCCAGCTGCAGTCAGATTTGTTTACAGCAGCATGAAAACCTGAACTTCCATCACTACTGCCAAATGTGGCAACGTGAAACTGAAGAAGGAAACAGAAGTCAGATATCCCAAGGAGTACTCTTTTCTTCTAGCACAGAAGTTAATACCAGGGTATTTGGCCTACATTTAATGACAGATTAAAGATCTGGCTGTGATTTGAAAGGCTCTTCAAATAAGTACAGGCTATACATGAAAACCTGTAAAAAAAAAGTAAAGCTTCAGTGTTTTGCCTTTTGCTTGCAAGGCTTAGCAACAGGTGTAGTCAAAATATTTCTATAAGAAGCTAGTAGCTGAAAAGTGCAAGAGGAAGCTGTATGCCTGTGAAAGTTTGCAAAAAGTGCAAGAGGAAGCTGTATGCCTGTGAAAGTTTGCAAATGACCCGGAAAATTCTCCCACACAGCCCAGATGGGAATACCAGGCCAAACTGAAGTCAACGGGATGATTTGCAGGTAAATTTGCATGGTTACTACCAAGGTTAAAAAGTTTGATATTTATCAATCATACATTTCATCATAGTTACTATACTAACAATATTTATATTATGCTCTTCAACAAAACACTTCATATCCAGCAAGAGAAAAAGGATCAATATGCTGGCTCCTTGAGTTGCAAAATGTCTCAGTTAATGGATGTCTGTGCTGGCACATATTTCAAGCTTTCTACATTTCAATTTCTGTACAGACCTCCAGAACTGAACCAGTACCAATGTAGGGGACAGTGCAATCTTTGCTACACAGGCTAAATGAATTGCATCACCCTTTCAAGTATAACACAATCTGTCAATCAACATTTTAGCCTCATGTAGGCCTAGGATGAATGAGAGGGTGTGTTCTTTCAGAGATACAGCGAGTCCTCCTTAGCCACAGGCTTAGCATCTGCGGATGTCGAGCTACAGCTGGAGGCCTCAAAGGCCTCCCGAATGCAACCAGCAGTTACTTCCTGTTTGCGCCGGCAACTTCTGGTCTCATCTGGGAGACTTGAAGACTGCACACAACCTCTGGAGGACCACATGCAACCCCCGGGTAAATTATTGCAGTGCCATACTGCCCCTCCCCTGGCAGATTTAATTATCCTGAATTTTGATATCCACAGGGGGTCCTGGATGACCCACAGATACTGACATCTCCAAATCCAAGCTCTTGGACCCATTCATGAAAAGGTTTCACAGGATGCAAAAAACTGAAATCAAATGTTATGGGGCTGAATTTGTACCTGCCCTGAATGTAGGCAACCGGTTTGCTAAGAACTGATACAAACATAATTTGAGAAGAACTGTTCTCTCTATTTGATTTTGCAAATATTGCACTTATTTTTGTTGCGAATTCCACAACAGCATCTCTCATATATTGCTTCTAAGGGCACTATTCATGTACAGCATAACTGAGTATTAGGCTTCTCATTTTAAATGCCACTGCATGTGCCACTTTAAGCAACACACACACACACACACACACACACACACAGAGAGAGAGAGAGAGAGAGAGAGAGTTAGTTGAGATATTTGAATGGTATGTCCACAACAGTATACATGATGTTTGTGGAAAATAAAGTCATCAGGGATGGCTTGTCTAGCTCATGCAGCAAGGATGCTACATGGACCTGTCAAACCACAAGTCCATCCAATTCAGTATTGTCTAGCTGACTGGCAGCTGTTCTCAGACATGGGTCTTTCCTAGCCCTACTTTAACATACCAAAGATTGAACTGGGGGATATCTGCATGAAAACATATGCTCTACATCTGAGCTATGCCCTGCCCCTTAAACTTTGATGAGAATCCCAAATCAGATGCTCTTTCCCCCCAAAAATTAAACTATGCAAGTTCACTCAAATCTGGTGTGTGCAAGAGTATTTCTTGAAAGATTTGCAAACCTCCATATTTGTAATTACACAATTTTATTATGAATCTAAAACAAAGGTTAAAATCCTCTTAACTTGAGCATCTGATTTATAACAGGTGTCTTGAGGAAAGGTATCCAACCTGCCTAATTGACCCAGAACAACCAAATGAGTGGTTATGAGCAAGTACTATACATGCTTACCCCGAGATCCTCTCGTAAAGTCTAACAGAATAGATACTCTAAGACTGGAAGATCCACGTCCTTGCAAAGAGCCCTCCAAAGTTGTTTCAATGCAATCCACCTGAAGACAACCACAGACATGAAGGCATAAGACAGAATTCCTCCAGAGCCTGACATGCTGTCCAGTATTGCAGACGAAGTTTCAATTTCTGCCGTTAGCAAGCTCCTTGGTACATCTTTTGGGCTGGAGGGAATGCCTCCCGTTCTTTCTGTGGCCCATTCTTTGTATGGAAGAAATGGTACCAAATGTTTAGAGTTGTATGAATTTTGTGTCCAGAATGTTGTATCCAGTGTTGCTGAATACAAGCTTCTTTTGGGATGGCTGTGTGTTCCTAAGGACACACAGGGTGACAACAGAACAACTGAAAGTATCAGCAGAACAATCCCAATTATTTCAGAAAGCCTGTGGTGTTGTGCTTGTAAGTGGATCTGTGCTCATCTCTGAAAAACAACAATTGCCTTCAAGGAGAAAAAGTCATCAAGGCAGGATCCATCATTACCTCCTCCTCCTTCTGCACTTTTAAAACCTAACTATATGAATTGTGTTTTTAACCCAGTGAAAATAAAACATCGTAACGCACTTCTGGTTTTGTGATCGCAGAAGTAAATCATGATGTTTTATTTTCATTTCCAAGGCTTGGGAGCAGAGGCAGATCTAAGGAAGGGCAAAGCTCTAAGTTTTGCAAGAAGCCTTACCTTGCAGTGGAAATCACTCCTCTCTTGCACCGTTTTAGCCAATCCTCACAGGGAAAAGCAACATCTTGGCGTTGCTTACTGGCTACAGCAGCAAGGGAGAGGAGGGGTTTACATGACAGGGTAAGGCTTCTTGCAACACTTAGAGCTTTGCCCTCCCTGTAGATCCACCTCTGTTGGGGAGCCTCTGCAGAGGTGTCTACAGGGCTCCCTGCACTCTCAGGAGGCCAGAACTTCACCAGGTAAGCTGATCAAAGCCCCTGGTGATTGAGCTGCTGCCTTCTCTCCTCCCCTGCAAGCATTTACAGTGGGTCAAACTCTCCTAGATAAACAAGCAAGTTGACCTGCCTCTAAGGGCTGGTTCTAATCCATTCTCTACAGAGACGAAAGGCTACCATTGATCTAAACCTAACCAGATGGTGAGCTGTCCACATCAAGGGAACCATAAGGACAAAATACTAGGAAGGCTGATCCTATGAATACATGGTTTAAAACAGACTGGTCACTATCTCCAAGAAGATATATGCCTATGACAGCTCCTTAACCAGTTACACTGGCTCCCAAAGTAATGGATAGCCAGCCTACGGAGGGCCATGTTGATACTTTTGTGCAGTACATCCTTCGTGGTGCTTTTGCACAGGCACAATAGCTCTTGGCCACCAAGATACACAAAATATGTATTTCAAAAAGTATCTTATATCTTGGCAGCCAAGTGCTATTGTTGTAGCTTCTGGACAGATCTCCAAAACAGAGCCAGTACACTAACTTCTCAACATGTGCATTTCTCAAATACTTGCAATCCTTCTCTCACAGTTTCAATACTTACTAGCTCTTGTTCCAACGGTCCCGTTCCAAGGTAGAGTGAAGCCAAAACTACTCGTTTCTTGGCTATCTTTATCTGTCCCTAGGAGAAAAAGAAATGTTTTAATACCCACGACAAGCCTACGGTCCTCCCAAAGGAACCCAAAGAACTGCACAATAAATAAAATGAGAAGCAAGGGAAAGCAAACCTACTCAGAAGGTAAACTATAACTAAGACACCCTGCCTATATTTGGGTTCAGGTTAACTAGGGTTACTCAGCTGTGAGAGGCAGATGTCTTGGACATGGTCAAAAACATCTCCAGTTAATTAGGAGGTGCAGAGAAAAAACAGCCCCAGTTAATGAGATGGGAGTTTAAATAAATTCAAGTTCAGCTTGATGGGCTAGCACTCCCTCCAAAAGAGAAGGTGAACAGCGTGGGGATGCTCCTGGATCCAGTCTTGCTCCTAAGCAGGCAGCAGCCAAGGCCAGGAACACTTTTGCCCAGCTTCAACTGGTGCACCAGGCATAGAACTTCCTCAAACACACAGAACTGGCCACAGTTGCCATTCATTGGTCACTTTTTGACCATACAATTGTCATGCACTCTGTGTGAGGCTGCCTTTGGAAATGCCTGCAGAAACTGCAGCTCGTGCTGATGGAAACTATGCGTGAGGAGCATATTACTTTCATTCTTCAAGAACTACACTGGCTTCCCATCCGTTTCTGAGTTCAATTCAAGGTGCTGGTTATCAGCTTTAACCTATATTGGCTCAAGTTGCATAAAAGTAACATTAATATACGAGTATAAAAAAGTAGTTACACTCATTATTTTAATCTGTTTTTTTTTTTTTTTACTGTGGACAGCAGAGGGATGAAACTTGACCCCTGAATTTTTTTTAAGTCACCCTATTTTGAGCACCGGGAGACAAAGTTGACTGAAGGCTACTGCACCACTGCCACTTTGACCATTCAATAACCCCCTCCACCCAAAATTAAAAATCCATGTTTGGTATGTTTTGAAGGGCCAGGGACTAGGCTTTCTAATTCACTTTGATTCAAACCTTTCAGCTAGATAAATAAATAAATACCTGTTCTCAGCTATGGAACATAATGTTGCTGTTATGCAGCTGTGGAACTTACATGGTTCAGAGGCCTATTCAGTCATGTTTCTGCATGCTTTGCCTCATCCCCTCTTGTTCTTTTGGTTTCTGCTGGTAGTTAGATGTGAATTACTCAGAGAGTTGATAATGGGAAAGACTGAGTGAAACACAGGTAAGTTTTCAGGCATTAGGTGCTTTACAGCTGTATTCACTCTACAGCTCTATGATGGAGAGATATAATACTGAGTTATTCAGGTGCCTCAGGCAAAATTCCTTAGCCAGGACTGCTGAAATGACTCTGACACCTTGAATCTCTCTCAATGAAACAAGGGCTGAGAGTTTCAATGAAGTGATTTTAGTTATGATTCTAAGCATTGCAACACCCTAGAATGCACACACACACACACACACACACACCAGAACCAGCGCTTTGCAGAGTGGATGGTACTGAATCTGAAGCTGTAATTATTCCATATGGGAAGTTTTTATTGAAGAGGTGTTTCCAGCTATTTACAGGGTGTTCAAAAGGTCATTAGCTGGCCTTCCTGATAGGCTCAGCAGGAAGCTTAGGACAGCCAGCTCCATGGGAAAGATAGGCTTTTGTTATCTTTTACTGATTATTTCTATTACCAGGTACTTAGAAAGTATTCACAGGCCAATGAGGTACCTCTCTGCTCAGGTTGCAAGGCAGGCCTTCCAAGGCTTGCATCAACTAACTCCCTTTGGGGGAAAAAATGGGTCTTTTTATTAGATTATTTACAGGGTATTCAAGGGTCATTAGCTATCATCCTTATAAAGCTCCCTCATGAGGCTTTACAAGCTTTCAGCAACAAGTTCCTTCTGAAAAATAGGGGTTCCCTCCCTAAGCTGTTTACAGGGTATCCAAAGGCAAGGGAGGTACCCTCCCTCCTCCAAGACAATGAGCCATTTGCTCAGAGAAGGAGTTGTTTTTAATTTTTTCTTGGGATGCTGAGTTAAGGCCTGCTTCTGAGTATGACCAAATCAGCACCTCAGACACAAAGTCATGGTGTTGATGCTGAGGGATTATGAAGGTGAGGATCCAATTGTTCAGGTGTTTCAGGCCAATTTTTTTAGAAATTCTTTACTCAGGGTATTACTATACAGAGGAACAAGGAAGCTGTTTTCCTGAGGTTCTATGTGTATTTGGCATCCTTCTGAATCAGCACTTCAGACAGAATGGCATGGGACTGATGCTGAGGGGTGCTGACAGTGAGCTATCCAACTATTCAAGTGCTCCAGGCCAAGCCCCTTGGCCTGCACATCTGACTTGACTCTGAAACACTGGATGTACCTCAGTGAAACAGGACTGCAACAAGATTAAACCAGATCTCCAAGGGAACTGAACAAGGGACAGATGGAAGACATGCACATATCTGGCTGATCCAAGTGTGAATGAGAAGTCCCTTGTTTCCTTCCCCTGAGGAGGAAAGAGAGGCAACTTGTTGGGGGAGCTGTTGGATCTGTGCCTTATCCTCCATGATTTAGGCCTGTTGCACTATAGCTACTCAATTAAGACAAAGCTAAGACAATAGACTAAGCTCTGTAGAGTAAGCTATTGACCAATGTGACCTCTTTCTGGGTCAACATGCATAGGAGTGTGCTGTGAATCTCCTTTTATGCAACTGTAATGTTCCATAGCAAGTCAAAGCAACGTTCTATGACAGCTACAAGGCAAGTCAATTGCCTTGCTGAATGTTGTAAGTCCTAAAGTTGCACAAAAGCAACATTTACTTTCACCTGGAATTTCTTCAAGAGGCACAGATGTGTTGAGGTCCCTTGACAAGGATTTCCAAAAGTCCCAGAAGATTTTACATGATTTCTATCCCTAGTCTTCAATAAAGCCCATAACAGTTTGGGCCCTGAATACTTTAAAGACCACTTTTGCCATATGAATCTACCAATCCATTATTATATTTAAAGGGATGCTAACAAGGACATAATCAGTTTCATTTGTATATACACAAGCTATAAATTAGCAACTTCCTCTTTGAGGAGAAGCAGCTCTTTGAATTTGAGCATCTCTTCGACCAAGAGATAACAGCAACCAATATTTCGACCAATTAGCAGGGAAGCCTCTCAAATCAGATGCACTTCATCTGAGTAGAGGGCAGGCAGGAGGGCTCAGACATAAAAAAGAAGCCCTTCAGAACAATGGAAGACTGACTTATCAGAACTCAAGGCAGAGTCTGGAATGTAACTTCATTCCTCCATGAAGCAACCCAATACAGAAGGGGGAAGTTTCCAGGCTAAGAGACAGAAGCGTCATCTCAGAAGGCAGGCCCTTCAGACACTGAAGGGATAAAGGGAGCAGGCACAGGGGCGGAGGCAGAAGATTTTGCTATCTTCTCCCCAGGAGGGATTGGGTAATCTGATGAAGTTTTGGCCAACTGAGAAAGAACTCTGCCACCATGTGTTTTCAGAGCCGTTTCATATGTTCATAAGGATGTGCGTTCAATAGCGGGAAACCATACTGATTAATTCATGTTCAGAAACGACAAGGCAAGATCATCTCATTTAATAAGCTTGAGAACCCCGTTTCACAACACTGCAGCAGCAGAAATGCACATTTAAAAAAAAATTCAGGTGACATTTTCAATATTATGAGATACAATTGGTGAGAGACACAAAAGAAAACACAACTTTTTGAGATCTTCACCCATCTTCACCATATTATATTCAACCATATTCACAGTTACAACCCCTGAAGACACACATGGTCAGGCTACCTTCATAAGTTCGTAGAATTCAGTCGGGGACGAAAGAACCTTGACATGAGAGCTGGCGATTCCAAACTCTGGGACCAAGTTCCTAATCCATTGAAATTTATGTCCCTCAGGGCAAAGATAACAAGGTAAGGCTGTTAGCTGAGAGACAGTAGGAGAAAGCAGTGGGGCCAGCAGCAGCCATGATGACCTAAGAGGAGATAAAGTCAGTAAGTTGCATGCATTGCAATTTTCTTTTTCAAACTGCCTCAGACTGAGCAATGGGATACAATCAAGGATGCTGTATTGCATATCTGCCTTGCACCTTCGTTAGTTATATTGGGTCGCTCCTGCAAGAAAGAAAATAAGGCTAAGGTGGAGAGGCTCCAGGACAGGTAGGAAAGCTGATCCACATCATGGAACATGAATAGACAACTGTAAGGAAACAGATACAATATCCTCTCAGGTGACAGTTTTCAGTATCACCAGGCTTCCCTTTCAACTGGTTACATCGATTATACCCTAGTTTCTTTACAACAAAGATGTTCTTTCATACTGACCTAGGAAGCTGGTTTCTTCTCTAGTACTTATTCCAAAATGGCTACATGTATTCTATCATAACATTTAATATGTCCATTACAACACCAGCACCACACACTACACCACAGCTAAGAGCAAATCTGAGAAGAATTGTATGCCAGTACCTAATTTCAGAACCCTGGTATTTTTGCAACCTTTGCTCATGCTGACATTTTCGGAAAGAATCCAAAACAAAAAAAAGTCAAATGAGTTGAAAGGAAATAATTTCAGCCGAAGTCATTGTTATACTGGCATACTTGTCCATACGCAAGGCACTTCCTCATAGAGGTGCCACCCGCTCAATAGATGGATCTGCTGCTTATAAGCTAGCTGACCCCAAACTGCTCTACGGTTGTGATCTGCCCTGACACACACCACTACAAAGCCATCTCAGGCATGACCTTTACCAGAATTTATGAGGAACTCTGGGTTATGAGGAACTCTTGGTCCAAAGCTCAAATGACCACAGATTCCAGGAAGATGATTTCACTTATTTGCCTCATGATAAAATGTTGAGTCTTCACAAGGTTTGCATGCATCCTTGCACAAAAAAACCCAGACAGTGTGCCACTGCATTTCCCAGAAAGCCCACCGGTTTGTCACCACCTATTCATCACAATGGAGATCTGACTCAACATGCGCAAGAATTCCTAGCAATTTTGTTTTTCAACAGTTCGTGGGGACTGGGCATTGCTGTGGCAATAGAGATTTACAGTAATTTGGAGATAAGTTTCCATTCTCTTTAAACCAAAAGGAGAACTTGCAGAAGTACTTACACTGGTGCTATCTTTGACAGGCAACTAAAAGCCGCAGAATGGTAAGATACCAGAGAGGTTGGGTGAATATGATTTTGTTACCTATAGAGCTTGTTACTAAGTGAAAAGCATCCCAACAGTTTCTTAAATATTCATTTAGGAATATCAATACATATTTCCTAACCTACATTTGGTGCACTTTAAAAACCTCACTTCCACATTTTCTTCATTTCACCAAACAAAGCCTGTATCTATTTGCTGGATCCTATTTCTGCAAATATGCATTTAGACCTTTTCCTTTCATTCTCCCTTCTTGTGTTTTGTATTTTCTAGTTGCAAGCCTGAAGGACTAGCTCAGTGGTTCTTTTTTAGCACTGGGATCCACTTTTTAGAATGACAATCTGTCTGGGATCAGACAATCCTAGGGTTAGGGTTAGACAATTTGTCCGGGAAGTGCCATCACTGTGACACCAGAACCTGCTGCTATCTTGAGAACATAGCAATAAGTTGGGGTTATTTCTCAGCCATTCTCCAATAGCTAAGTGAATTAAAAAGGGGAAAAGCCTATTTACTACCCTGATACAAGCAAAATAATCACACAGCCCTCCCCCTTTCCAGTGTCCCATCTTGCCATATTGCTCTAGGTGTTGTGACCCACCTAAATGTGACATGTGACCCACCTAGTGTGTCCCAACTCTCAGCCTGAAAAACAGTGGACTAGATTGTGTCCACTGGACCAACAGGATACTTAGATTGATGTGAATGATTTTGGGAGATAATTTTTTGTGAAATAAACACAAATAAATTTATATAACTAGATCAGTGCATGTTTTCTCTCAGTGACTCAGAAAAAGTTTCCCATTTCCTTCAAAAAGTGGGACGAATGTTTCTCAAATTGTGGGTAAGGACCCACTAGGTAGATTGCAAGCCAATTTCAGGTTGGTCCTGTCATGGAAGTGAGTATAGATTTGGGAACCAAAAAGAAACAGGAAGAGAACCTATAAATCAATGGTTCGCAAAGCTGGCCCATAGGTATGTTAACAAAATCTTTGAAGTGGATAGAAGAGAAAGGAAGTCAGGAAATAGTTAAAAGGATGTAAATGCTGAGAACTGGGGAGTGAAAAAAGTAGACGCCAAAAGACCTTCAGAAGAGGAGATAGCAAGAGAGTGAGAAAAAAAAATGTTCAAAACTGCCCATGATAATTGAAGTAACTGGTAGGTGTGCTACGTGACCATGTTTCTGATTGGGTTGTATGGTTTGGGTCAGCACAACTCAGCATAATTAATGTAAGATCATTTGTTCTGATCCCTCGTGGGACAATAGTATTTTTTAAAATAATGAACCCGAATCCTTTTTTCTGCCAACAGCAAGTGCAGCCAGAGGTTCTGATGGGACCAGGGCGTAGGCTACCAGAGGCTACAGTATAGTATATGTACAGTATATGCTGGACTGAAAAATTCCAAGATGTAGCCAGGTTAGATGCTTTAAAACAGAGTAGAAGTAGTTTAGGCGTTTGTTTACTTATGCTACTTGTGTGCTGAAACTCTGGAACTGCTCTTGAAAAGCTCCTCTGCCTTTCAGCAGCAGCAAATTCCCTTATGGAGGTTTCTGTGCCTTGAATTACTTTAATAAACATCTTTATTATTTCATTTTGTCTTTGTGTCTCAGTGGGGAACGTTGCTCAGATAAACCTGTTTTATGTGGGACCCGTGAGGTTGGTGCAGCATCTCTGTGCACTACACACACACTTGCAGTGGAGGCTGGAGGTATGCGAGGAGAACCGGAGCTCAGCATCTGGGGCTAAGGAGTGTGGCCAGGCAAGCAGTCTGACTTGCAGAACAAGCAAAGCTGACAGGCATCCTGAAAACTTCAGAGACAGGTCCTCGTTCTTTTCAATTTGTATTTTATTTTTAATATATTAGACTTGATGCTACCATGGTATGTGACTGCATTTAATAAGCTCCTAGGGATATGTTTTAACAATAATAGTCAATGGGGCTTACTCTTGAGTAAGTGTGGCTAGGATTACAGCCTTTGGAATGTTTGGGGGAAATTTTTTGAACAGATCAGCAACTGCTTGGGAAGGTTAGGATGTTTCTTTATTTTATATAAATTTTTAAACATACACTTATCATAATTTACTCAATTTGATTTTGTCATATGGGGGTATTACAAATTTTCCTGCTTGATGATGTCACTTCTGGCCATGATATCACTTCCAGGTGGGCCCCAACAAATTGTCGTCGTTAATGTGGGTCCTGGTACTAAAATGTTTGGGGATCATTGGTCTAGAGAGTTTTGGAAGAATTAAGACTCAGGTCATCTTGATGTACAAATAAAAAAAACTTCTATATTCTCAACCACATAGTTTAATTCAGTGACATGCCCCACAGGACAAATACACAGTAAAACAGGGGTCTTTAACTGCCTTATATCAGGGACTGCAAAGTTAAAACTGTTTTAATATTTGCTTTTTGCCAAAAAGTACTATTGTCCAAGGTAAGAAATTGACACAGATGCCTTTACAGATTTAAAACTTAAAGCCACAATCCGGACAAATCACATGTAACATGCTGCACATCCATAACAGAGCTTCAGTTTTCTTTTCACAGCGCAGATTCCCACCTCATAATCAGCTTTTTCAGGTTTTCCGAATTTTCAAGAGTCACTTGCAGTGTGGAATGGGAACCTGTTACTCCAATTCAGAAAAAGCAAATAGGAACCCTGACGTGCACACTCCCCACACTTGCCTGGATCATGGTAAACATGCTGCACTCTAAGCATAATGATGGCTTTTTAGGCTTGTCAAAAAATGTACAATTTTTAGACAGCAATCTATTGTGAATCCCTCATATCAATGAAAACACAGAGCTGTTTTTTTCTACCAAAAGAGATAAGAAGAAAATAGCTGTGAGTGGACTACCTAATAAATTAGTTGCCATCAAAACGTTTATCCATCGTGGCTGTCAGAACCAACCTTTAGTGAAGGTACGCTGCACTGAAAAGGAAAAAAATAGCCCATATTATCAAGCTGGTGGCTTAAACTGGGCAAGGAAGGACTCTTCAGCAAAAAAATGAATGTAGTGTCAAAATTACAAAGAAAGGAAAATGAATTGAACAGGGTCTCACTCGCTTTTCCAAATCTGAAGTTTCTTCTATTTAAAGGCCTGGGGTTTTTGGAAGTTCTATTTTTAGACGTGGAGTTTTGACTAATATGACCAAGTGAGCACAAGCACCACCATTTCTTATTAAACCTCAGAGGTGAAGGGAGACTACAGGATCTCTCGCATGGCACTCACCACCCACACACAAGCCACAGCATAGTGACTTCTGCCAACAGCCTGGAATGCCTGAGTGTATATTACTGTATTTCTGCATAGATTGTGACTGAATCTGGGAAACTAGTTTTATTGTTAACACACTGATGCAACAAGTAATAAAGATTTGAGGCAACTTCCTTAAATTACTGAGACACTTAAGGGCTCGGCGCGGACATGGGGCCTCAAGACTCTTGCTTTCCCTTTACTTGTTTTAACTGACTCATGCTTACTGGATGCTACCAACTTTTTGAGCAGTCACTGTTCTGACTGCTATCCTTTCCTTATAGAGAGGACAGCTCAGATCAAAAAGTGGCCCATTTCTGTTCCATGGTCCAAAGCAAATATACCATCACCCATTTAAAAAAAAAGTTCAGTTCAGCAGCAGTTCAGTTCAGCAAAATCCAAACAGTAAAATGCTACAACAGTGCTCTTCAAATAGTCGCAACTCACCATAGAAAGCACTAAATGGACCATTTCGCTTTAAGGGAAGTGGCTCAGAAATGGGTGCCTGAAAGTGTCGCAGTGATTGTGGCACATGGGCACCCAGAGGCTTGTGCCCTTACTTGGGGGGTCACGCATGCTGTTGGGTGGGTCCAGGACACCCGCAGTCCCTTCTGTGGGCTTTCCCAATGTGTAACATAGCTCAGTTTTTCAATTGAAACCCACTTCTGGTTTCTGTGTGACCCCACAGGTATTATGTGTCCAGAGGATGACCAAAAATTCCATGATAAAATAGAAATTTCTGTACGAAACCAATTGTGCAGATTTGCATAATTGCTTGATTTGACTATTTAGCTACTGTAAAATGAGTTATATGTTAGATCATGACAGACAGCAAGTTTTTATACTGCACATTTGGCTGCATGCTATAAAATTGGCAAGTGGAGGAAAGGGAGATACAGTATAAGGGGTTGAGTATTCCCCTCACATGCACAAATAACCCCTAAACCATTTCATGTTTTCACATGCAACCATAAGGAAAAGATAAAATATCGTTAAAAGAAAAAGTTAATCCTATGGCTCCCATGAAAGCCACCAGAATCGTTATTAGAAATACTGATTCTGCAATAGTGCCATACAGATTTCTAGGCCTCCCGGGCCTCATTGGTCTTCAGACCACATTTAATCCATCCAACCACTTTTCCAGCAATTGATTCTTTATGGAAATTGGCAACGAAATTATGACTTGGGAGTCATCCAATAGTTTGGGAGATATGCCAAAAGAGGAAGTTTATGAACACAGAATTCGTTGTTTATTGTCTCTTTAAAAGATGCATTCTAAAAAAAAATTTGTTTTGAATACTGTAAGTTTGACTGTACACAGATGAGCTGGCATGAACAGAAAAGTCAGAACATCTGTTGAGAAAACAGAGAAATGATGCAAACACAATATACTTCCTGTAATACTAGCAGCAAATAGTTTTTCCCCAGATCATGCAACATTTGCAGGGGGTACCACGTAAAAATGATTGAAAATGGCCAAAATCAGTGTTGAGTCCGTAGTTTCCGGGGTTGCCAAGATGAGGGGCGATGCTCCCGATGCCGTTTGACTCCGCGTTCGCCCCCCCCCGTGACGCCCCCAAAACAAAACATCCACCATGCTCTGCTGGAACACCTAGAGCGATTGACACCCAACTTGGTACACGTATGCCTTGCGGTCTGGTGTCAAATACTGCGGGCGTACGACCCCCCTAGCAACCCCGGGGTGGGGGTGCGCAGGGGGCCCCACGTGAAAATGGTCGAAAACGGCTGATATCGGCGTCGAATCTGTAGTTTCCGGGGTCGCCGAGACAAGCGGCGATGCTCCCGACGCCGTTGGAGTCCACGTTCAGCCCCCATCGGCATGGGGGGTGAGAAGGGGTGCAAAATAAAATGTCCAAACAGACCGACATAAGTGTCAAATCCACAGTTTTCGGGGTCGCTAAGCTGATTGGTGATAGTCTCGATGACATTTGTTACCCGGGCAATGCTGGGTAACAAAAAGCTAGTACAAGTATAAAATAGTTACTGAGGGTCAAGTACTTTACAATCAGTTATCAACACTCAAATGAGTATGAAAAATTATTATGAGCTTCATGTAAATCTCTTCATTTTCAGAATAATGCTATACATGCACCTGCTCTTCCTTCAGTGATTTTTGCTACAGAAGTTTAAGTTAGTCACAGATCTCTACCTGGCCCTCTAGGATCTCCATCAGATTTTATCTGTGATATGCATAGTGTTTGTTAGCTTGTGCAATGAGAGCCTAACAAACTAAGAAAATGTCAGAGAGGGCTCAACTATTCTACTGCTATGAGATTGCCACTTGCCCATTTCCTACATAGCCATGGACTACAGAACATCTTGCTTAAACTCTGTCACACAAAAGCTGCAAAGAGCGTGGGGTGGAGTGGTTGTAACTTGATATTGTTCTGTAATCAACCACAGCCACATAAGCAAGGCATTAAAATTGATCAAGGGATATCGCATCGATTGCCTGAAGCTGATGCAAAGGGAAAATCTTGTTAGTTTCATCTTCACATACAATTCTCAGGGTTTAGGCTAAACAAGGCAGTCTAACTTTCAGCAGCAGGGTGCCACATGACCCTTGTGTGATCCCAGCTGGGCTGGGCTGGAAGTAAATGGCAGTGATGTGATCAAATACATCAGCTGCATAACTGAACCACAGTGAGCTATGTTGCTAATCTAACCACTATGAGCTTGAACGTATATAGATTTTGGAGAGGGGGTTGCTTGTTTTTGTGCCTACCAAAGTATCAGAAAGTATCATCTTCCCTAAAGAAACCGGACACATTAAGGTTTTAAAATGAAAAATATTTAAGTTACAATATACAATGTAAACATCCAAGCAAAATTTGTCTGCAAAAGCAGTATGTCTGAAAAACTAGCAGAACACAATGCAGCAGGTGCAAGATTGCTATAGCAAAGGAAACTGCCGTCAATGCACTGTCCAAGCCTCAGGACTACACTGCAGAAATAAACAGCCTCAAAGGATGACAACAGATTGTGACAGATAGAAAGTACATACAGACCAAAACAAATTATGATCCACAGAAAAAGGAGGGGAAGATGGGGAGCAAAAACAAATGCACAACCATATCAAGAGGGTCTATGCGGAACACGATTCACCAAAAATAATGCAGGTGAATGTGTACTGTGCCTCTTACTCTCACTGCAAAAACAATGAAACAATGTTTTTGGTGTCATTAAAGTGTCTAAGAGCGCAATCATAACCTGGAGTTTGTCCGGCACAAGTTAGGCCAGCAAAGTTTGGCCAGCACAAGGACCATCGTAAAGCACTTTTGGACCACTCTCAGAGTCCAAATGGCACATGTCTGTGTGCTGGCCTCTTAGACTCCGAAAGTGGTCCAAACATACTTTATAGTGACCTTATGCCAGCCAAATCCTGCTGGCCTAACTTGTGCCAGTCTAACTCCAAGTCAGGACTGCACCCTTAGACTCGTTGAGCAGATAGAGACTAGGGTCCCAAAGGTAGTTGCTTAAGAGATGCACATCAGTTTGCCCTCAGTCCAGTTTATCAGACTTATAAGAGGGAACCACGGTCTGAGATCAGTAATAGTCTGGATGATGGCCAATATAATGAAGCTTAGTGATGACAAGATGGAAACATCGTGGTTTAGTGGATAGGCGATATTCAGACTGTTCTGGGTAAGCTCCATTGTCCCCATCCAGGTGAGTAGTCTGGGGAGACTTATAGATCCAGTTTTTTTACTGAGGGCCTGAGGCTGCAATCCTATCCACACTTACCTGGAAGTAAGACCCATTTACTATAATGGGACTTACTTCTGAGTAGAAATGCCAAGGATCGGGCTCTGAGTAGCCCATGGTATAGAACTACTCTGCCCTTTTCTGGACAGAGATGGCCTGACCATTTGTGGAGCCAGGAAAATCTTAGCCTTCACCCTTTCTTCCATCCCATCTTGCCTTGAAATTAAACTTTAACTTTGGATAGAAGTTCTTGCCAATACCACCCAAGACCAAAGAAAGGCACAGAGTAAGAGGCTGTCTTGGGAAAAACTTCCCCAAAAAGTGAAGAGCCCTGAAATTCCTGGTGGCCTTCTTAAAAGCTCAACTACAGCAAAGGCTGGTAGCCTGGTAAGACAGGGCAGAGTAAATAGAAACCAGGCAGTTTGAACAATAAAAAATTTCAGTAAAAGAAATTTTACTGAAAGAAAAATAAAACACAAAAAATAAAACAAAAATAAGGCACTCAAAAATGAACCAACAAAGGACAGTTAAGGTGGAAAGTTTTGGGGAAAAGACAAAGATTAAAAAGCGAACTAAAAATAAAACAAACTACGAACACAAACTTTACAGATACTTTTCCCACCTTCCATACTCATGCTAGTTCAGTTTTGGTCTTTGCACTCGCATCCTGTTGGGCATGTGACTTCCCAAAGCATCAGATGCTCTTGACTTCAGACCAGTGCATTATTCCATGTTTGGGAAGATTAAAAAAGGGGCCGAGAATAAAACAGCCAATATTATTATGCCATTGTACAAGTCGGTTGTAAGGCAACATCTGGAGTACTGCTCTCAGTTCTGGTCGCCACATCTCAAAAAGGACATAGTGGAACTAAAAAAGGTGCAGAAGAGTGACAAAAATGATTACCGGGCTGGGGCACTTCCCTTATGAAAACAGGCTACAGAGTTTAGAGCTCAGTTTAGCCCCTCAGTTTTTCAGTTCAGAAAAAAGGCACCTGAGGGAAGGGCATGATTGAGACGAACAAAATTATGCATGGGGTGAATAGCGTGGATAGAGGGTTGTTCTTTTCCCTCTGTCACAATGCCAGAACCAAAGGACAGCCACTTAAATTGAATGTTGGAAGAGTTAGATAAAAGAAAAAACTTTATTACCCAGAGGATAATTAACCTGTGGAACTTCTTGCCACATGGTGATATCATCTGGCAAGAGTGCCTTTAAAAAAGGGGATTGGACAGATTCATTGAGGAAAGGTACATCGCAGGCTACATGCTGTGATGGGTATATGCAACCTCTTGGTTCAGCTGTAGGCAACCTCATACCAGGTGCTAGGGAGTGGCAGCAGGATCCAAGTAACTTGTTGCCTTGTGTGCTCCCTTGTGTGCCTCAATCTGGTGGGCCACTGTGAGATATGGGAAGCTAGACTAGATGGGCTTTCGCCTGCTCCAGTGGGGCTCTTCTTATATATTCAGTGCAAATGCACAAAGAGGTGTATGTGGTATGATGGGACTGAATATTGGGAAGCTGGTGCAGGCATCTAACTATCCCACTCTCAGAAATCAAGCGTGTCTCATGATTCAATTAACCTGCCTCAAAGCCAAGTCTTTTATCAGTCCAAAAAAAAGGCAACAATAGCAACTGCATCTGAATGACTTAGCAGTTCCTGGAAGATGTTGGTACAATATAGGACCATCAAAGTGATAGAAGGGTTCAAACCAGGTGAATACACAGAAAAACAAGGAGGGAAATTCAGAATTTCCACTATGCCTTTGTTATTAATGCTCTTGTAAGCACAAGATTAAACTACTACACCATTTTACACATGAAGCCTTTGAAAGCTGTTTGGAATCTCCATTCCATGCAGCTGTTAACATGTTCACAAAGGCTGATAGACACAAATTTATCTCTCACCAGTTCTAAAATTACTAGTTCTAAAATTCTTTCCTGAGCACCATTCAAAGTGTTAGTGATGAGCTTCAATGACCCTGGACACATTAACACAAAACACCATTCCATGTGTTAAGATCTTTAGAGGAGGCCATGCTTCAGGCACCCTGTCTTTAGAGGCAAGACAGATGGTAACATGAGAATAGGCTTTTTTGGTTGCAGCAGCCCTCCACTAGAATGCTCTCTGCCCAGGAAGGCTCACCTGGTGCCAACAGTGATATATTGCTGCACCAACCCCAAAACTGGATGGAAATCTGACATTTATGCTGGCTTGGTACTCTCAAGATGCAAAGCCAAACTAAGCCTCTGCCCCCAAGATGAAGAGGAGAAGTGGACATGCATGGGCTTGCCTTTACCTGTCAACATGCCTCCACTTTCCATCACCAGCTCCAAGCTCGAGAAGGGATGCATAGGTAAATGGGCTTGTCTGTGTGCAGTGGCGTTTCTACAGGGAGTGCAAAGCTCTAAGTCTTGAAGCCTCACCTTGCAGTAGAAATCACTCCTCCCCTGCACCATTTTAGCCAATCCTCACAGGGAACAGCAACATCTTGGTGTTGCTTACTGGCTAAGCAGCAAGGGAGAGGAGGGATTTACATGATAGGGTAAGGCTTCTTGCAAAACTTACAGCTTTGCCCTCCCTGTAGAAACGCCTCTGTCTGTGTGCTTGCTGGATGGCCAAAGAATCATCCAAATGCAGAGATGTCTGTAGCACACTACAAGGACAGAGCAATTCCCCTCTACCCCAGCTCCAAGCTGGAAGGGAAGAGGGCTTGATTTTGCATTGCATACAGTCTCACCCACCTGCCCAGCTCCAAACCTGGAGGGACCTTGGGGAACCCGACACCTTCCTTCCACTGTGAAAACTGTACATTTATTCCTACTTTCTGCTTCTTGTTCTTCAACTAGATATTATTATTTTTTAAAGCCCTGCCCTCATAAAAGGTTCTGAGCATGTTTCCCAAATCAGGAGCTCATAGAACCATAGACATTCCCATGACTTATGCCCAACAGGCAGACAGTTGTACACATCACTTACCATCCTGCTCACTTCCTACCTTTGTTAATCAAACGTTATTTACATACTGCTTTTCAACAAAAGTTCACAAAGCGGTTTACAGGCAATAAAAATAATAAAGTTGAAGTAAACTGAGATGTTTGGAGAGGGCTCAAAAGGCATACTAAGTATTATAGGAAACTGAATTTTGCCAATTGCAAACAGAGATTCTAGGAGTCCAAGATTAGTCATAGGATAAAAACCAAGAACCACCAAAATTCAAAAAAATCACCTCTGAAAATTGCCAAAAGAACAAACTTCTGCTTTCATTATAATCTCATTTCTTCCTTTCCACAGAGCCCTGAGATACATATGACAGTTCATCGTCAGCAGACAGGAAGTAGGAGGACATCTTACGAGAAGATATCACTTTTCTAGTCATTGGTACTTATTCAGTTTTAACAATATGCCCACCATGATTAATTTGACCAAGAGAACACAATGCATTAAATAAAGCAGTAAGATAAAAGCAAATTTGTGCAGAATTCTTCATATATACATGTAGAGTGTTTTCAAAACACATGGGACAGACCATGTTTCTCATACATGTTATTCATAATGCATGAAAATTTATCCCAGAATAAGATAATAGCCCTCTTTAGACATTCTCAGTATAAACTAACACATGAAAATGGAGAGAGGGGAGGGGAAAGAAGCATTACAGTGCAGGTTTGGCTTACAATCTATGTGCATTAATTATATTTTAAGTACATAAAAACAGCCCTGATGGATCAGGCCAAAGGCCCACCTAGTCCAGCTTCCTGTATCTCACAGTGGCCCACCAGGTGCCTAAGGGAGCTCGGTGGACAACAAGATGCTTGCATCCTGTCGCCACTCCCTTGCCTTGCACCTGGCATTCTGAAGTAGCCTACACTTAGCTATTGCTACTCCGAAGATATCAAACACTTTGCAATTTAAAATTAATAAAAAGAAATAAATTAAACAAAATTAAAACTATTTAAACAAATAAAAAAGCAATAGTGGGAAAAAGTCAAATACATGTTATCATTAATTTAAGCAAAGTTTAAGCAGTCCTTGAAAGTTAACAAGGAAGGCATGCACAGGAGATCATCAGACACGCTACAGTTATAGGGAATGTGCACAAGTCAGAGGCAGAACTTGTCACAGGATTGCTGCCTCTCTACTCATCTCCCACATGCAAATACTTGTTCAATAGACCAAGATGAACATCAGAAGGCAGCCATTGTGTCCTAGCAAAAGGAAACTAAAGTGCAAGCATTGTAGCCTTATTTAGGCCACATCAAAGCACAAGTACATGCATCCCAAAGCTTCTCTTCTAGACCTCTGTGTCAGAAGTATTCTAAAGCAGTTTTACATGGCAAACAATTGTCGTGGACACGTCAGTGTTTCCTGCAATACGTTCACAAAAGCACGGATGACACACTAGCATCTTCTTTGTTGAAAAGCAGTACATACCGGTAAATATTTGTAGTAGTAATAACAGTAAATAATAGATGTTTAAGAGAAATATCTCAGCTTAACAAAGACAGATCACTATCTTTGGGTCCCCTTCATGTGAGAAAGGCAGGACAGAAATACAATAAATAAATACAGGCATGCCCTGGTATCTGATGGGGTTCCATTCCAAACCCCACCGTGTATACCTGAAACCATGGATACTGGGGACACCTTTCTAAAGATAAGGATCAGTGGTTTTGTTGCAGCAAAGTAAAAAAGGAAATTTGTTTAATGTTCCTCTGTCTTTTTAATAGGCATCCCAGTATCTATGGATAACTGAAACCATGGATACCGAATCAGTGGATACAGGGACACACCTGTATCTGAAGGCAGAATCAGAATCAAAACTCACCAATTCAATGCCCTCTTTATAGACAAAGCCTTAATCTTCCTCTCCAATACAATCAAACACTACAACCATTTCTCCTTCCATTCTGTCATACTTCCTACTCCTTTTTCATCACCACTAACCAGAAATCAAGCCCAGCTTTCCTCAGTACCTACTACTTCCAACTTGCATGCACCACTTCTCAAAGCAGGGTAGGAATAAGAAGTAAGCACCACAAGGCAAAGGGCAACGCTCCATCATCACCACCTCCAACATCAGATGGCACAGAGCAAGTGCTCTCACTTGTGCCTGAAAGTAGACCAAGTAAGTGGTGGTTGCAAGGAACAGCAACGAATACCTTCACTCACTTGCCCAGTCAACCTGCAAAGGCTGACCCACTCATGATGCAAACTCAAGGCCCTGAAATGAGTTCAGAGGATGTGGGAAAATAATGGAGGCAGCACCCCATAACCCACACAATTCCCAATTCCCCCCCAGTCCACATTGATCCACTCCCCACAGCACATGGAAAGAAGAGCCACACAGCACCAGCTCCTATCTCTAGTTCCCCACCCCTGGCTAGAATAGCCTCTACCCTCCACCTGGGTCTTGTTTATAATGACTCAAAAGAACAGAGCATGCTTGGCTCCAAACATGCTCTACTATTCTGGGTCATTTCAACGGAACTGATGGAGTGAGGAGGCTCTGCCCATGATGGTGAAAGCTGGAGGGAGGTGAAGTGAGGAAAGGAGGTGGGGGCAACATGTCTGAGCTTCCCTCCCCCCAGTCACTGGGGGAGAGTGGGCAAGTGGGTATGCACAAGGTTTTTATTTCAGGGGATGGCAGCACTCTGCACCTTAGATGGCACACAACCACTAACTGGGTCTGTACTCTTCGGGATGTGATGGAAGGACTGGGCCCACAGTAATGCCCAAGCAAGAGGAGAAGGCTGTACCTGCCCCTGACCATGTGAATAAGTACCTGACCCCAAGCAGCATGGCAGATAGTGGGACAGCCTTGAGAGCGCATGTGAACCAGAGAAACAGCAGCTGACATAGCATGCTGTCTCCTCTCACTTATCCATTTGCTGGACAACACCGAGGATAGGACTGGGCCACAAGGAGAGCCGTCTCCTCTATCCACAGGATAGAGGCAGCACAGCAGAGACTAGGCCCAGCACCACAGAGAAAAAGTCAGGTATGCAATCAGGCATAGTCAGCTGCATCTTCTTCTCATTTGCTGGCCAGTGCTCTCAGACTGCAATGTGACAGTGGGCTTTGGGCCCAGCAGGGCTAACCAGAGTAAGCACCCAGGTGAAACGAAACCATGGCTGCTCACCCTGCTTTCCTTCCATAGTACAGCAGATAGACTCCTTAGCCCCAATCGAACTGCTGAGCTACCCTAGAACACAGGCGAGAGAAAGGGCAGGCGTTCTTTGCACAGACAGCTGCCTCTGCCTCCTTGCACTCCGTACGCCTTCCCTGCTGCGCCATCCAGAGAGATGGGGAGCGAGCGAGAGAACCAGCTGCTTGCTCGCTCACTTGCTCCTCTCCATCTTGTCATCCAGAGGTGGGGAAGCAACGTTACTGCGCTCTCGCGGCGGCACTGCGGAAGGAGGCGGAGGCCCCGCCAAAGGCACAGAGCTGTACCAAGGGGCCCTCCTTGCACTCTACGGACTCTACGCCGTCCTGCGCTGCCCAGCGCAGCCCGCACCACTTCACGGCCGTCCAGCCAGGGGCGAAGCGCGGCAGCGGCGCCGCCGCCTCTCCTTCCCTCCCACTCACCGGCGAGCGCGACGTTCGCGACCCCGCGACAGCCGGTCCGAGAGCCGGCCAAAGAGCGCAGCCAAGGCGGGCCTCCCTCGGGGCAAGTAATCTAGCAGCCTCCGCCATAGCACCGGAGCTTCAGCCGCCGCCGCCATAGAAACCTCGCTACTTCCGTTTCCGGGTGGCGCCACCATACCTGCCCTTCCACTTCCGCTCCGTGCCCGCAAACACACATAACACGCAAACCCCAGAAAAATGCGCCTCTTCGCCTTCACGGGCACTTCCGGGTCCTCCTTGGAGAAGCCATTGTTTAAGTGGTCCCCGCGGAGGAAGGGAGCGCAGCGCTGCCTATAAGTGGTGGGAAATGCGGGAGTTTTAGTATGGTTTTAGTATGGTGGGGATGGAGCGATAGTGTTGGTGTCATCGGGCTGAAAATGAAAGGCATCCGTCAAGAGAGGTGGTTCAACTCTGACTCGGGGCTTGCTTTGTGTTAAAAAGTAACTTGCTTGTTCGTAAGTATTTTTTTTAATGGCCCTGCCAATGCGAACTGTATCTCCATGCAAATGCAGTGAAATCACTATTCTGTTCTATCACTGTACTGCAGGAGTGGATGTGGCTAGGAATGAACGGCTGATGACAGCCCTATAATGTAGTCCACGGTTAACGTTGCAAGTGGAGAATCGGACTGAACTCTTGCAACCATTCTACTCTGTACTCCTGTTTTAAACTACATGTATTGCACTCGAAAGTTGGACTGAAAAAACACTTTCTCAAAACCCTGCAATGCGATGTGCTGTTAATATTGCGGATTAGATGTGGGACTGGTTTAGACTTGCAGCCCCAGTGTAAAAGGAGCAGTTGACTTGCCCGCCTCATTCTCTGCCCTAAGTATAAATCCTGTTCTCAGTTGCAGGCAAAAATGTTGTGCTAAGCTGACTTTCATGTAGATGTGCTGCACAATTAAATGCTGAAAACCTCAAAATAATTACATTTAGAGATGAAAGGAACCTCTGTCTGGGGTAGAAAGAGCAAGGGTTGCTGTCTTTGCTGCTATGTTTTGGTTATTTTTTATTTTTTGCAATATTACCTTGTTTATATATAGGGTTACCAGATACAAACTGGGACAGAGTGTCTATACCTTTAGCCATTGTAGAGAAGAGGGCATATTGGCAGGTGCAACTCATCATGGAAGGGTTTCAAAAGCTGCACCTGCCCAAATTCCCTCTTCTCTGCAATGGTTAAAGGTATAGGCACTCTGTCCCAGTTTATATCTGGTAACCCTATTTATATAGAGATTATTGATGCTATATATCATGGGAAAATTTTGCGTTATTTTTGTGTGCTTAACAGCCCAATCCTAACGGGCTGGAACAGGCAGGCCAGCTGGCCTGAGCTACATCCTAACCAAGTTAGGAGGCGGCGGCAGCTTAGCGCAGGGCAAGGGGACAAACATGAGTGACGGAGACTGCCAAGGTGCTGGGAGAGCCCAATTGTCACACAGGCTATCTTTTCCTAGTGCTGCTTCTGCCGATGCATCACTTCACCACCTCTGAGCTGAGGTGATGCTATAGCACAATGGTTCTCAAACTTTTTAGCACCAGGACCCACTTTTTAGAATGACAGTCCGTCATTGCAATGCCAGAGCCTGCTACTTTCTTGAGAATGCAGCAGTAAGTTGGGTTATTTCTCAGCCATTTCCCAATTGCAAAGTGAATCAGAAATAAAATCTATTTACAACCTCAACACAAGCAAAACAATCACACAGCTCTCCCCGTTTCCAGCATCCCATCTTCTCATATTTTCAAAAAGGCTGCTCTAGGTGTTTCACGGCCCACCTGAAATTGGCTCATGACCCACTGGTGGGTCCTGACCCACAGTTTGGGAACCACTGCTGTAGAAAAAGTGCCACTGCTGAAAAGGTGGCCTGCATGGGCTCTTGAACTTATGATAAAGTTTTGCACATTTTCTCTCTTGTAATTTGCAGTTTATGAGTTTCTGTGCAAGAACAAAGTGCTTATTTCGGGCCTCTAAGCAAATGATGGCAAATACATCACTTCTGGCCCTCAGCAGGTCCTATGAATGCTATTTGGCCTATTATGTGAAATGGGTTTGACACTGATGTTCTAAAAAACAGTAGTGCACCTTGAAGGGGCAGTGAGCATTATGATGGATACATTGCAATGAAACCATACATGTTATTGCTGCAGAACTCGGAATTACTAATTAATGAACAAACATGAGTTATCAATAGCTCTATCCTTTGTGTTCCATTGAAAATACAGTCAGTTTCCCCTGTTGTTCAGCAGAGCATACTGACGGGGCGCACGGATGGTATCAAGCACAAGATGCAGACTGGCGTAAGCCCTCCAAGTATCTAACTGCAGAGTTGTACAGACCCACTTGCTCTACCTGGGACAGAGCCCCCGTTTGTTCGGAGATGCAGACAGAGGCAAGGTCCACAAAGCTTAAGGTTCACGCTTCTTTATAGCTTAAGGATTCCACAAGGGAATCAACACATAAAAATAGATTAGCTTGCAGTACATACAAGTAGAGTTCAACAGATGAACACAGTGGTATAACACTGGATGAAAGCTTCACCTGTGGCACAGTCTAGACAGAAACCAAACACAAAGTCCTCTGTTCCTGCACAGAAGTCTTCTGCTTGAATAGGTCCTCTCTGGCACACAGTCCTCATGCTCTTCTCTCTGCCCGGGTCCAGCCTCAACAGCAACGGTTCCCCAAACATAGGCATAGGGAAGAACGCACGCAACGAGCAACTAACATGAAGTAAGTAACAGCAACAAGAGCACACAGCAAGTGGCAAGCTAGAAGCTACTAGGCTCAAAGCTCGAGGCAAGAAGCTACAAGCCAGTAGGGCAGAGCTTCACTTTCATCTATAAGCCACTCACGTCTTGATTGCTTACAGGTGGTGGAAAAAACACCTGCCGGCTGCATCGGGAGAACTGGCTCCCTTAAAGCGACAAAATTCCTTTCTGCTTCTTTCTGCAGCCTGACACATACTTCTAATGAGCTCTACTCAGGATTGCAGGCTTTGTAAAGGGTTAGGGTATGCAAGATGGAATGACTATGTGTTGTTGTTCAGTTGCAAAGTCGTGTCCGACTCTTCGCAACCCCATGGACCACAGCATGCCAAACCTTTCTGTCCTCCACTAGCTTCCGGAGTTCGCCCAATTTCATGTTCAGTGCTTCAGTGACACTGTCTAACCATCTCATCCTCTGCCACCCCCTTCTCCTTTTGCCTTTAATCTTTCCCAGCATGGGGGTCTTTTCTAAAGAGTCCTCCCTTCTCATGAGGTGGTCAAAGTATTTGATCTTCAGTATTTGTCCTTCTAGGGAGCATTCAGGCTTGACTTCCTGTAAGATTGCCCAATTTGATCTTCTTGCAGTCCAGGGGACTCTCAAGAGTCTTCTCCAACACCATAATTCAAAAGCATCTATTCTTCGGCACTCCGCCTTCCTTATGGTCCAGCTCTCACGGCCATACTGGGAAAACCATAGCTTTGACTATGTGAACCTTTGTTGGCAGGGTGATGTCTCGGCTTGTCTAGGTTCACCATAGCTTTCCTCCCAAGAAGTAACTTTTAATTTTAAAAGAAGTCTTTTAATTTCATGGCTGCAATCACCATCTGCCATGATTTTGGAGCCCAGGAAAATAAATTCTGTCACTGCTTCCATTACTTCCCCTTCTATTTGCCAGGAAGTGAAGGGAGTGGTTGCCATGATCTTAGTTTTTTTTTAATGTTGAGCTTCAAGCCAAGTTTGGCACTTTCCTCTTTCACCCTCATCAGAAGGTTCTTTAGGTCTTCCTCACTTTCTGCCCTCAGAGTGGTATTGTCTGCATATCTGAGGTTGTTGATATTTCTCCCAGTAAACTTGATTCCAGCTTGTGAATCATCCAGCCCAGCCTTTCTCATGATGTACTCTGCTTATAAGTTAAATAAGCAGGGTGACAGTATATAGCCTTGTTGTACTCCTTTCCCAATTTGAAACCAATTGGTTGTTCCTTGTCCAGTTCTAACTGTTGCTTCCTGACCCGCATACAGGTTTCTCAGAAGACAGGTAAGGTGGGCTGAAGCTCCCATCTCTTCAAGAACTTGCCACAATTTGTTGTGATCCACAATTTTTTGTGATTTGTTGTTTCTCCATGATCCAGTGAATGTTGGCAATTTGATCTCTAGTTCCTTTGCCTCTTCAGAAACCAGCTTGTACTTCTGGTAGTTCTCGATTCACATACTGCTGAAGCCTAGCTTGTAGGATTTTGAGCATCACTTTGCTAGCATGTGAAATAAGCGCAATTATGCGGTAGTTCGAACAATCTTTGGCATTGCCCTTCTTTGGGATTGGAATGTAAACTGATACTTTGCAGTCTTGGGGTCAATGCTGGGTTTTCCAAATTTGCTGGCATATGGAGTGCAGCACTTTGACAGCATCATCTTTTAAGATTTTGAGTAACTCAGCTAGAATGCTGTCACCTCCACTAGCTTTGTTGTTAGTGCTGCTTTCTAAAGCCCACTGGACTTCACACTCCAGGATGTCAGGTTTGAGCTCAGTGACCACACCATTGTGATTATCAGGAACATTTAGATCGGCCTTATATAGTTCCTCTGTGTATTCTTGCCACCTCTTCTGAATCTCATCTGCTTCTGTTAGGTCCTTGCCATTCTTGTCCTTTATCGTGCCTACCTTAGCATGAAATTGTCCTTTGACATCTCCAATTTTCTTGAAAAGATCTCTAGTCTTTCCCATTCTATTGTTTTCCTCTATTTCTTTGCATTGCTCAAGGCCTTCCTATCTCTCCTTGCTGTTCTCTGGAAATCTGCATTCAGTTGGGTATGTCTTTATCTTTCTCCCTTGCTTTTTGCTTCCCTTCTTTCCTCAGCTATTTGTAAAGCCTCGTCAAATAGCCACTTTGCCTTCTTGCATTTCTTTCTCTTTGGGATGGTTCTAGTTGCTGCCTCCTGTACAATGTTACAGACCGCCGTCCAAAGTTCTTCAGGCACTCTGTCTACCAAATCTAAGCCCCTAAATCTATTTGTCACCTCCACTGTATATTCGTATGGGATCTGATTTAGGTCATACATGGAGGGCCTAGTGGTTTTCCCTACTTTTTTCAGTTTAAGCCTGAATTTTGCAATAAGAAGCTCATGATCTGAGCCACAGTCAGCTCCAGGTCTTGTTTTTTACTGCCTGTATAGAACTTCTCCATCTTTGGCTGCAAAGTATGTAATCAATCTGATTTCTGTGTAGACCATCTGGTGAAGTCCATGTGTACAGTTGCCGTTTGTGTTGCTGGAAATGGGTGTTTGCTATGACTAATGTGTTCTCCTGACAAAACTCTATCAGTCTTTGCCCTGCTTCATTTGGTACTCCCAGACCAAACTTACCTGTTATTCCTATTACCTCTTGACTGCCTACTTTAGCATTCCAATCCCCTATGATGATGACATCTTTTTTGGGTGTTAATTCTAGAAGTTGTTGTAGGTCTTCATAGAAACTGTCAACTTCTTCAGCATTAGTGGTTGGGGCATAGACCTGGATAACTGTGATGTTGAAAGGTTTGCTTTGGATCCGAATGGAAATCATTCTATCATTTTTGAGGTTATACCCCAGTACTGCTGTTCCCACTCTCTTGTTCACGATGAAGGCTACTCCATTTCTTCTAAGGGATTCCTGCCCACAGTAGCAGATATAATGGTCATCTGAATTCAGTTCTCCCATTCCTGTCCATTTTAGTTCAGTAATTCCCATGATGTCAATGTTCAGTCTTAACATCTCGCATTTGACCACATATAGCTCACCTTGATTGATTGAGCTGATGTTCCAGGTTCCTGTGCAGTACTGTTGTTTGCAGCATCGTACTTTCCTTTCACTTCCAGACACATCCACAGCTGAGCTTCCTTCCGGTTTTGGCCCAGCTACTTCACTCTTTCTGGAGCTACTAGTACTCGTGTTCTGCTCTTCCCCAGTAGCATAATGGACGCCATCCGACCTGAGAGGTCATCTTCCAGGGTCATATCGTTTAACCTTTTAATACTGTAGTCCTTGGGGTCTTCTTGGCAAGGGTACTGGAGTGGGTTGCCATTTCCTTCTCCAGTGGACCACGTTTAGTCAGAACTCTCTACTATGACCTGTCCATCTTAGGTAACCCTACATGGCATAGCTCACAGCTTCATTGAGCTACTCAAGCCCCTTTGCCACGACAAGGCAGTGATCCATGAAGGGGGAATGACTGTGCTAAACCCCAAATAAAAACACATTGAAATATTTCTGTATTGCATGACAGCTTGAATTTCCATTTAACCTAAGAGTTCAGTAGTTATTTAAGGAACCCTAGCTGCCTTCCCAGCATAAAGAAATAGAAAACCTTTTACTTTCGGCAAGAGAGAGTTTCACCCGCAGTGCTTTGGCAACTATCAGGCTCCTTGCAATCCAGTAATCTTCTCAATCAGTTCTCAAACAAATAAGAGTGTGGAGTTCTCTTAGAGCACAAGTCAGAGTACATTTTTTTCCCATAGAAAGCAAATCTTTCTTCTCTCCTCACAGTGAGCTTATGAACTTGTTGTTCTAATGTCTGTACCTACCATCTGATCCAAGAAAGGCAGGAAATCCTGACTTAGGGTTGTAATGAACAGAATGTCTGTGATTCATCCCTAAGGCAAAAAACATCAAAAATAATTACCCAAAAGATATGCCATTCCCAGATGTTCTCAGAAGAACAGAGAAGATCTGCCCGGTGTATGCCCATGGGCATTTGACCAAAACCAATGGCATTCTTTTTAAAGATCACGGCACAGTTGGGCATCTCTTTCTAGTTTCCTATTTTGGCTTTTGTGTCTGGCAGCTGGACACTAAAATATAGTGAGTGGGGCACTTTCCATAAAGGCCTCATGTAGGCAAGAAAATGAACCACTAGAAGCTGTACAAGGAGCTTCCATTGTTTTCAGTCTTTAAAGCTCTGTCTCCAAGATAGTCTCATGCAATCAGTGAGACTGCAAGACTGCAATCCTTTGCGTGCTTACTTGGCAATAAGGCTTCCTGAAATCCGTGGAACTTATTTCTGAGTGAACATGTTTAGGATCACCCTGCTGGTGATCAAGGCTTTGATTCTGAAATTATTTATTAAACTAATAAAACTGTGTTAACTATCCAAGAAGGTATCTCATACCATAGAGGACTGCAAAGGGTCATGATCAGTCATTTAGCTTAATAAGTAACTTGACCAAAAAGTTTCTTTAGATAAACAGATGGCAAATAAGTGGATCTCTCTTATTTTCAGATGAGGCCAGAGGTTAATTGAAGGGAAAGCAAAGGTTAATGACCTATTCCCCCACAACTTATGCTACAGGCCTGTTCCTTTATACAGTAGACCACTGCTGACTGGGCAAGAGACACTTTTCTGCATTTTTTTAAAGATTGGGAACCAATTTGTTATTGTCACTATTTGCCTGAAAACTCCCCAGACTGGGCTGCCTGTTCTGCCCTTCCACTGCCTCATTCTGCCTCCCGCCACCCTCCTCAAGCCCCTGTGCCAACCTAGCAAGGCCGGCTTTACCTTTGGGCCTCTGGGCCTGGCAGTTGGTGTGCCAAGGCCAGCGCACGTCTGTGCATTGGCTTTCCTCCCTTATGTAGGCACAAACGTACTTTATGGCATGTTTTGCATCCTGACTGGGCCAGCACAAGGGACTTGTGCCAGCCCAGGCAAGGGTTTGGATTGTACCTTGACTGACTTATCTGTTGATAATGAAGCCTTGCCGGGCTCTTTCTTTCTCTGCGTGTTCCTGATGAAATGAAACTCTGGAGTAGAAATGAGAGTGTGAGAGTGTAGATCCTCTGGTTTTAAAAATTATATGAGACTGTAAGATGGGGGGGGGAGTAAGTCCCTAGAAGGTCAGCAACTACTGTTCAGTAGTGCCCAACCTGTTCCCTAAGGCCACAGCAAATTCTTCCTATGCATCTAATCTGTTATTGTCTCTGTTAGGTTGATCAGCCTTGTGCTACAAACCACAGATGCATCCATTCAGATGCGAGTTTCTGCCTGCAAGTTCACAGCCTCTCACATAAATGTAAGGGGTCTCTAATATCTTGGCAAAGAGAGCAGCCAGTAATGTGACAATGATACAAACAGTCCATTCCACCCTGTAGCAGGGAAGGTGATCTGCACTGGTAATTGCATCTGTTTTTGTAAGAGTCTTCTCATCATTGGAACTCTCTGTTCTCTTTGAACAGGTTTTAACCATATCACCCCCATGTGATATTTCCTGGAACAAAGGGACCTAAACAAGAAACACCCAGAGCTTCAAACTGTATACCTCCATTCTGCAAATGAGGAACTAGACTTTTAAAATTTTTATTTTTAAAAAAGTCTGCACAGTCCTGTCTCAGCAGCCTGAGTCCCTCAGCCCAGATAATGACTTTAGGGAAGGAGGATAAATGGAGTCTTTTGCTGGACTGAGTGAAGAACCAGTGCTTGTGCAGTTTTCCTGTTTTAACCGTAAATTGAGAATTGTCTAAACTGTGTGATGTGGATCCTACCCAACAGGGGCTGACTCAACTGTGGTAGTGAGGGGCTGACTATGCATTTTTAAAATAAACAAATTGGTTCCAATCCCCCACAAGTCTGGCTATGTTTCGAGAACAGGATCTTAGTCCTACCATAAAACTAGTAGTTTTGATTGCTTCTTGCCTCTTACTTTTGATTTGAAAATGAGAGTGAGGGCACAATCCAAACCTGGAGTTAGGCTGGCACAGTTTGGCCAACACAGGGGACACCATAAGGTATGTTTGGACCACTCTTGGAGTCAGAGAGGCCAGCACACAGACATGAGCCCTCCTCCCTGACTCTGAAAGTGGTCCAAACACACTTTATGATGGCCTTTGTGCCGGCCAAACTTTGCTGGCCTAAGAGTGCCAGCCTAACTGCAGGTTAGGATTGCACTCTGAATGTGTGGCTCTTGGTTACCCAAAAAGGGCATCTCAGTCGATGGTGCCATAGCTAGTTGCTAGAAGCTGCTTTAACGTTTTCTCTTCATTTGCCACTCTTTGCTAGCAGGCACTGAGGGCACAACCCTAATTAATTTTCTAGCACCAACACGCCTGTGCCAATGGGGCATGTGTTGCATCCCACAGATGGGGGGGCAGTCACAGAGGCCTCCTCAAGGAAAGGGAATGTTTGTTAGCTCACCTCAGAGCTGCATTGCCCTGCCCCTGGTGCTGGAAAATTGGTTAGGATTGCACCCTGGGAAGCCCAGACATAGAAACGTATCACCCAATATCTGACAGAATTCACTGGGTTAGAAGATTGGCCTGGAGCAAATGCCCTGCAATAGTCCCCATGCCTAGCCTGCAGTTTCTGAGCCTTGTTTAGCTTGTGTCAAGGTTGTAGATAGGCTTTTTTCTATCTGATTCACTGCTATTGGAAAATGACTGCGAAATAACCCGACATTGCTACATTCTCAGGAAAACAGCAGGCTCTGGCATCACATTTACAGCACTTCCAGCCGTGATATGACTTCTGGAGAGTCCTGGACAGATAGTCATTCTAAAAAGTGTTGCAGCACATTTGCAACACTCTCAGTCTGGCATACGTGACTTGCGCAGTGTACAGGTAGGTTTGGATTGAGTTCTAAGGTAGTTAAGGGCCCGGAGGAACTTGGGGCAGGCATACCTACCTTTCAGTGCACCCTCTGAAAGGTAGGTATACACTGGCATCCAAGGCGACTAGCAACCAATTAAAATATAAGTAAAGAATGTATAGATGATTTAAAACACGTGGAGCCTTTTTATCTGCCGGAGTTCCATTCCCAGAATCCTTGTGGATAAAAAACCTTTGTAGGTAATTAAACCAGTGGATTTAGCCCACACCCAAAACCCCAAACTCAATCAAAGCTATGCTCCAGAGGGCTTTCTGAGGCCTGATGAAGCCATGCAGGTCCTCCCATGGCCTCAGCAGGCCTAAGAACGGCCCTTTTGGCCAAAAAATGTTACTGCCGGATTTTACAAAAACTGGAGGTAACATTTTTTTGCCAAAACGGCCATTCGGAGGTCCACTGAGGCCATGGGAAAACCCACACAGCCTCAGTGGGCCTCAGAAGAGGCTCTGGAGGCGACTGAAGCACAGCTTTGATTGTCTTCAGAGGCTTCAGGATAATTGTGGATAATTAGGCTCAACTTGTACACATAAAGCTACTCATAAAATATACATAAAAAACCAGGGATCCGTCCTTCCCACTTCAGTTGGCCATGTGGAAGGGAATTTCAAACCAAAACTGCCATTCCTACACTTCTGTTAAACTTACAGAAAATGGTTTTGGAGGGAAACCTATAGTTTGAATTCTGACTTTCACACAAACAGGAAATGGAGTTTAACCGCTGCTCATGACATACACCTTCAAAAACATCCATTTCTAGGGTTCTTTGTGAGATACCATGTGACATTCATTCATTCATTCATTCATTTGAAGGACTTATACCCCTCCTTAGGTGGTGTACATGGTCCCTTCCTCATTTTGTCCTCACAACAACCCTGTGGGGTAGGTGAGGCTGAGAGTCCTAAGGTCACCCAGGAAGCTTCATGGCTGAGCCCATGTATATGGGCCCACAGATGTAAGTCTTAGCCAATAAATGCTGCAAGCAATTTGTAAAGTATAGTATTGGTTAAGTCTTCCACAAACTGTTTCAACATCAGAAAGCGGGGAATGAACAGTTCTGCAATCAGGAGCAAAAAGTTCATATAAGTGAAAATAGAAATTTTTCCCCTTTGTTTTGTCACTGGTGTCCAGTTCCTCCCAACTTTTCTGGGTAGTATGAAACAACTTTCCAAGGTTCATTGGGGTTAGGAAGAAAAGGGGAATTCCAGTGCTAGCTGGTTTTGAAAGAAATGTATCAGTGGGGGGGGGGGGGGAAATGTATTAATTATTAGAGGAATATAGTAGAGATATGCTAATTTAGCTCTGGCTGCTTAATCCAATGTTAAGATGGGAAAACACCCCAAGATACAGTTGAATCAGTGGAACTTGCAAGTAAACAAGCTTCCAATAGAAGTAAAAAAAATTAATGGGCAGAATGATTTACTAGTGCTGTGCTGTTGGCAAAACATACAGCAGTACAGTGTTCCACCAGCATCTTAGCATTGTTGCGCTGGTGTAGCAGAAGCAGCAGTGGATATCTGGGGCTGTGCCAATGTAAGGGGTCTTCTGCCAGATCCTTTGTTATGCTGACTGGCACATTGGGGAATAGGGTCTCATCCTGAATTGGGCTATAGGAGGAGTGTTCCTGTAGGAAGTGGGTGGATACTGACAATATAGGGAGACATGTGACTAACTGTATTGCCTGCTTCAGGTTCAGCCATAGCAAAACTACTATTAGGCCGCCTGGAGAAAATACTACTATTTTCATGCTTGTGTTTTTCTTGGGGTATGCGTGCGACAAACAGTAGCTTTGGAGTGGGAGATCAGGAAAATGGCAGGAGCAGAAAGGCTGAATGTCCCTAACTAAATATTGCTGCTGTGACTAATGCTGCAGTTCTATGCTGCTGCTGCAAAGGTAGTAAAGGAAATTCAGAAGAACTCTCACATCACACACAGCTTGACCCCTATTCACAACCCACCATTCTTATACTGAGTTCAGGCTGGGATTCATGGATGTGGGTTATCCCATTTCATGACAACTTTGTAGAGTAGATTAGGCTCAGAGAAAGCTCAAGCACAGCCCAATCCTGTGCAGGACTGCCCTGCTGCACAGAGCCTATTACAGCAGCGAAAGGCACGTCTGCTGTTGTAGAACGGCTGTTGATAGAGCGTGCTATGCTCCATCAGCAGCCATACTGTGAGCACTGCCACAACAGAACCCTGCCACACCCACCGAACCAGGTAAGACAGCAGTGGGAGTGGACTGGAGGTTAAACTGGGTTGGGGATGGGGAGGTAAGGAGCAGCAGGAGAGGGTGGAGCCAGCAGTAATGGTGCATCAGTGCACACCAGACCCTGTGCCTTTCGTTGTGGAGCTCCCCAGCCCCTTTTCTCTATGCAGATAATACAGTGGTAGCATGTGTCTCAGGAGGCAGCCCCAAGGCTTACACAGAGGTTAATATAAATGTTTTATAGTTACCTTCAGTTTGCCATTATGTTACCCCTGCCCTCCCACTAGGTGCAACACACATCATTCGGGCACTGCTGCACTGGCAGGGGTGCAGAGAGGATAGAATTGGGCCCTTAAGTGAACTTTACAGATGAGGTAGGATTTGAACTCTGATTGCTTGGCCCAAAGTCAAACACTAATGACAATACTATGTGGGCTAAATTCTGAATATACATGCCTGGAATTGGACTACAAAAGTCTAGCTCTGGGGGTTGTCTGGATGGGACGGCAAACCGCCTGGGGGGCAGCAGGTAAGTACTCAAATTCTTTAAAGAAACAGCAGAGCACAAGTATAATTCGTTACTCAGTAAGGCTACAATCCTGTACACACCTGTTGCTGGGCATTTAACACTTACACACAGAGGAAATCTTGTGTGCACAAGGATCAAGTGCAATGGCCAATGGGACAATTCAGGAGTAAAATAGTATGAAAAAAGTGAGGCAAAGTCAATGGTGTAACAACAGATAGCATTTATTATAGGTATGATATAATAACAGGGAAGGAGAATCAAAAATAAAATGCACAACAATAGCACACAAGAGAGGAAAAAATAGAAGCACTAAAGCATGTCAGTTTGGCTTCACACCCACGACACAGAAGACAGAGCGTACAATTCTAACCTGGAGTTAGGCCAGCACAGTTGGGACAGCAAAGTTTGGCTGGCACAAGGGCCACCATACAGTGCATTTAGACCACTCTTGGACTCGGGGAGGATGGTGCACGGCTGTGTGCTGGCCTCTCTGATTCCAAGAGTGGTCCAAACATACTTTATGGTATCCCTTGTGCCGGCCAAACTTGCTGGCCTAACTGCCAGCCTAACTCCAGGTTAGGATTAGGCTCAGAGTAAGATGTGTGTGCCAATAATCCAAATTGCTGGAGGTCAGCTGTCCATCTCTGCTGAAGTGGTCTGAAGTGTTGCAGAGATAGCAGGACTAGGGGGCCAAGACTTGGCAATCTCCCATGCAAAGACAAGGAGAAAAGTAACCGTGAATCTGAAAACCAAACCCAGGTGAAGGCACTTAGTCTGCTCTTAAGGGGTTCCTGGGAGGGAGGGAGGGAGGCAAGGCACAGGAACTGAGATTGCTTTCTCAAAGGAAGGGGGCTCTCAAAAGGCAGTTCAGCAAGTGCAGGAGCAGTGAGTTGCACAAGGAAGGTGGCTCAGCAGGGGCTGGAGCAATGGCTTGTGCTAGCACTCAGGACAGAAGAGCAAAAGAAGAGGAGGGAAAGACTGGGAAGCGGCAGGTGAGCCAGAACCAACCAACCCCCCCCACTGGGGTTCTTTGAAAAGTACCACCACTGCTATGATTGTGCAAATACAACACACAGGCGCTGAGCAGCTGGAGCCCATGGGTTGTGTGCGGGATCACAGCAGTGGCAGCACTTTTTAAAGAACTCAGGTGCGGTGGTTCTGCCTCACCTGCGACAACCACACCACTGGTCCTGAGTGCCAGTTGGCACAGCGGTTCTTGGGTAGCAGGGAGAATGGAAGGGCTTGACATAGCATTTGTGGGTCTATGAATGACTGCAATAACAGCAAAGGCAGACAATGAAAAACAGGCACAAGGGATCTGTGAGCCTGCTTTCCAGGTTCAAAATGTGCTGCTCAATCAAGGTGCAGCCAGTCATGGAATTTTACAAACAAAGCAAAAGCAAGGCTTCTCTTAAACCAGCCAGTTTTTTTTTTCCTGGGGTGGTGGTGGTGGTGGAATTTGCCTTGAAAAAAACTGTTTGGCCTTTTCTGTAATCCCCCCTCCATCTGCCCGATTCAAAATGTCTCAAGACTGGCTTGGGTCATGCTATCCTGGCAGGCACCCAGCACCATGTACACATGCAAACCAATGTGTCAGAGAACATGTCAGGCCACACATAACTGGCAGGAAGCCCCACTGAACACAGTATGACTTCCTTCTCAGTGAACGTGACCAGGACTGGGTTGCACACACTCTCAGGAAGAAGAAGAAGAGAAGCCAGCCAGGGCTCAGGCCCAGAACTGATTTTGCCAGAGTCCAAAAGTACCATATTATATGCAGAGTTCTGTCCTACGAGCCCTGGTCTGCTCCCCCTCATCTGGGATTAGGAGATGGTTCAAGCCTTCCTGTTAGGCTTGAACCCTGCTGGCTTCATTTTTTGAAAAGCTCGCAGCCAGCATGCAGGCAGAGCAGGGCCTTTCTTCCTGCTGCTTGCTCGGCAGCACCTGGCTTAACACTCGCATGTTCCTGCACTCTGCTACGACTCCAGGGAAGGGCTCTGGGCAGCATCTTACTGTTTGCATTTCAGAGCAGCTGCTGCAGTAGCAGCTTCACTTCCCAGAACTGCCTGCTTGTGTTTATTCCTGGCTGCCTATGGCAGCTGCTCCGGGGCAAGAGAAACTCTCCTTCTCCTCCCTCTCTCGTTCTCTCCATGTCAGAGTCACAAGGACAGGCATGACTTGTTCTCCAGCTCAGATCTCATAAATCTGCTATCACCTCTCCACTGGCAAGAGGACACCAGGTTAGAAAGTGACAGTAGGGACAAAATTCCAGACCTGGCTGGAAGACTAGACCAGCACTCATACAAGTCAATCCAGGTCTCACCTACCAGCCAGTACGGAGGGAGGAAAAGAGAGAGCGAGTGAGTGTGTACCTTCTTATTCCTTCTTAACACCCTTGCATAAGAAGTAGGGATGACCATTTTGGGCATTTCCTTAATGTAATACCTACACACACATAGAGGTGTACATAGAGCACTATATTAGAGCCATCACTAGTGGTACAGTATCCCTGGAATAGATGACATGATATGGTAGCCCTACTGCAAACGTGGCAGTCGTACTGTTGTTCAGAACTTAAAAAGAAAAAAGAGCATTTCAACACTGCTTTTGCACAATGGAGAAATATGCAGTCATCAAATCAGCAAGTATTGCAATACTGACAATTAAGGTAAATCTTCTTTAAAGCTTGCCGTAGTTCATGAATAAATGTGTGGTAGCAGCTCTCTGAGGAAGGGGCTTGTGATTATGCCCTCCAGTGGGAAAGAGGGGTCAACTCATGGCAAGAGGTGTTTGAAAACGGTGTTATTTACCTTCCTCAGAAGTAAGCCCATTTTAATAAGAATGTAATCCTATGTACCAGAAACAAACACCTCTACTCATGGCTTATTCTTCAGTGTGCAAGAGATGAATGCCCCAGAGCTGCAGTGGCATACATACAGCAGTTTGAATGCTACAAAAATGTAAAGAAGGGCTACCTTGAGAGATGACATCCGGATCTCATACAGCAGATAAGGTACAACTGCACTTTTTGGTGGGGGCTATTACGCTGATTCTTTAAAAAGGCTCTAAGGGCTGCTGTTTCACTCTTACATGGCAAACATGTTTGCTTCAGCTACACCACTGTTTCACCAGTGTTTCCTGCAACAAATATACAAGTTGGGCATCCTTTATCCAGACTGCTTGGGACAGGAAGGGGTCTGGATTTTGGATTTGTCTGGATTTCAGAATAATTGCATAAATATAATGACCAAGGCTTCCTCTTGCTCTTTTCAATGTTATCCACTTGGGTGTCTGCTAGCCTCTTTGACATTTTTCAAAAATGTCTGTATAGGCACACACCAGGCAGCACAGAACTTACAGCCTGTACATGGGGATGAGCCCAAGACCTTCTAATGTGAACATTAGAAGATGTCTGGATAAAGGATAATCTACCTGTATACAGTATATAAGTATCAGCACAGCCAGCTGCTAAGAAACTTCAGAACAAATCAGGAAATCCCCAGTTTGAACGTTGCCTTTGCCAATAACTTTCTAGGTGGCTTTAGGAAAACCACTTCTCCTCCGCCTCAGTCTCTTCTCGCCTCTCCTTGGTACTTCTTGTCATAGGATGGGGTGACGGTGTCTGGCTTGGATGCCTTTAAAAGGGGATTGGACAGGTTTCTAGAAGAAAAGTCCATTGCAGGCTACAGGCCATGCTGGGTGGTGCAACCTCCTTATGTTAGAAGTAGGCTACCTCAGAATGCCAGGTGCAGGGAAGTGGCAACGAGATGCAAGTTTCTGGCTGTCTTGTGTGCTGCTGCCTGAGTCATCTGGTGGGCCGCTGTGAGATATAGGAAGCTGGACTAGATGGGCCCTTCACTTGATCCAGCGGGGCTCTTACGTTCTTATGTTTTCACACATCCCATCTGCAATATGCGGATAATAATTTTTGCAAGATTATAACAATACATATGAAGGGCTTTGTAAAACACTCTAAAAAATACTAAGCAGGCGCAAGTGGGGCTCTCTTGGGCATATTTCCAAGTATTAGGGGTACATACCTGCCGTTCACACTTTAGTGTTTCTTGTAGAAAACACTAGCATTGCTGCAGCAAACACAGTGGCTGCAATGAAGTGTTAAACAGTTCTTACACAACCAACCACTCACTGACTGTATGAAAGATGTTTGCTTTCCCCCAATCCATACCCTTGCCTGTTGCTCCAGCCCACACGTGACATTTCTACGCCCATGGAAGCCAGTAATTTTACTGAGAAGGCTTCCTCAAACTCCGGTTTGTCTTACTACACCAACTCCTCTTTCCCTTAAGAGCTGCTGCTGCTGCATGTCCAGTCATTGGTTAATACAGTAACCTGACCTGTTTCCTCCCTGAGCCCTCAGGCACTGAATCAAGCCTAGGAAGGGGGAGAGGTTCTTGCCCTTCTTGTTCCCAAATGTCTCAGCCTGGGTTTGTCTCTCTTCCCTGCAGCTCTTCTGGGAAGGGCAAGTGAGGATAGGATGGAATACTGCCCTTGGGGAAAAAAATCTCAGAGCTCTGTGGACAATTAAACCTCAAATCTTTCCATAGTCCAGGGACACCCTGCCAAGCACTACAAAATGCTAAGTGGGGGAGGTGGGGCAGAGGGAGGGCCACCTTCTCCCGAGCAAAAGGCTGAGGCTTGCATTTCCAGTTGATCTGGAGTCTGGGAAATGCCTTCGGAGTGACAGACACACAAGAAACTACCTAACCAGAGAGGATTCCCCTGTAGGCTTTAGCTCCTTATCCAAATACATTTCTATGTACTGCATATCTGAAGGTTGCTTTGCAAAATTCACAGGCAAGTTAGCAGGAGGGAACGTTTGACACTATTGAAGAATAAGGTAAAGGTAAAGGTTTCCCCACGACCGAATGGTCTAGTCGTGACCGACTGTAGGGGGCGGTGCTCATCTCTGTTTCAAAGCCTGTAGAGCTGGTGTTTTGTCCAAGGACAAGTTTCTGTGGTCATGTGGCTGGCATGACTATACACGGAATGCCATTACCTTCCCACCGAAGTGGTCCCTATTTATCTACTAACATTTAGGTGCTTTTGAACTGCTAGGTTGGCAGGAGCTAGTTTGGCACTATTGAAGAAGACAAATGTCAATGGATACAATCACAGCTGCTTGTAGCAGTAAAAGATCATATTGCTGCTTCAACCAGTGGCAGTCCTGCCATTGGCTGAGGGGGGTGTAAATGCCTCCTGGCACCGCTGCCTCCAAGCCCTTTAAGGGCAGCATCGCCACCTTGGCTGCTGCTGCGCCACCCTCCAAAGAACTGGAAGTTTATTTTCCCATTTGTTACTGAACTTTGTGTGAGGCTCAGGATTACCACGCAACACCAACAGCTCTCCAGCCAAAGGTTTTTTCCCCAGCTGTATGTAGGAAAGGAAACTGGGACTTTTCACACACAAACACAGATGCTTTCTCACGGAACTGCGTCCCTGGCCTACAAACAGTGCCAGGCATAACTTGGTAGTGCTGGTATTACCACTTTTAGCCATGCAAATATGGACAATTACATTTAATTAAGGTGCTCGGAGACGGTAACATTTTTTGCAGATCGTCAAAGAAACCTAGCGAGACTCCCAGCCAAGTGCCAAATGACTCCAGTTATCTCTGGAAAGAAAGTTCTTTTTGTGTCCCATTCCCAGGAGCAGCTGGATTGCAGAACAGAAATGTCTCAGAAAGGATATATGACTGGACGATTGCGTCAATGCCAAGAACGCACCCAGGTTTGGTCTCTGCAGCAAATTGTGTCAATGTAGTGACCTGACAAGCCCTTGCTTTGCGTAACACAGGCCCGCCAACGTCACTGCTACATCCCAGCCATGTCAGCAAGAGCGCCCTCTAGCGCCTGCCGGTCCACTCCGATTCTCTGTTTTACCTGGGTTTAGCGGAATATGAAAGAGGAACTCGGGAGGGGGAGGAGGGCAACTGAAACGGTTTGGAAAACTGGGCACGATATGCAAATGACGAATGTTTTCTAAGAAATTCAAAGCACTGACTGGAAGATCTGCAAAAGCAGCTGTGATAGAAGCAAAGTTAGGAGTGATTAAGAGACAGGATTTTTTTTTTCCCCTGGATGGTGATGGGGAGAGGGAACATCATGGGGAGGAGGGCGGGAGTGCAGAGAATTTTGAACTGTACTCCAGGTTGATTCCATGTCCCTTCACAGGCGAAACCCTCCTGCACGGAGACGGAATAATTCTTCAGCCTGGGGCGCCTCTCCCTAAGCCAGACTCTTCAGGCGACTCATAGGATGGGTGCGAGCGACTCTCCCATACTGGGGTGCCACGTTTCTTTGGCGCTCCTCCCCATCTGCCAGTGGGAACGGCCTTCTTTTCGTGAAATGGAGGGGAGCTTCTGCCTCCAAGGCAGGGGGCCTTTCCCGGGCCTCCATTCGCGCAGGGATGTGCCGTGCGCCCCCCCCCCCCTTGTGCCCCGAGCGTCCACGCCTCCTTTCCCAACTGCCCGCAGACTCCCCCTGTTGCTCAAGTGGCCCGCCTTGCCCACGAGCCGCAGGCCTTTCTCGCCAAGGGAGACGTGACTCCAACCCCTCCTCCTAGTTCCTTAAAACAAGCGGTGGGCTGAAAAGCGGCCAGGACGGGGGAGGGGAGGAGGCCTCGCTGCCCGGAATGGGCTGGCCGCTGCCTGGCTGCCTGCCTGGGGCGCGCTCGCCCTCCCGGCCGGGGCGGGGCCGGCAGCGTTACAAGAAGAAGCCGACCGAGTTCCAGGAACCTGAAGGCGGGGCTGACGGGATGCTCTATAAAAGCCTCCAGCAGGGGCACTGGCGCTTTGCAATTAGGACAAGTCAGGCGCGCGAGAGCGCGGAGTCTTTTGCTCAGCCTCCCACCGAGCCGCGCGGTCCCCTCAGCAGCCTCGAGTCTCCTCGCCTGCTGTCGCTTCCCAGGTAACCAAACCACCGCCAGCTCCGGTCCTCCCTCGGTGGCTGGCCGGCTCCTCGGTCCCTGAAAGCCCTTGACGGGATAGGGCAGCGTGCCCTCCCCCGAGCGCATGGAGTGCCGCGCGGGGGAAAAGCCACAGCAAGCCAAGGGCACGGCGGGTAGGGGCATAGCGGGAGGGGGTGCCCGTTGGCTTTGTGCCTGGTGGCAAATTGGGGAATACCTCGGCGCCACAGGAGGTTTCCGAAGAGGTGGTTCCCCGTGTGCTTGGGGAGGATGCTGTGGGATGGGCCCTGCGGAGCTGAAGCTGCTGGAAGAGAGATGCCCTTTGTCTAACACCTCCTCCGCCTCCTCTCGGTTTTCTAGGTCCCGTTCGAGCAGCCGCTGCACTCCGCAGCAGCCCAGATTGCTTGGAAAGCTGGCTCCCTGCGCCATGGTCACCCACAGCAAGTTTCCCAGTGCCGGGATGAGCCACCCGCTGGACACCAGCCTGCGCCTCAAGACTTTCAGCTCCAGGAGCGAATACCAGCTAGTGGTGAATGCCGTGCGCAAGCTGCAGGAGAGCGGCTTCTACTGGAGCACCGTCACGGGCGGGCAAGCCAACCTGCTGCTGAGCACCGAGCCCACCGGCACCTTCCTCATCCGAGACAGCTCCGACCAGCGCCACTTCTTCACTCTCAGCGTCAAGACGGAGTCTGGCACCAAAAACCTACGCATCCGCTGCGAAGGTGGCAGCTTCTCGCTGCAGAGCAACCCTCACAGCAGCCAGCCAGTGCCTCGCTTTGACTGTGTCCTGAAGCTGGTCCACCACTACATGCCTCTCCCTGAGCAACACCCAGGGAACGCATCGCACCCCAAACGTGCCTACTACATCTACTCAGGTGGCGAGAAGATCCCCTTGGTCCTGAGCCGCCCTCTCGCCTCCAACGTGTCCAGCCTGCAGCATTTGTGCCGCAAGACAGTCAATGGGCACTTGGATTCCTATGAAAAAATGACCCACCTACCAGGTCCCATCAAGGAGTTCCTGGACCAGTATGATGCACCCGTCTAATGTGGAAGTGCACCACGCACAATACAAGCACAAGAGCAGGAGAGGGGACAAACCCAAAGGAGCTTACAGGGCAACACCAAACCTTTATCTGGCTTGTGGAATAAGAGAAGGGATGAGGTCTGGCACATGGAGGAGCAGCCCAGAGACCGTCTTGCTGCTGTTTGTGCTTGACCAGGCATGTTTTGTGCAAGAGACTGATGCTGCTGGACAATGGAACAGGCTGCTGCTCCTTCTTGATACAATTGTCCTTCCTTGCTCCGGCCCAGTAAGGATTGTGTCTGTTTGGGCTTTTGCTGGGTGTGATAGAATGGTTTGCAAACTTCTCTAACCTATGGACCATTTACAAAGAGCTCCTTGCTCTGCACTGGCCCAGATCACCTCAAATAACCTCTGACCAAAACCATTCTGCAGACAAAGAAATAAATGCACTGGAATGCACTAGTGCCTGAAGATTGATTTTCCTCAGTTTTAAGGGGAAATCTTTTTATTATTATTATTAACCTTTATCTCTCAACCTCCTGGAGAGGCGTAATCTTATTTTCATCCCAAGCCTCCGCAGATGCTGCCACACATCTCTTCATGAGACTAAGCCTTTAAAAAAAAGAAAAAAAATCCACATCCTTGTATCCCATGGACTGGGTTACTGCACATCAGATGCAGGATCGCTATTTACTTTCTGGGTCATTGTTCAAGCAAAGGACGATGTCCTCTTGAGAAGTCGCATCACTGCTTTTAGAAACATCACAATGGATGACAAAAGGGTCTGGCTGCTGTTCCACCTTGGCTTCTCTCTCCGGACTGATAATCTCTTGCCTTCATTCTTGAGTTTTCAGCTCCTCAAAGAATGGTCTCCCAACCTACAGCAGAGGTGTGGATTTATTGGGGCCCTAATCGCACTGAATAACTGAAACATACAGGAATGTAGCAACAACAGAATTACCTAGAACTCTTTATCATTTTTTTTGTAAAACTGTAACCAAACTTTTGTGTGTTCATTTTATTTTTCCATATCAGGGTTTTAGAAGGGCAGATGAGGTTTTGTTTTTACAGGAAAGAAGTATTTACAGACCTGCCTAAAATCATTCTGTCTTTTATAAAGATTCCACCCTTCAGCCTTGCAGGCTGTTAGACATGCTTGAAGATTCAACCAAAAAAATCAAAACATGGAAGAAAACTTTGCACATCTATTTATATTTATATTCAAAAGATTTTGAAAAAAATCATTAATTTATAATAAAGGACACTATTTTTTAAATGAAATGCTTGACTCTCTTTTCCCTTCTCACATCATTAATAACAGGGCAAAAAATGCAGAGGAAATATATGTGGGCTGCAATTCTGCACACAGGCTGCTTAGCTTACACTGAGGCTGCAATCCTACGCACACTTTCCTGGGAGTAAGCCCCATTGAACACATGCATAGGATTGTGCCCTGAGTTCAATGTGATTTAAGCAGCCACACATCTCGATAGTGTAGCGTTCTACATGTTGGTGATGCCAGCAGTATCCCAGGTGCTGTCCAACAAGCTTATCAGCTTATTAGCACAGCAGTGGCACTCTTGATACTGAGATTCATATCTGTGCCACAAAAACCATATAATATGTAACTGAGAAGTCCTGGGTGCTACTGGTGTAGTTTAACGTGCCCAACTGGGTGCACAAATGCTGGAGCTGTATGTGGTAGCAGCAGACTCTTTTTAGGTTCAGTATGTTGTAGTAAAGGGGTGGGATATTATATGGCGACGGTTTCTAGCAGAGAGATAGCAGGCATGCTGAAAGTACTGAACCTACCCTTTACAGGTGCTTTATCCCCCACCAGCATCAACCCTTTCCATGCACAGCCACTTTTCTCCTAGATTGGGTCTAGATGGAAAATAAATCCAGCTGGGGAAACAATATGGGGAAATATATTAGCAGGAGGCAAAGTGCTAAGAAGCTCAGCATTTCTTCCCCTCTTGCCTGATGCTCAGTCTTAGGCATCTTAAATAAACCCATGCCTTTAGAAGTATGCACCTAAGAAAAATACACTCTCCTGGGTGCACGTGCAGCGGAGCGTCACACTCTGAGGGAAATAGGTTTGGCCCCAGTTCCCCGTAGCTTATGGCTAAACCACTTTGGGGGAGGTCAGATAAGCGAGCTTGTTTAGCTTAGGGAACTGTTCAAGGGCAATGGAAAGTCTGGTGGAGAACATGCTGGCGGCATGTCAGCTTCCTCACTGTGATTGTAGAAAGGTGCTGCCTCATCACTTTGGCATTTGTTAAAGAGGTGGGAATGGAGGAGGTGTCTGTCTGCCCATTTAGAAGGGTCCTTCCTGGTCATTCCCCCTATTACATCTTCAGATACATACAGATGTACGAAGTTGTGGGCATTGTATGAATGCACAGCCACCCTTTTCAATGCAGACCTTTCTCTATAGCGACACTATTTTCCATAGAAACTCTTCAGCATATTTCACCTAGAACTGATCGGCCATGGTTTCAGGGGCCACCTCCAGTTTGCAATCTCTACCTCTTCCACATTATCCCCTAACTCTGCTGCCACCTTGCATTCCATTTATCTTGGATTCATGTCTGTTATTTTGTAGATTCCGTTTGGCAGGGCTCTGGAAGCCCGCACTACCATTGCAATTTTTTTTTCTTTTCAAATTGTGTGGTTGTACATTCAACATACATACACAGCATGTCTTTTCTGCAGGTGCCTCCTTCATTTATCTGAGTGGCCACTGGTGTGCAGGGAGTACATGAAAGCATAGCGATCCTGCACATTACTATCTATTGTGTGGCTCAGACGTAGGGCAAGAGGGCAGTTCACCATTTGCCAGTGCAGAAAACTTTCTACCCTTATCACCTTAAACTTTGATCCATGCATAATCCACTAAACCTATAGAAAACAATGTATTTCCCATGTCCCTGCTCAGGGCATTCACCATCTTTTACATTGGTTTAAAGGAAGCATAATGCTAGGAGTAAATTGGATGCATGTGTAAACACACACATTACATGTAACATGCATAATGTGCATGTGTAAAGATACACATTATAGACAAATACATGGATAAATGTACATCCTGTGAGAATCCAAAGGGAAAAACTGTCCACTGGAAGGTGGGATAACAGCATTTAAGGTATAGTAAAGATTTCCCCACAACCGAATGGTCTAGTCGTGACCGACTGTAGGGGGCGGTGCTCATCTCTGTTTCAAAGCCTGTAGAGCCGGCGTTTTGTCCGAGGACAAGCTTCCGTGGTCATGTGGCCGGCATGACTCTATGCCGTAGCGCACTGAAGTGGTCCCTATTTATCTACTTGCATTTAGATGCAACGTTTAGAAACTCATTATTAATCAGTTCCCTAATAAAATAGGTCTCTAAGCATGTAAAAATGCTTCTTTGGGAAGAAGCCCAATGCTCTTGCATTTGACCCACTGGTAAGGATGAAACAGATGGAATGAACTACACAGTGGGGGGGGGGGGCAACTAGCACAAACTATGAAATCAGGCGAGGAGGGGAACATTACACCAACTTCTCAAAATATGAATGTCAAGCCTGACTTGAATTCTGTAACACTTGCAAATTCTGTAATTCCTGGCAAAAGGAATAGAGTCATTTCCTTCAGTTTTAGAATGCCTCCTATGTGCCTTTAAATATTGGGTGGCAGGCAGAAATTCACCTGATAAAGCTTTTCCCAACTCAACTTCTCTGTGCCAGCCATGGCTGTATCACAGATGCTAAATGTAGAGGAGACCTGCCAGGGGAAAAAAAATGAAGAAAGAAGAAAAGACCCTGTGCCAGAGAAGCAATATGCTCTTGCAAGGAAATACTCTTTTCTTCCCTGCATGTGGAGTGGTGGTGTTCTAATGTGTGCCTGTGCATCAGCCAAGAAGCTGAAGTGGAAAGAAAAGGAAAGCTGCCTGCGCAAGCTCCTAGCCCTGCCCCTGTCCAGCCCCTCTGGCCTATTGTCCCAGCCTGCCAGGAAGCCCTGATTCCCGAGTCAGAGCTATGTCAAGAATGTCCAGGCACAGTAAAGTTGGTGGCCCCCGGCCAGGCTCTGCCGAGGCACATCCCCACGCGTCAGTGCCATATGATCCAGGCTGGCACACCCCCTCTCCTCCCTTGCTGGGATCTGGGTTTCCATGGCAACGGGATTAAAGGCTGGAATATCACTGTTTATTCTTTGGCCTGTGCCAGGAAATGAGAGGCCTTACTCCAGCTGCCTTCCAGGGGGTAGTATTCATGGAAACTTTGGGTCAGGGGGCCTGCCTGTTCCATGGAAATGAACTGATGGATTGGAGACAACAAATAAAGCAACCTATTGGGGGAAAGAACTGGGGGCATCCTTGACTTGCAGTCCTCACTGAGCCTGGGCTGCATGACACGTGAGAGAGCCAGGACTGACTTCTCCCCAGGAACAAGGCACACTGCTTATACTGTTGGCCTGCCAAACAAAACAGACCATAGGTGCCTGCCATACCCTCTGAACTGACAGGGTTCCCTAAAGGATACTCACAGAAACCATAAAGAGTAATTGAAGGGGCCAGAGACATACCCACTCTACTGTTCCAGAATCTTTGGTTTGTATAGAGAAAACTTTATCCTTTGGGCCCCCTCCCCACCACACACCTCCTATCTCATACCAGCCACAGCAACATGGTGTAGTGGTTAGAGGGACTTCCCCAAACAAGGGCCAGGGAGACTTGGGTTCCAATTGCACTGGTGCACGAAACTCCCTGTCATCGTGGGCTAATCATGCTCTCTTCTCCTACCTCACAGGGTTGTTGTGGGAATGAAATGGGGGGGGGGGAGAAAACCACATGTGCAAGCCATTTGAAGGCAAGGCAGGATAACATGCAGCTAATAATCGTCTGGGCCCCCTGATTATTCAACTGACAGCCCCCAGCTGCTTCCCCTCCTGTTTGCTTCAGGGTACAACACAGCTGCAATCGGTTGCTGATTCGAAAAGTCCGGGAAGGTCTGTGAATGCCTGTTATTTCTTGGAACGTCCCTCAGTCAGCAGTGACGTGCAGGACCAGCAGCAAAACTTAAGCAGAAGTTTCACAAGCCTCACGCTTTCCCCAGAAACATCTCCAGTTCTGTGTTACACATTACTCAGGGAACTGAATGTGTCAGAAAGTCACAGTTCCTTTCTTTGCCTCTCTACTAGAACTGGGACTGGTTGAACTTAAGTCACCACACTGTGACAATTTACTGGATGGTGCAGCAGACCTGTTTGGCGGAACAGAGTAATTAAACTGTGGCCATAGTTCAACAAGCAGGAAATACCCTGTCCCAACAGGAAAGTATCTCCACCAAATGCAGGATGCACAGCCCTTATCTAGTGCTTTGCAAACTTAACCAGTTCCTGTCACCCAGTGTTCTGAGAATAAGAAAACAAAAGAGAAACTTGCCGAAAACACCATCAAAGTGGTCCAGAATGGCTCACCACAAGCATACCTGATGTTGCAAATGCAATATAGAGAAAGTACAAAAAACTTTCTGCTGTAGAGAAAGTAGGTGAAAACTCAGAACAACTATAACCACATATCTGCCATTCTGATATTTTGCCCCATACAGATTTTTCACAGAACTGAAATATTTCCTATGTTGTGTCTAATGCAATAGTATCTCCTGGAAATAACAAATCAGATAAAGGTTAGTGTAATCTAGCAGATACAGCTGATTATATACAGTATATAAATCTATATACTAAATCCATCAGTGTGCTTTAATAGAAAAAGGGACATTGGCCATGATGTTTTACATGAAAATATTCAATGTGTTTTTCTTCCTTGTCAATGTAGAGCCAATTGTGGCAAAAGCCCTGGTTTCAATAGCAAGAAAAAAGCTATTCTGGCTGGCAGCAGATGCTTTTTTAAAAAATGGCATCCATTTTACACTTTTTCTAATAAAAGTATATGACAAAGATGAAAAGCAGTTCTTTCTGACATCATTATACACATGTGATAGTGTGATGGCCAAGTAAAAGCTTGTCACTTTCTCTAGAGTTTTGATTAGCATGCCAACCTACAACAAATGGCAACAACTCAAATTGATTTACAGTGCAATTCTATTAATGTCTCCTCAGAAGTAACTTACTAGGACTTTACTCCCAGGAAAATGTGAATAGGCTTAGTAATAATAAGTAAATAGATTGCAGTCTTAATATCTATTAACTAAAAGAAAGGAGTCCTAATTTATGTGGTCTGCCTGTGGAATGCATCATTTTCTCTGAAACCAGAGATTTTAGATGAAAAGTACAGAGTACTGATTATCAGCCTTTTGAGCTCTGGGACCTATTTCTACCCACACTTGAAACAAGGGAGCCAAATGGTGACAGCACCATTTGGCTTTTCCCTCCAGGCAAGTACCATCTTAAGCCT
>JAJKFI010000048.1:273918-300613 GCA_029204185.1 Lerista edwardsae
ACACACACACACACACACACACACACACACACACACACACACACACATCCTGTGCACTCTTCTTTAGAGGACACTAACTCTGAAAACATTGCCCTGAGCTTACTACTAAAAGCAAGGAACAGAATAGATTGAAAAACAATGTTAAACACAGTTGCTGGAAAATTAGTGCAGCGGGAGAGAAAGCAGTGTCCAGGGGTGCTGTCTTGCTCTCAGCATTGGGGGTGCCCATAGCCATGCCCCTAACGTTGATGTCACGATGCCCCTGATGTGACCACATCCCCTGTCATTGTCGCCCGGCCTCAGCACCCCCTTCCAAGGCTAGGCCACGGCAATCGCCTGCCCCGGCCTTGGAAGGGGGTGCTGCAGCTTGCTTTCAGCACCCCTTTCTGAGGCCAGGGTGGGTGATCACTGCTGAAAGCTGCCTCTTCCAAGGCTGGGCCGCAGCGATTGCCCACCCCAGCCTCAAAAGAGGGTACAGCATCCCCTTCCGAGGCGGGGGCGGGCAATCACTGCTGAAAACAGCCTCTTCCAAGGCCAGGCCGCGATGATCACCTGCCCCGGCCTCGGAAGAGGCTGTAGCTCCCCCTTCCGAGGCCTGGGCGGATGATCGCTGTGGCCTGGCCTCGGAAGGGGCTGCCTTGCAAGCAAGCGTCTGGCCCAGCGCTCAACATTGGGGGTGCTGAGCACCCCCAGAAAATTATTGTGGGTGTCAACAGCATACCAGCACCCATGGAGTTGGCACTACTGGCAGTGTCCTTTCCAGGAGGTAGGCCTCAGGATCCACAATTGGTCTATTTGGGCCTGCTCCAGCAAAATAGCTGGTGTAAATCTGAGTAGCCCTGTGGTGGGAAATTAATCAAACTCGGGAAGAGGCATAGGATACAACAAAAAACTCTGCTGCTATTCCTACCCCCTCTCTCAAGACCATCCTGGGATGCAATTGAAGAGGCAAGGAAAAAAATGTATAAAATGGACAAAAAAGATTTGAAACAGAAGAAATTTACCTCCAGGAGAAAATTTTTAAACTGCTGCATCTCTGTCATTTCTCATCTGTCTGAAATTTAGCACAATTGAAACATAGGTGCTCCACACCAACTTTCAGAAAGTTTGGACACATTGTTTCCATATTATTAGCATTTAGGGTGACTTACAATGGTGGAATGCTGTTGATTTGCCCACCTTAACTATACAGGTCCTCCCATACTTTTTGTGTAATAGGCCCTGGTTTTCTGGAGCCAACAATTCCTTCCCACTGCTGTGCTAACCATCAACCCCTCCCTGGGACATTCTTATTGCAATGTCTGTCCATCACAACTGCTTTGGAAGTCTGCAGGCATGAAACCCAGAAACCTCTTGATTGGGAAGCAGTGAAGTCAAATCTCAACAAAGCAATCTTTTCTGAGAATGGGAGGGAAGAAACATCATAGCAAGAGTTTGGATTCATGGAAAAGGCAACTGAAATCCTTGTGTGGGCAGCTGCTGACACTTGGGCTGACCACCCACTTCTCTTGTTCCTGGAAATGCATCTTCCCCTTGTTGCTGGAAGAGCAAAATGCCTTGGCCTTCCAAAAAAGAAAAGATCACAAAAGTGTACTTGTATCCATCTACCATGTGATGGTAACCATGCATAGTGCTCAGAAGAACACATTACATAATTGTAATGGTGTTTGATGGTGAAGCATGAGGGTTAGAAGAAGAGGATAGACATCCAGTGATAAAGCCACTCGAGTTGGTTTTATCTTAGACTAGCTGGTCCTTACCTGGCGTTTCCCGGGTATTTATGTATCCCAAGCTTCTATTAGACAGGAAAAGGAATGAATTATATCTATAGTGTAAAGTCGAAGTAATTTTATGTACAGGTAATTAAAAGTATAAGTACAGTATAAAAATTATAAAGTGAAATCTTTTACAAATTCATTATAATATTAATTTAACTCAAGACTTGATTATAAACCACATTTTCAGTTTCACCTCCAGGAGCAAGAATACATAAATTCTTGGGCAAACCCACCCTTGAGCAAGCAACATAAAGTTGTCCGTGGGAGAAACACGGCAATCTCAAATCCACTCCACAGTACTTAATAGACTGCCCCTGTGACTTGTTGATCATGATCAAGAATGCAAGTCTCACTGGAAATTGCAATCTCTTAAAGTTAAAAGGGAGATCCGTCACCCCCTTCCCACCCCCACTCCTAGGGGTGTGTTCTATACGACTACACTTGGCCTTAAATGTCATCGAGACTGTCACCAATCAGCTTAGCAACACCGAAAACTGTGGATTTGACACTAATGTTGGTCATTTCGGACATTTTATTTTTCACCCCTTCTCACCCCCCATGCTGATGGGGGCTGAACATGGACGTAAACGGCTTCGGGAATGTCACCATTCATCTCAGCAACCCCGAAAACTATGGATTCGACACTAACGTCATCCGTTTTTGATTATTTTGGCATGTCACCCCCTTCCCACCCCCACCCCTAGGGGTGCAAGGGGTTTCTTACCCCCACAGTATTTCTAGAAGTGGGATGAGTTGTGAAATCTGAAATCAAATGAGGTCCTCTACGCCACCATCAGCATGCTGTGGATATTCTATTTCCAAGCACTGTATCTTGCACCCCTTCTCACCCCCCATGCCAAGGAACATACACACACACAAACACCTCCAATTATAGATAGATAGATAGATAGATAGATAGATAGATAGATAGATAGATAGATAGATAGATAGATAGATAGATAGATGGGGGAAGAGAATGGGGCAAATTGCCTGATTCCCTGAGACACTGACCTGGTCTACCAAATTCATCTGTGAGTAAAAATGCATTAGCAAATTGGCTGACTAGCCTGTATGCTAGTGCTTCCTTCTGCAAAGTGAAATTATGTGATAGGGTCGCTGGGGTCTTTGCTTCACAGTAGAGATGAACACATTGGCCATATGCATATTAAAGGATTGTGTTGTGATGTCCTTGAAGGATTTGTAATATACTTTGACGATTGTTCAATACATTTGTACTCACATTTGCCATTAATCCTTGCAGCCAACTATCCTGTTCTCGGTGGCGATGGTCACTGACTTGTCAAAGACACAAGGTATCTTTTCACATATTTCTACGTATCTGCCTTCTATATTACTGTAGTAGTTTGAACAATCTACATCTGATACCAGTATGTTTCCATATCCCATTTATACGATCCCAACTTCTGATATTTTTAAACAGGAAAGCAGATAGTTCCCATGGTAGTACCAGCCTCACCAACATGTAAGATAGTCAGCAAAAGGTCAACATTTTGCCATTACTACTTTGGATGTTTTGAAGAGATGGGGTATCATTCCAGAACTCAGCTCAGTCCAACCCTTGCTATGTCCTCCAATGCTTATACTGTAAATTAAAAATGTGTCAATATTTTTAATTATCATATTTTGCACATGCCCATTTATTTAGCAATTTCCACGACAAATCTTTTACCCTCTATTCCTGATTTTGCATATGATTGAAAATTTAACAGTCACTGCTAACAAAGACCTCCTTCCTTCTAACCATTTTTCATTCTTGTACATTTCAGCATATTTAGCAATGTATTTTTCCACCCATTATTAGTGAACAGAAAAATATTTAGCCATTTATAAATGAAGCAAGCAAGCAAGCATATCATACATCCTGCACAATTACACACACACACACACACACACACACACACACACACACACACACACTGTCTGCCCACAAATGAAAACAAACACGTTCAAGTTATTACAGGAGGAAGAAGTACATATGTATGGTAAACAAGGTATAACTTGCCCGGAAGCTAGCTACTTGGGAACAGAAACACTGAAACAATACACAAAGAAATTATTAAGGTTGACAAAAGTGGTGCAATAGTATCAACAGAATTTAAATGGGGTAGAGAACCACACAGCAAAGTGCCAACCTGTTATGTTCCCTGCTGCCACTAGTGATTAGAAAAAGGGCCTCGTGCTTTTGCAGACTGTGGGCACCTCTTACAAAAAAAATCCAGTACACTGTTCCAATGACAACGACTGCAGAGAATTCAGTGTACCTCACTCCAGCTAGTGGGAGTGCCACATACACAAGGGTTGTACGTGGCGAGGTTTGCATGTATTCAAGGAAAATTACAGCCCAATCCTATGAGCCTTTTATGGCTAGTGTCATGCTAGTGTCATGCTAGAGCCTTTTTTGCTTGTGTCACTGGCATAAAAAGCTCTGCAACCATGCAAAGTTTGGGGCACTGCTGGGCCAATTGATGCCACTGCCACATGGCAGTAGCAGTGGTGGATCCCCACGGCCGCAGTCCCCAGACAGTGCCAAGGTAGGTAGGCATGGCCGTGGGGGGGGGGCAGTCCATGAGTACTGGGGAAGGGGAAAGGTGGGGGGATAACTTGGCGGGGAGATGGAGAAACCAGAAGGGCGTGTCAAGGGCAGGGAGTGGATCTGGCTGCAGCAACTTTCACCAAATCCTATCCCCCATTTTCCAACCAAACAAGCCCCCTGGCCCCTCTCACACCTGTGCCAGCAAAATGGGTGGTGCAGCTCTGAGGAGACCCATAGATGATTGGCCAACCTACAAAGAGGTAAGTAGAAAATATTTTTACCTACCTTATGCAAGCTATCCAATCATCATTCCCCGCCCTGCCATCATATCATGCATCATTCACTCTGTTGGCGCAGCTGACTGCTATAACATGGCGAGGGATACGGTTGATTGGGATGATTGATAGGATGATTGGGTTGTCATCCATGACTAAGCCCCACTGAAATCAATAAGGCAAGTTAATCATGACTAAAGGGCCAGTTCTATCCAATTTTCCAGCCCTGATGCAACTGTGCCAATGAGGCATGCACTGCATCCTGTGGTGGAGAGGCAGTCATGGAGGCCTCCTCATGGTAAGGGAATATTTAGAGCTGCTTTGGAGCTGCGTTGCACTTGCATTGGTGCTGGAAAGTTGGGTAGGATTGGGCCCCCAACCCCTATTAGTTTTAGTGAGATCAAGTCCTGATTAGCTTTTTGTAAATGTTAATTCACCTCTCTGTTAATTCACCTTGAGCCCTTGCTGCCATCCTGAACCAAGACTACAATCTGAAATTCATGCAGAATAAGAACTGTAACACACAGCATTATCCTGCTGACAGAAATCCTTGTTATTGTGACATCATTACACAGGGTTATTGTTTCCCAGTCAAGGCGCTGGATATTTCCCAGCTGCACACAATATTCCTACACTTGGCTGCAAACTCCAACTTAGCCTGGGCTGAGTCAGGAATTACCCACAGAATAGTCAGGGGAAGGAGGAGCATAAGGCTTCCCTTTATGCCGTGACTGTTCAGCCTTGAGCCTGACTTCGTTCACTCATCACTTCCCAGCGAAGCTCAGGAAGGGACTGAACCACAGCTGGGCATTTACAGTAAATCTCCCTGCTCCTTCCCTTTCCTCTCCATCACATTCTTTTTGTCCATGTAATGACCCTTCAGGACAATTTGAAATGGCTATCCACACAATACATGTCATGCTTGTATAGTTGGCCAAACTAGAGACATGCACTGAACCAAGGAGAGGCTAGCAACCACTCTGCTTAAGAAGCACCCTCAAATTCAGCGCCATCAAATTCAGGTGGGTCACACAAAGCACCTAGAGCAGCCATATTGAAAATATAGGAAGATTTGATGCTAGAAAGAGGGAGGGGCACATGGTTGATTTGCTTGTGCCAAGGTTGTAAATAGGCTTTTTTTTTTTCTGATTCGCTTTGCTATCGGAAAATGGCTGAGAAATAACCTGACTTATTGCTGCATTCTCAGGAAAGCAGCAGGGTCTGATGTGACAATAATGGCACTTCCGGCCATGACATCACTTCTAGTGGGTCCTGGACAGACTATCATTCTAAAAAGTGGGTCCCACTGCTAAAAAGTTTGAGAACCACTGGCCTAAATGGTTTTGGGTATAAGGCAGTAGTATATGTTGCATATGAGGCATTTTATAATTTTGTCATGCTACAATAACTAGTAAGAATTCCACTGCTGTAGGCGTAATCTCTCTGGGTTCCATTATTCTGGCAGAGTCTAAGCTTAGCCATGATGTTCACAAAGGGATCAGATGATATCTCTCAGCTTAACCTACTTTACAGGATCATCCAGAAGACAATTAGGATCATCGAGAAGACAACTACCATGAATTCCTTTGAGGAAAGACATGGGAAAACACAATTAATTACCTAGTGTCAAAAACTAGCATTGGGGCAGCAGGAATTTTATATTCACCAATGTGGTACAGTACTTTTGGTGTTATGGTTCCTACACAACATCTGCAATATAAAATGGAATCTGTGCTGAAATCAGTGTAGCTGTCACAGCTTTCCCCAAAGAATCCTGGGTATTGCAATATTTTGAACATACACCACCAGAGGCTGTCTTCTATCCCAGTATTGTCTACACCAGTAGTCAGGGAACAGGGGTAAATTACCCCAAATGGGGTAAAAATGAAATTCCTGGGGGTAATGGGCAGTCGTGCTGCCGAGACACAGCCGGGCATGCATATGAATCTATATGCATGCCCGGCTGTGTCTTGGCAGCGCGACCGTCCATTACCCCCGTTCCGGTTCCGTCGCTGGCTGACTGGCTTTGTTTTGTTTTGTTTGTTTTACTCTGCCCTTTACAACTTCATATTTACATAGCATTAATTAAGCTCATTAATTAATCAAATAAAAAGCAATGGGTTCCAATATGTAATTTTTTTTTCTTTTGTTTGGGGGGGGGGGTAATGTTGGCGTTTCCAAATATATTTTGGGGTAAAAGGTAAAAAAGTTCCCTGACCCCTGGTCTACACTGAAAGACATCAGCTTTTCCCAGTTTCAGACAGGAATCTTCCTCTGTCCTACCAGGGGACTAGATCCAAGATCAGCATGCAAAGCAGATGCTCTTCCACTGAGCTACAGCATGAGGATCTTTTTTCTCATTTCAGTTTGCCATTGAGGGAGAAAAAGGGAAGGATGAGATAGAGCAAAGCATTAGGCAAAAAATCCAGTCGTAGAGCGCAATCCTAACCTGGAGTTAGGCCGGCACAGTTTGGCCAGCAAAGTTTGGCTGGCACAAGGGACACCATAAAGTGTATTTGGACTGCTCTTGAAGTCAGAAAGGCCAGCACACAGGTGTGTGCCATCCTTCCTGACTCTGAGACTGGTCCAAATGTGCTTTATGGTGTCCCTTGTGAGGGTCAAACTTTGTCGGCCTAACTCCAGGTTAGGATTGAGCCCTTAAATATGTTGCCCCAAGTTTGGGAAGCAATTTGTCCTTGGGATGGCTATTAGTAACCAAAAGAGAGACTAACACCAAAGTAGGTAGAGAAGCAAAGAGTTTTATTTCATTTGTGCAAATGGGCGATCACTCATCCTGACCCTTCAGGGGAGTGGCACACCCGACAAATTCTCACCTTAGCACTTATACTATCTTTCTTGGCTCACAGGCCAAAACGTTTCCATTTTCGAAGGTTCTTTACGCTGCATAAGCCCAAGCTTCCTTTGTCTAAACTGGATTCAGCCAGCTCTGTGTCTACCCCTTTGCAGTTGTGATTAAGCCTGGGCAGCAACTACAGAGAGTATCCTGCTTCAGCACATTCCACAGGGGGTGGAAGAGACTTACACTCGGGACTTACACTCAGGGTGCAATCCTAACCTGTGCTGTATCTAGCACAGGTTAAGTGGCAGCTGGAGGTCATACAGAATAAGGGCATATTTTCTTCTTACTGTAGAGGAAGCTCCAGCCACACCATGGGGCTACTTGGATTGGGTCCAACTAGGATGGGGATGGGGGTTAGGATCCTGCCTAAGTGGTTCCACCCTCCTGGGCCAGTCTGCTCAAGGGCCCTCGCTCCCCCACATTCCCCTTCTCCCCGTTCTGCCCTCTCTCCAGCCTTCCCGAGCCCCTGTGCCAGCCTCCAGACACTATCCTTACCTGGTTCTGGTCAGTGCAGGGTGGATGGTAAACATCTGTGCACCAGCCACCCTGTTTCTGAAAGTGGCGCAAACACGCTTTATGGCGCATTTGCGACAATTGTAGGCTGACACGAGGGACTTGTGCCAGCCTACAGGCAAGTTAGGATTGCACTGTCAGTAAATAACAAAATAAAATAAATATGCATTTGAAGAGAATGTAGTATAAATATGTTTTAATGGCTCAGACGAGTAGTGTTATCAATCCAGGACAAACAGGCACCCCTTCTGTGAATCACAGGAATTTGCAGTGAGGCATGCACACGTAGCATGGCCATTTCATTGTTCCTCATAGTCACTCACTGTATAGAAACAAGGAGCTGGCCTGGCCAGATATAATAATTGCTTCTGAGGAATAAATCAGATGTGTGCTGGGGAAGGAGGGACCCCTGCACCTTTGCAGTGAGTTGGGGCCCCTGATTGCAGAGTCTTTTCAAAGCTTTGCAGTTGTCATGGTTCTTTGTCCGGGAGCTGTGTCTATAAAACAAACAGGTTTGAAAGTTGACTGGGTTAAATGTGCGTAGTGTATTGATTCATATGACCAGCCTTTCAGGGAAGTGGAAGCTCTTAAGAGAAGTGTGACTACATACCAATGCAATGGGAGTAGCAGGGAGGGGAAAGGGATTCTGATGCGTATTTTGGGAGGCAGAGTTGGCTGGCTTCAAGTGTTGTGTACGTTTCCATAGAAACATGTTTTCTGTTGCTCCGTCTCCAGTAAGGCCTATGGTAAACTCGTAAAAGGAGCTGGGCAGCTGCGCATTCCTCACTTGTTCCATTAGCGAAACTCCTCTCTAAGCCCAGAACTTTCCTTCGAGCCAAAGCAACCATGAGGTCATCAGACTCTTCTCTCTCCCCCCCCCCCACATACACACTGCTTCCCAGAGGCTGTGAATGAAATCAAAGCTGAGCTGCCAGACCTCAGACAATCCTCCCTGAATTCTTTGTTTACAGGTCTAGAATCAGGCAAGTTGTATGAATCTAACTGAAGAAACTGCTACAGTCCCTAATATCCTTATTTATCCAAATGGCACAGAAGACATTCGCAAATATTTAATGATGGGAAACTTGGAAAACAGTGATGTAGGGAAGACAAAGTCAATTCAGGTAATGTGGCATCACTGAGGTTATAATTATAGAGAGCAGTGCTTCCCAGTTTTTTAAATACCCGAGGTACTATTTTTTTTCTGAATTAAGGTGAAAGGAAAACATTTTATACACAGAAAGGTTTAAACAGATATAAAGATACAGACACTTGATCAACTCCCAGAACAAAGAGACAAGTGTCTTCCTTGCAACTGTAGGACAGTTCAACTAATATCTCCTTAGAATTTTCCGACCCTCCTTTGCCCAGTTAATCAGGGTTCAAGGATGAGACTACGCTTTCTGGGTAATGGTAATGCTTCTGGGATTCCTCTCTGCCTGTCGGCTTACAGTTGAGCTATATTCCCCACTCATCATGTATTGGTAGATGGGGGATCGATATGTCTTAGGGACTCCTGTTCCAAGAATGGCAGATGCATTCAACATAGTACAGCACTGTACTTGGTACATTTTTACAGAAGATTTCAGTCCCTCTTGCAGCACACAAGTGTGCCTTGTCCTGGCACATGGTTTGGAAATCTCATGCTTTGGAAATATCCCCATATGGGGCAAAGACTTCAAGTTTCTTCCTGCTCTTTCATATTCATTTTGTGACCTGGAGCAAGTCACATGCTGGCCTCTTTTTCAGCCACAATTCATCATTGGAGAAAAGGGTGTACTGTAATGCCAGCATACCTGAGCAGTGATGAGGCTGAAATATTGTCAATATGAAGGAAAAATGGAAAGTAACGAATCACAGCATTCAAAGTAATTAATATAAAAACGAGTGTCAGATCAACATCCTAATGCAAGGCATTACAATGATTAAGTTCGGCACTGTTTAAATGCAATCTTGTGGATTTGATGGTCGGAAAATTATTCCCATGAGATCAATGCTATAAAAAACGATGGAATTAATTCCAGGAGTTCAGAGTGAGGAATCAAGGGTATTACTATATTACAGGATTTAAATCAATCCAAAGTCTTTTTTGTTGACTTGGCTCACATCCAAGGAGCCTGGGAATTATAGTTCTGTCAAAGGACTAGGAATCTCTGATGATTATTGCATTCATATTGGTATTCAGTGCAGGGTTTGTGGCAGGAAATTCCCTTTCTGAAGGTTCATTTACACACATCCCTCAATAGAGAACTTCCCAGGGCATTTTATTACAGGGATTGTTTGCAACAGTTTAAAATACTCTGGGGAGTATTTTATTATGTGACATATATGTGAGCACACTTTTCTAAAAACAACAACAAACCCTGCAGTATAGGCTGTCTATGGTTGCCAGATCTGAGTTTTTTAGGTTATTGTATTATTTTCAGGAGATTATGTTATGGAGAGCAGTGTTTGACTTTCCAGATGAGCAGCCCAACCACCAGTCATTCACCAGCTCTGCCATCTCTCCCCTCTCCATTCAAAATTGTGTTTTGAATTATATTCCCTCACTTCCAATTGGCCTCAGTGATGATGAGGAAGCAGATTTTTTTTTTAGTCATTCAGCAGTCAGTAAACATGTGACATCACCAGGTTCCAGCTGGAAGGCAGGGATGGGGAGAGACGGGGTAGATCCTGGTGACAGCAACTTTCACCAGGACCTTATCCCCTGCTTTTGAACATTTGCTGCTCCTTTTCACTCCTCAGACTTAGGCCGGCTGTATAGCTAGAATAGGTCCAAGGAGACCCAAAGGCCACTAGGAGGAGAACAATATTTTTCCTTAACCTTCCCAGACCTCCTGATAACTCCACCGCCACCATTGGATGCAGCATGCACTCTGTTGATGTGCCTGCATCATTGCCCATGGAGGGAGATAGGACTGGGCAGCAAGTCATAGGGAACTCAATGGGGCTTACTTCTGAGAAAACACACTCTATCAGCCATTGGGGCCGCACAATCCTAGTGTCACCTCCGAATGCACACAAGTGGAAATAATGTGATGATGACATCCCCAGCAATTACTTCCGGGTTCTGAGCCACAAAAGACACTCAGAAGGTTCAGTTGGCAGGAAGTGGCAGCAACAGTGAGCGCAGAGGGGCTTTTTAATCTCCCTGCCACACTGTTGCACCATCTTCTCCAGAATCTGGAACGACATAGCAGGGAGATCGAATGATATGTGACATATCTGAAGTGGGAGAAGGTGTTGGGTCATGGCTGGAGCAGTGCTTTCAAGGCCGCCAAAAAGGGCCTTGTGGGCCACATGCCGCCCATGGGCTGTGTGTTGGGCCACTCTGCTTTAGATATAGTATAAATCATGGTATTTTGTTACATATTTAATGACCTTGTGGGCTGTTTTCCTATAAGAAAGAAAAAAATGTGAATTTCTTAATGAGAACACAGGGCCTCTTAAGTGGACAAAATAATAAGAGTGTATAAATGTACCAAGAAACAGAAAATTGGTAGCATCCATTCATCTCACTGCAATCTGTTGCAGTGCCAATCTATTTTGGCAGCCAGTCATATCATAGTCAGATTCTATAGTTAGGAACTTTGGAAAGCTGAAGCTTAAATTAGAAACTTGCATTTACTCTTGCTTCTATAGTACGTAATATTTTTATTTCAGTGCCCTTATGTTCATCCAGCATGGAGTAATTTTGATAGTTGTTACATTATGTGCTGGATTAATCCAGTTTGGTCACATTTATATGTGCACAGACACATACAGAGAATTTGATTTTATTGATATTTATTTAGTGGTAATATCATAGTATTATACATTTAAAACAGGGGCTGGTACACATTTAGCAAATGCTGCAGTACTGAAATTGTATGGAGGACCATGATGCGTGCTGACTGTAAAAATTACTACCATAACTTTAATTCCAGTTCTGTTGTTTTTTTTAAATGGTTGCATTCTATCCTTTTCTGTATACACAACATTCACAGCCCATTTTTCTTTCTTTTTTTTTATTTGTAAGTGTTTAGGGGAGAAAAGGAAGTTTTCCTTTCTTGCTCTCATTTATTTGTTTATGGCCAGTTCTTTTAGACTTGCATTTATCCTAGACAGGACACACTGTTGTGCTCATGCTCAGACCCAGCAAACCTAGTCAACAGACATATGATTGTGCCAGTCTTCCATGCACGCACACGGATGCTGCATCTTGGAATGAGGCTGTTATAGCTTAGCAGGTAACAACAGCCTCAGAGTGCAACCCTAACCTGGAGATAGACCGTCACAAGTTAGGCCAGCAAAGTTAGGCCAGTGACGTTGGCCGGTACACCATAAAGTATGTTTGGACCACTCTCAGAGTCAGAGAAGCCAGCACACAGATGTGCAACATCCTCCCTGACTCCGAGAGTGGTCCAAAGGTGCTTTACGGTGGCCCTTGTGCCAGCCAAACTTGGCTGGCCTAACTGTGCCGGCCTAACTCTGGTTAGGATTGCATCCTCAGTCTGAGTGTGCATGGCAGAAGGGTCTGAGAGCAGCTGGATCTGGTCTCTAGACCAGACTGCTAGGTGGTTTCTTTTTTATAGCTGACATACATGCAGTGATGTCATGCAGGGGGTACATGGGGGTACGCGAGTACCGGTTTCTAGGATTACGGCTGGCCCCGCCCATTCGCCCGCCCACGTGTCGACTCCGCCCCCTGCAACGTTTGAATTTCCTGCACGTTCTCAGAGCCAGGCAGGCAGGCAGGCAGTGAGCAGAGCCTTGCCTTGCCTTGTCACTGAAAAATGAGCTGCTCTGGGGTTTTGGAACTGTTGGGTCCCTTTAACATGATGCAAGGCCTCCTTAACATGTTCTGGGGGTGCTGTGGAATACTGTTGCAACTGTTGGATCAGTTTAAAATTGTCTAAGGCCTCAAAAAGGGCTTTTTTCATGTCACTTCCTGCCACAACATCACTTCCGGCTTATGACGTCACTTCCGGTGGGCGGGTCCCGACACGTGCCAATCAAAAGTGAGTACCTGTTCTTAAATCATTTAGATGACACCACTGCATACATGCCATATTACAAACTGTCTTTGAAATTACCCTCAGTTTTAAAAGCACTTTGCTCTGACATGCGGGTGCTAATGTTTGAGGAAAACAAATCTAAGGTCCTCTTGGGTTCACAGAACTGACTTCACAGTTGCTGAGATCTTGGCTGTTGCCTAGAAATTGCAGGGGGCTCTTCTGTGTTTTCTGTCAGCAATGTGGCAAACTCCTATTGAAGGAAATTCCCATCAGTCTTATCTGGGTGCTGTGTTTCTCCTTATGGCAAGAGAGGGAGGAAATGTCATTGTATTTGCATAATTTGCAAACAGAAAAGGGAACTAGCAGCTGGGAAATGTGATGTGGGGATAGCAGTAGAACAAAGCATCATCTACTTCCCTGTTTGAGCAGACTCCAAGCAGCTCCAACAGGACAGCGAGCATGATGTGTTCTTGTCACTGAGCAAATTTCAGCCAACTGTCACTCTCTTCTTCTAGCTTTTCCTGACAGGGCTGGTTTTTCAGGGAAATGTTCCAATTAGGATTCCCCAAGCACCCACATACAGAAAGGGTGGTTCATGAAAGGCAACAAGATACAGCTCACACAATTAAAAGAGAAAAGTGAAGAAGAAAAAACCACTAGAGATTCCCCAGAAGGTCCAGTTCCTGAAAATGCCCCTGCATCTGTCTCTCATAGTCCATTCACAGCATCAAGCTAACAATTCCTTATGATGGGAGTGTTGAGGGACAAGGAGTTTGGACACCAAATTGAATTAATAAAATTTAAAGGAAAAAATAATATTGAGCGTCTAGACTAGAGAGAGTTTTCTGCGTGTTCAGGGGCTCAAGTGTTCAAATAAAAGCAAAACCCCTGCAACGATTTATCTGACAACTCATTATTTAACAAATATTTGATCTATTTGACAACTTATTGCAGCCTGAAAAAGGGGGGGGGGGTTCCTGATGCTGAGAAAATTAAGGGCACAATTCTAATCTGGAGTTAGGCTGGTTAGGCACAGTTAGGCCAGCAAAGTTTGGCTGCCAAAAGGGCCACCATAAAGTGCGTTTGGACCACTCTTAGAGTCAGGGAGGATGGCACATCTGAGAATAGTCCAAACATACTTTAAGGTGTCCCTTGTGTGAGGCAAACATTGCTGACCTAACTGTGCTGGCCTAAATCCAAGTTAGGATTGCACTCTAAGTGTAACCATATTTCAACTGTTCATGTAGAAAGCAGGTGGGGCGTCTAATTTTAACCTCAAAAGGGGTTGAGGGAGTGGAACTTTCCCCATCTTCACTCCTCACATGTCCATATTTCATGCTCTTTTTTTTTTCCCCCAGGCCACCTGACATCAGATACTAGAATGTACAGGAGAGAAGCACCTGAAGCAACACAGCACAAGAAGCTAATGTAAGGAAAGTTTCCATTCTTTTCACCTGCACTTTTGATATTAAAATTAGATACGCATCCCACCTACTATATGAATGCAGCAGACACATGAATAAACGAACATGGCTTCCTCCTTTGCATTTAGTTTGGCCTATAATGGTTTGCCTAAGGCCACCAGTGAGTTTATGGCAGAAGCATAATTTGAACCAGGAACTTCATGATTTATAGCTCAGTTTGCTAGTGGCTACACTACATTACCTCTTACTAATGTGTTCTTGAGTTGTTTTCCTATTGCTCTACATGAGAAACGGCAACTGCTCATTGGCATGTTTTGTACTCATAAATATTGCTTTATAACTACAAGTTACATGAATAACATGGAGGCTGTTTCCAAAATACCCACAGAACCAATAATCTGAAATAAAAGCTTAGACAACATAAAAGATTATTTCAAACCTTACCTGGAGGTGTCCTTATCTGATACCTCCAAGTACCCCTACCTTTCATGAAAGGATAACACCTTAGCCTTAAGAGGTTATACAAAACATGGATGCTGTAACCACTGACAGCATCCATAAGAGTACTCCAGAAAATTCTGTCCCTGTGCTGATTTGCTCCTGAGCCACCCCCCACCCCCCATCACATGTGGAGTGTCTAGCATACTTAATGACAGGAAAGATCTTTCCCAAAGTACAGCTGTAAGCATGTTGAACAGGGCTGAGGCTTCCCTGTTGGAGCAACCATGTTTTGTATAACGTTTGAAGAGGCTAGATTGGAAGCCACACACTGTGGGCAGGTTCAGAATAAAGTGAGAGTTTCCGTACCTCAGCCTTGCCTGGAAGACTGCAAACCTGTAGGTTTGTTCACTGTACATCTTCCACCCCTTTCATAACAGAAATAGCTAATGGAGGGTGGTTTGGGATGCAGTTAGAATGGAAAGGGAGATGGCATCACTGGTATTTTCTGATTCTCCTTTGACTCATCAGGAACCACAGAGTAGCTTTCCAAATCCATGGCTGCAGCTGGAAACAGAGTTTGCACAAGGGCAGACATGTGGAATCCTCCTGCTCTTATGCCTGTCCTCGTGTGCCCTTTGAAGCTGCCTACACACCTAGCTAGAGGCGGCACCACACAGCCCAAACATTTTTGCAAGCAAAAGAAGGAATGTCATTCTATTGGAAGACCTTAAGAAACTCCTTCAGAAGTTTCCAGAATCGACTCCATTTGGCTACCTGGAAGAAGGGCACCTAGTTTTGTGGTAACTGAAAATGTAGGCAGCTGAGTACGCAATAGATTGGAATGATATTCCTGCTAGTTTTAATAGCCTACCTCAGTGACTTAGGGTGGAATCCTAACCTGGGGTTAGGCCGGCACAGTTAGGCCAGCCAAGTTTGGCTGGCGCAAGGACCACCGTAAAGCATGTTTGGACCACTCTCGGAGTCAGGGAGGATAGCACATGTCTGTGTGCTGGCCTCTCTGTCTTCGAGAGTGGTCCAAACATACTTGAGGGTGTCCCTTGTGCCAGCCAGACTTTGCTGGCCTAACTGTGCCAGCCTAACTCCAGGTTAGGATTGCGCCCTTAGTCCTGAACACAAGAACAGTGGCTAAAGCATTCAGATGATGACCCCCAGTCTCTGGTGGGATGCACCAACCTGCCATGCCCTGATCTCTCCTTTCTATCTTAATACAGAGCTACTACTTTCTCAGCTGACTGAAACAGATGTTTGCAATGGGGAGGGTGAGAACCAGCTCTCTTTGTTTCCATGGCAACCAAGTAAATTTTAATCCTGACTGGCAGCCTCTGGAAGCTGAGTGGAAAAGGGAAAAAAAAGACCTCACACATATGCAGATACAAACCATCTTGACATTTTGGATGAAAATTTTAAACAAAGGTTTGTTCCTATGGCAACGGGAGCTCCAGGCATCCTCCCCCCCCTTCCTCTCCAAATTGGGGACACAGCCAAGGAAGGAGAGGAAGTAATAACAACTGCTCAGTTCTCTGGCAGAGAACACAGCCACTCACACAGGCTACAGTGCCAAAACATCTATGCTTGTCCAAGAATCTTGGGCCTAGTAAACCTGAGGGGATGCCAGCGGACACTAGGTTGAAAAGTAGAGGCTTATGTATTGGGACAGGCAGTGTTATCACAGGCCCAACACAGAGACACCCTATTGAAAGAATCCTCCTTTCAAGGAAGAATGAACTGGCCAAAGGCATTCAGTCCAGCTGGATTTACCAGAGACAGACCCTATTTTCTGGTACCTGTCACATGTAAAACACCTCCCCTGAAATTGCTTTTTATAAAAAGTAAGGTAATATTTGTTTGTTTTCCTCAGAGCTGCATTGTGGTTGCAATGGCACAGAAAAGTTGGATAGGATTGGGCCCATAGTCTCTTGTATTCTTATGAGGCAGGCATCAGGGTGATTTGGATTAAAAACAAAGCTTCTTGTTGGGACAGAAAATTGGGTTTTGGTTAAGCTTCATTCAAGGCACCAAAAGGCCAGGGGTTTGTATAAACCCAGTCTCTGAGAGAAGAGAACTTTTGAGATGTTTGCTGTTTCACTACAGCCTGATAACCAGTGTCCATGAAAAACTCTCACAGAATAGCTATTACAAAGACAACTCTTTGGAAGACTTAAGGCCCAATCCTATTCAATTTTCCACAGTGTAGTCATGCCAATGGGGTGAGTGCTGCATCTTGTGGTGGGGGAGCAGTTACAGAACCCTCCTCAAGGTATGAAAATATTTGTTTCCTTAGCTCATTGTTGCATTGTGGCCTATCATCTTCACTTCTTCTCCCTGTTTTGATTGAATAAACACATGGCAAATGGATTGTGTATACAGGTGTGCCCTGGTATCCACTGATTTGGTATTCACAGTTTACCATGGATACTGGGACCCCTATTAAAAAGACTGAGGAACATTAAACAATCTCTTTTTTTTACCTTGTTGCAGCAAAACCACTGATGTTCCCCTATCTTTAAAAAGGCGTCCCCAGTATCCACGGTTTCAGGAATCCACGGTGGGGTTTGGAATGGAACTCCAGCGGATACCGGGGCATGCCTGTACAGTACTAGCCTTTCTTGGCTTGAGCAAAAGTTGCCAGCAGGGGCATGATGAGATGCGTAGAATTTCCTACATGCACTATACTACTAGTATGCATACCAGTAATTCGACATTTGAGTTCATAGCAGGCCGATGATGCATGCACATTTACTTTGCACATTTACTTGTAGGGTGAATCGACATCTCAGCAAGGTGGTGATGAGTATTATGCGATAATTAGCCTGACTCACTATAAAGAGGCATCAGAAAGCAAAGAAAGAGGGCAAGACAATGAACAAGTCTTGAAGCCCACTGCTAGAAACTTGTGTCCCAATAGACAGCTCAACATTATAAGAAACCCCACTTACCAACTACAGCCTGGTAGTATTTCCCATGCTCAAGAAACCAGTTCTGCTCTCTCAGGAATGTGGTATCCCTTCCCCCACTCCTTTGGGGCTCTTGGATTCTCCAACTTGGCCAGTTTCCAGGACAAGTTTGCTCTGATTCCATTCAGGTTGAGCAAGACACACTGCCTGCCTGCCTCCCTCCCTCTCATCTGCCTATAGGCAGTATGGAGCCAGCAACAGGGGTGGAGTAGAAGTTGTGGCAGCACTTACACCATCTTTTTGTGCTTCCCGTCAGTCTGTACGCATCTAGGACACACCCCAGTTTTATAACCTGCATGTGCATACCCATCGTAAATATACACACCCATAAATCCAGTACATTGCGGTGATTCAACTTATACAGTTCTCAGATTACTACCTTGAAGTTGTTGTCTGAGAGAGCACCTGGACAGAATCGGGCTCTCCAGGGTCAATGCCCGGCTTTGGTTAAAGGAGTGTTGACCTGTCAAAGAAGTTTCGCATAACTCGTTTCCCCAGCGTGCGTTCCCTCTGCCTTCCAAGGAAGCAACCACCCTCAACCCATGACAGTCTTACAAGTCCAGATATTTCCCCTTTACGAGCGCTCACCAAAGGAAATTCGGACATGTCGATGGAAGAATGCCAGCTGGACTTCGATGTTGCAGGAAGAGAAATACATTTTACTCATGTGTAGGACATTAGTAAAACGGACACAAGTGCAATACGTTTCCAAGGAGACCACAGAATTTGTGCAATTTGTACATCTGGGTTTGGTCAGTTATACAGTTGAACATGCAAATGTGGAATTGGAACATTGGCAACTTGTTATTGGCAAATTTTGGTGATGTGAGACATCTGATTGATAGTCTTCCTTTGCTGCTGCTCCCCCTCCCCTCTCCTGTGTGACCCCAAACAAGGGTCAGGGAGGGTGATGACGACGCATAGTCAGATGCAAATATAAGACAAGATTACAATAGGGTTGGCACATCACAAAAGCAGAAAGGAGACACTAAGACCAGACAGATTTAGCCACAAATGCTTATCAATGTGGTAAGTATGTACTTGAAGAGTCAGAATCTTTCCCACCTTAATCCAATCACATTGATAAAATGCTATTCTGGAGTGCCCGGAAGGGAGTTTGCATTTAAATAGTAAACTTTGGTGAGAAAACTTCTTTGGCTTAGTCCAAAGAAGACTTAATTTTAGCTCTTGGGCAGATTAGCCTGTAATCAGTGATGGGATCAGCTAACGACTCGGGGGAACACCGGGCAGGCAGCAGGAAGGCTGGGCGGGACTTTCGGGTGATTGACAGCCCGTCCGTCTGGGTACACCGCCCGCCCACCGCATGGGCTGCCCCCAGGTGGCGCGCCCTGGCACCTGGGGGCCCCCACCCCTCCCCCCCCGCGAGCGGGCGCCCCCACCGAGGCCAGGGCAGGGGAAGACGCGGGGGCGGGGAAGATGACGAAACGGACTGGAACGCGACGGGCAAGCTGCCGCTCACCCGTTCCTCCCGCCCAGCATTCCAGCTGAATGACGACACTGGAGATGCACATAATACGGGACCTGTAGAGGTGAAGGGATAAGACCAGAATGTAATGGGAACAGGTATGAACCCCCAGCGACGGGAGGGCAGCACAGTGCTGAGAACACCCTCTCCTTCCCTTAAAGGTGTACAGGTCTGACTCCATTTTGGCTGAGCTGCTATTCCGCAAGGCAGTCACAGAGGTAAGCCTTGGGAGATAGCACAAGGTAATGCAGACAATGCAGACCACTTAATAATTGGTGCCAAGGGACATTCAGATGTCTCCCTCCCTTAGGGTCTTGTAATGCAAATCTGATATCTAAGAACATGGCAAAGACCATTACAGGCAGTGATGCGATCAGCTAACGACTCGGGGGAACGCTGGGTGGGCAGCAGGAAGGCTGGGCGGGACTTCCGGGTGATTGACAACCCATCTGTCTGGGTCCACCACTTGCCCGCCCGCTGCACAGGCTGCCCTGGCCTCGGAGGGGGCGCCTGCTCGCCGGGGGGGACGGGTGGGGGCCCCCAAGTGCCACAGGAACAATACAGATCACACAAGATCCGGCTGCCTTTCGCTTCCCTTCATTAGTGAATTAATCAGATGCATTGCTGATTGTATTACATACAATACTGTATGTCTGAGGTTTGCACCCACAACACTGACCTTGACTGTTATCAGGTGGTTGGTTCAATTAGAAAGGTTTGTTTGGGTGCCTTTTAATTTCACATCTCCACAAATATTCAGGTATTTTGTAATGTGCCCTGAACGCTCGGTCAGCCATCATACCTCTCTTCTGATTCTGGATAGAAGAGAGGATCATTATTGACATGGCTGTCTAGTATTTGGTGCCTGAGTGAATCCAGGCAGGCATCAGATCATGTCCTACTTTGTTCCCTGAGCTCCCCAATTCAGCATCCTTAAAATGTTGTGGGATTTCAATCCCATCAATTCACTGTTGTGAAGTTATGTCCAGGGCTTAATTCATGACAGAGACAAGGCTCACCAGAACTCAGCTCTGATGCTAGTGTTCAAAGCCAGAGCTCAATTCAAAAGGTCATGGCATCTAAACAAATGGAAATCCTTTGAGCAAATGCTGAGTGCAGTTTCCTCAGTATCCCTCACGGAGCCTTCATGTATTAAAGATTTGAGAGAAGGCTTCTAGATTAGAGGAGGAGTTTGTAGGAAGACTTGAACCTATCATCTTTTTTCCTAGAAATTAAGCACTAATGATAACTCTATAGTGACAGGCACCCCAGGCAAACCTAGTTCAGTTTGCATGTAATGGGCACGTATTATATAATGCAACCATCGTATCTGTGTAAAATTTTGGGGTCTGTGTATCCTGTTTTTGTATCCTTGGTAATTAAAAAAAATTACTTTTTCTTTATTTGAATTGAACGTAAGCTGCCTTGGGTGCCTCCTGATTGTAGGGGGAAGTGAGATAAAAATACTTTAAATACATATAGAACAGGTGGTAATAAGGGAACAGGCATGTGAGACAAGCTGAGTCTCTCACGCACAAATGCACCCTGTCTTCATATTTGTGTCTTCGCTGTTGAATACTGGAAGCCCAGCTGAGAATTGTGACTAATTTGTTCTTCAAACAAGGTTTGTGTAACCCTCTCCAGGAGAGGTTGGTGGGGTGAGCGGGGGGGGGGGCACTGAATCACAGGCATAGGCTAGCAAATAATGTTGGGCAGAGAAAGGAAAAGACAACAGGCCCCTGCCAGAGGCATGATTGTGGCACATTGCACTGGAGCCTGTGGTGAGCGCTGGATGTATCATGGGAAAGACAGTTCAGTAGAGGAGGCCCAGGCTGAGTTTTCCCTCACAATCACTGGTACTGAAAAGAACCAGGAAACCTTCCATGTCCCATGGCCTATCACTGTGGACTCTTGTAACTAGTTGTCCTGTGGCCACAACCAATGGGCCATGGTGGAGGGCAACACCTGAACAAAGAATGGCCGGATTCATGCTCCATTCCCCTCCCTGGGCTGATCTGCCCATGGGCCCACCTGTTCTCCACCCTCCCTCTGCCTGTTTCCTGCGTAACCTGAGGCACCATAGACCAGTGGTTCTCAAACGTTTTAGCTCTGGGACCCACTTTTTAGAACGGCAATCTGTCCGGGACCCACTGCAAGTGATGTCATGGCTGGAATTGATGTCATTGTGATGCCAGAGTCTGCAAATGCAGAAATATGTTGGGTTATTTCTCAGCCAGTTTCCAATAGCAAAGTGAATCAGAAAGAAAAAAAAGCCTATTTACAGTCTTGACACAAGCAAAACAACCACATAGCCCTCCCCTTTCCAGCATCCCATCTTCCCATATGTTCAAAATGGCTGCTCTAGGTGCTTTGTGACCCACCAGAAATCAGCTCACAGCCCACTGATGGATCCCAACCCACAGTTTGAGAACCACTGCTATAGACCAATGGCCAGGACATCAAACAAGAGTCCTCCAACCTCATCTTCTAGGTTCTACCTTCTAAGAAGGACTGGAGACACCATAAAACAATGCCCTCAAGCTTTATCCTGGCATGGCAATCCAGAAGGATACCATGGTTAGTGAAGGCCACTTGACATCAAACTGAATGTCATCGGCCAGAAGTGCCATTGTGACACCAGAGCCTGCTGCTTTCCTGAGAATACAGCAATGTTGGGTTATTTCTCAGCCATTTACCAAGAGCAAAGTGAATTAGAAAGAAAGTTTAAAAAAGGTCTATTTACAAGCTTTACAGAAGCAAAATAACCACACAGCCTTTCCCATGTTCCTATATTTCCAATGGTGGCTGTGCTAGGTCCTATGAAACTGGTTAGTGACCCACCTAGTGGTCCTGACCTACAGTTTGAGAACCAGTGCTCTAAGAGGCTTGAGCTGCACATTCTCCCTGGTTCAAATCTTCCCTCTGCTATGAATTCACCAAACTTCTCAGTCTCAGCTTCCCAGCCACCACATGGGGATGGGGGAAACAGGGTTACCTTACAGGGTTGTCCTTATATTGTCCTTACCTTACATTATCAAGATAATACATGTGAAGCACTTTACAGAGCCAGAAAATGCATTCGAATGTCAAGTATTCTAGTGAACTTTGTTTTGTCTAATAAGGACCTGTGATACTCACAAACAAGCACTATTCCACGCCATCAAAATAGCCCCATTTGCTAAATGGAAGACTGAATTTTTCAGTAACAAAATACTGTGAGGTGAATGCCAAGTTAATAAAAAAATTATCAATGATCCACAAAAGGGCAGTAATATTCATTTAAAACAATGTGTTAACATTTACTGGAAGGTGTTACAAGCATCCAGAGCTCCTTGGCAGAGGAAAGAGTTGATTGTGCTCACTAGCAGACCACAGTTCAAAGCACTTGTTAACAACTCAAGGAGGACTTGTAGTGCTCAGAAGAAAATGTAGGACCTTTGAAACACTAGTATTACCCTGAGGAAAGGAATCTGGGCAACCTCCTTCCAAACAACCAAAGAAGAGCAGCTTTGAAATATGAAAAAAAAAACACCAAAATGTCCTTCATTTTGCCTTTCAAAATGCCATTCATTTCAATTACTCAGGAAAAGCCCTTTGTATCTTCCCACACACACACCCTTTCCAGTACAGTGAACACATCAGGGAGCCCATGGCCACGAAACAGGGATGTTTTGTTCTGGCTGGGATCAGGGCCCCATTGATTTGCTGTTATTGAAACTAGAGTGGATGTTGCTGTCGGGAACTCAGAAGCCTGGTTTCCCTCAGGCATTTCCAGGAATAGGCCTTGCACATGTGGCCTTGGGTCGGGGAGGCTATACACATATGCCTTAGACCTGGATTAATTCACTTGCCTTCACACAAACATGCATGCCCTGAGGAGAAAAAAAATACCTTCACGCCAGAGGCAGATCTACAGGGAGGGCAAAGCTCTAAGTGTTGCAAGAAGCCTTACCCTGTCATGTAAATCCCTCCTCTCCCTTGCTGCTGTAGCCAGTAAGCAACGCCAAGATGTTGCTTTACCCTGTGAGGATTGGCTAAAACGGTGCAGGAGAGGAGTGATGTCCACGGCAAGGTCAGGCTTCTTGCAAAACTTAGAGCTCTGCCCTCCCTTAGATCTGCCTCTGCTTCACGCTGTTGTCTTTGGAAAAAGGAATTTCTGTTTGTCATGCCACTGTTAACGACATAGGAATATTGCCCCCCCCCCCAAAAAAACTATCAGCCATCCTATCTCCAGCATCTTTCGGGGCCATCCCAGCATGACATTGTGATCTCTGCTTTCTGACATGCTTATTCTGATCTCTTCATAGACACACTCCAGCTATTGCATCTGTTTTCTCACCTTGCATGCCACATGATATTGTATTTGTATACCTAATAATAGAGCACTATGTTTGTTCTCAGAAATGTTCACTGACATAAGTTCAAGCGGCTGGCCACAATGACAGTCTTCAGTCAGGCTGACATCCTCATCTGCAGTAGTATAGTTAGAATTATGCTACAGCTCTTGGGAACCCTCAGGTCAAGCCCTATCCAGGGCCACTAGGTGGTTGCAGGAGGAACGTCCTCTTGAGATGATTATACTTTCCTTCCCCAACCCATCTAACAGCCACCAGCCTCTTCTGCTCCCCTCCATAAGCCTCCCCCCCAATACCCCTGCTTCATCACGGGGTCCTCTAAGGAAGCTCAATTGCAGAAAGGGAGGATGGAAGAAAACAGCAACTGCACAAAGTTGCTCAGTTAAGTGACTCACATTGCTATCAGCTGCATTGGTTGGACCCCCAGAGGCTCTTGGCTAGTCCCCAGTCTGGTCAGCCTCTGACCAGACTTCCTTCCCATATGGGTCAAGATCCTTCACTGAGCTTGTAAAAGATGCTTCTCTTTTTGGTCTGAACACAGGCAAACTGTTGATAAGGCTTGTGACTGGCCTTAGGTAAGAGCAAAGAGGCACATTTTAAAAACTGGATGGCTCTCTTCTACCTAGCATCTGTCCCTATTCATTCTAACATTGTATTACTTCCTATGGCTGTGTGTGTCTTTTTAGATTGTGAGCCCTTTTGGGACAGAGAACCATCTTCTTATTCCCTTTGCTATGTAAAGCATTTGAAAAATGTTTTTATTGTGGGAAAGTGGTGTATAAAAAATAAAAATAACAACAGGGCAGCAGATTACTAATCAAACTAGATGATGATTATTACATTACATTACATTATTACATTTGACCATCGCAAGATGTGGGTAGGATTTGGATTTCTTGCCTGAGGCACCAACATGTCTTGGATCATCTCAATTTATATACTACAGGAAGCTGCATTTTTTGAAATTCACATTCCACATCTTTGAATTTGATGGCACAGTTCTAAGAAAGCCCTTCCCAGGGCTGGCCCACCTATGAGGCCAATTGAAGCGGTCGCCTAAGGCAGCAGATAGTTGGATCTCTAGCCAGCCTACTTGCCTCCATTGCTCCTCCTCCTCCTTCCACTCCCTGAAATAGAAAAGGAAGAGGGGAACCGAGAGAAAAAGGAAATGTGGAGGGGAAGCGAGTGCTGCTGGGCTAGAGCATTGGACAGTAAGAGGAGCAGAGGATCATACATCGTCACATGAAGAGAAAGCATTTGGCATGTGCCCTCAGGTGTCAGGAGGTCTTGCGCCATTCCCTGCCCCTCCCCAACCAGCTGCTTCTCTCAGTCAAGCGATCATTGCAAATAATGCAAAGCTAACTTTCCCTGTTATGGTCTACGTGCCTGAGTGGGTCCAGACTGCTCAAAGCACAACAGCATTCACAGGAGAGGTCAAGTTTCCCTCTCCGTAGGGGTGAATTTCATCCAGCTCCAGGAACCACACCCCTGGCTGGGCCCCAAAGACATAGCCATTAGCCATCTTCTGCCATCTGGTTCCTGCAGGTTCCCGCATGCTTGAGAGGATAATGAATGACGATTGCTAGCCACAGCCCCATCCTCCCTGCTTGTGCGTTTTTCCTGGAGGTGGTAAAGTCATAGCTTCCAGCCTTGGATGTGGGTACGTGAATCATAGTCTTGCAGGAATCCCATTCACAAGCTTTTCTGGAAGAAAAGTGCTGAAGAATTGAATGGCTTGTTTATTGCACTGGAGCTGCTTATTAATATGTTATGTTTTGATGTTGTTGTATGGATTTGGATATGTTGATTGTTATACTGACTATAAGGCCATTTTTCTTTTCCTGTTCTGATGCTCTGTTATTGCTCCGAGCTGCTTTGCATTCAACTTGATTGAGGATAGGTGGCATACAAATATTAAATCAAAATAATTGGGAAATGGCCCAGCTCTTGAAACTGAGTTGCCAACTCTTGAAATTAACGATTCTTGCACTTGGTCAAAGACAGACAGGTCAGAAAATGCTTTGTTCATCTAAGGGCACAATCCTAACCTGGAGTTAGGCCATCCTCCCTGACTCTGAGAGTGGTCCAAACGCCCTTTATGGTGTGTTTGCAACACTCTTGCAACACTCCAGGTTAGGATTGTGCCCTCAAGTGTGCAGCTTTTGAATGTATTCCCAAGTCCTCAGTCATGAAGTCAGACCATTCACCCCTGATATCAAACTACAGATCAACCTCAAACAACCCATACTACATCTGTATCACACACACAAAAGAGGAACAACAAATGTTTATGAGGCACAGAGCATATAGCTCAAAAAAGTCCAGCCTCTGACTACATGTAACTCATATGTGTAACACACATACATGCACTATATTCTTATGGAATTTAAAATGTAGAAAACATTCTAGACATTTTTTCACTTTGCAAGTGGGAACCACTGAGGCTGAAAATAACCCTTCAGTGAATCCATGGCAAGGAACTCCAAATTATACAGAACAAATATTTTGCACAGTTGATAGAGCCACACTATTTAGTACATATACAGGGCATATACCGTATATGCATTAGACGATCAAGGAATTAAATAATACCTAGAAAAAATTTACTCATTTTACAGATGAAGAATACTCATCTGTATTCCACAAGGTGATTTGCTCAAGCAAGTGAGGCCTTAGCAGAGCACTCGGGCAAAACAAGCAAAGGGAGATGGGCAGCCTGAGCAACCAAAATGGCAACCGCTGCATCTGGAGGCTGCTGAAGCCACTGCCAGGGTCCCCTCAGGGTATTTCCTTACCCTGGGTAATGCCGTTGCAGTGCCAATGGATCTTCTTGACTCTTCACTCACGTTTGAGCCCAGTTCTGTCCCCTCCCCACCTCCTACCATCCCAACAGGTTCCCTGTCCGGTTTTGCCCCTGCCCTGCCTCCCCCCTGCCCCAACGGACTTCCTGCTGGAGCATTGGATATCCTTTCCACACACACTGAGAGCCAAATCCTATCCAACTTTCCAGCCCTGGTGTAGCCATCCCAATGGGGTA
>JAJKFI010000048.1:300623-312065 GCA_029204185.1 Lerista edwardsae
GTGCCAGCCAAACTTTGATGGCATAACTGTGCCGGCCTAACTCCAGGTTAGGATTGCCCTCACAGACAAGCAGGGAAGGACACAGAACACATCAGGAACAGAGAACCCAACAGAGAGCCCAGAGCATCATGCACAAGACATATATGATCTCTCTGTCATCCACATAAAGGCAGGGCAAAGGCAATGGGAACATAGCCTATTAATTCGTACAGGCACAGTTCTGGGAACAAGTACAAAGCCCTGTTCGGACAATACACCCGGGTGAGTGAACACAGGGATGGTGACTGGGATTGTGGCCACTATGCACAGTTCAGTAGACTGGGTGAACAGACCCTATGTATGTGGGCTCTGTATATAGGGTTATCAACCATCCAATTAACCTGGAGTTGTCTAGATTCAGCATTGATCTCCACATGACCAATGAAAGCTTCAGGACTGCGTCTTCTTGACTGGGTCTTCTTGGCTTAATAATGTTTTGTCATGTGCGGGGGGGGGGGGAGAGAAATCTCCAGGAATAGCTTTGGTCACAGAGTTGGCAACCCTATTTTACATATGTAGGCTCTGTGCATGACTGACATGGCATTGGGCAAGTGCAGTGTTCCCAATTACATGGACAAACTTACACTTACTATTTCTACCCACACTGCATCTGTTCACAGAGTTGATTGAGGGCTCAATCCTAACCAACTTTCCAGCCCTGTGGTAAGAGCAATGCAGCTCTGAGGTAAGGGAACAAACATTCCCTTACCTTGAGGAGGCCTCCGTGACTCCTACTCCAATGCAGAATGCAGCACATGCCCCATTGGCACAGCTATGTTAGTACTGGAATGTTGCTTAGGATTGCGCCCTGAATGTGTGTGTAGGTTGGAGTAAGTGTGATCTCAGCCTTCCCTCATGCTCACTGTGGACATATTGTCTGAATAGCACTGTATTAAACTATGAGCATGTGAAAAGAGCCTATTTAATTTGTTGCCAAATGATCAGGAAAATCCCCCACCGGGACAGCTCTTGTACTTTAATGTTCATGAAACTGTTCATGGTTGTTGTTCAGTCACTAAGTCGTGTCCGACTCTTCACGACCCCATGGACCACAGCACGCCAAGCCTCCCTGTCCTCCACGAGCTTCTGGAGTTCACCCAATTTCATGTTCATTGCTTCGGTGACACTATCTAACTATCTCAACCTCTGGTAGACACTGTCTAATCTCCGCCCCCTTCTCCTTTTGCCTTCAATCTTTCCCAGCTTGAGGGTCTTTTCTAAAGAGTCCTCTCTTCTCATGAGGTGGCCAAAGTATTTGCGCTTCAGCTTCAGTATTTGTCCTTCCAGGGAGCAATCAGGCTTGACTTCCTGAAGGATTGCCTGTTCAAGGTATTTGCAGATAAACAGGGCCAGGTTTTTAGGTTTCAGGCTATCATTTGCAGTCTGCTCTCAGTGGGCCCCCTCCTGCTTGGGTGGGACCCAAGAGACTCACTCCACCCCACCTCCTGCCACATGGGCACAGAAGCTGCCTCAGGAATCAAGAGTGGCTCTTCTTGAGACTCCTCAATGATGCCAGCCCTGATGCTAGTTTTACAGATAACTATTACCACCTGCTGTCTGCAAATCCTCCCCGCCAGCTGCTAACTGGGCACTGTCATCTTTATGATGGTGTTGTGGGAAACTGGCTGAATCTGGGGTTTCTCGGGAACTGTTGGGGAACTCCGTGTCCCGTATATGAGGCTGGGAGTCATCATTAAAGTGCTTACCATAAACCTGGCAATAAGCAATAAAGCACAATGAGCCCATTTCCTTCTGCAAATTTACATATTTCTCATGTGGTTTACCGGAGCTGCTTGTTTTCTACTGCACAAAGCTTTGCACCTTTATCTGTGTCTCCTGTTTCTGCTTGAGGATTTCCTGATGGAGGCTGTACAGATGTGCAACAGGCAGAAAGTCTCCTCCATTCAGGCAAAACCAGAAGCTGCACCAGCTGGATTTGTGCCTATCGTACCAGAGATAGCAGCGCAGAGCTTCTGGCAGTAAAAAGATGCAATCCTTTCTACACTCCTCCTTCCTCTCTTGCCAGGCCCTTTTGTGCTCTTTTCCGGCAAGAGATCTCACTCAGGGCGCAATCCTAAATCACTTTCCAGCACTGCCATAGCTGTGCCAGGGGGGGCGTGTTCTGCATCCTGCAGTGGAATAGTAGTCACAGAGGCCTCCTCAAAGCTGCATTGCCCTTACCCCGGTGCTGGAAAGTTGGTCAGGATTGTGCCTTCAGTGGTAGCGTCAACTTGAGGCAAAAGCCCTGCAATGCCTGGGCATTGGAGAGGAGTGGCAGCAGCAGGATTTGTAAATGGCACCAGGGAAAGACGAGGATAACCTGCCGCAGCCGCTGTAGTGTGTGCAACCTCTCCTCCTGGTAAGCCAGCCCGGGGCTCAGAGCCATCTGTTTCTACCAGAAGGCAGTGGGGAGCAGGCAACAGCTGTAGGCTGCCCGCTCTCTGTCCCTGGTGCTATTTAACTCATCTTGGATGTGTCCAGTGATGTCATTCAGGGGGAACGGACCAGAACGGGCGTTCCGGATCCTAACGGGCTCCATGGCTGGTTCCGGGTTCCCGACAAGTGCCAATCAAAAGTGAGTTCCTGTTCCTAAATCACTGGATGTGTCCAATACAGTGTTGGGGGGGGGAATCTGGGAACTGTGAAATGGCACAGGGGGGAAAAATGGTCCACTGTCCACTATAATTGTCTGGCAAGCAGCCCCATTGGCTCTGGTTTGCCAGGCTGTGGTGTGGAGCAGCCGCAGCAAAGGATTTTCACAGCTTTAGGGACTGGCCAGACATGTGTGTAGGTTCTTGCATGGCCAAGAGGCTCCAGCACGTGCTTAAACTGGCTTCCCAGGCATGGAGTCACCCCTACTGTTCACTATTCACCCTTGCAGTTCACTGTTGATGATTCCATCATTCTCACAATTTTTTTTCATAGCTGTGCTTTCCCCTGTTTCTTCCCTTGTACAAAAATATGTTCCTATCAGGTGGATATCCTTAAAAAAAAATACTGGCTTAAATGCCATGCACCCATCCACCTCCCACCCTCCACCACATGCTGGAACTAAAGACAGTCGTGCAAAAATGACTCTGAGTCGGACAACACTGGCATCCTTTTGCTCTGCAGGATCTCAGGAAAATGACACCAACAAGGAGATCCTTTCCTCCAGGGTGTTGGCTGCCCTGACTCAGCCTCTTCAAACCATCGCAGCAGGAGTCGGTGTTGATTCCAAAGGAAACACTGATGACTTCAGCAAAGTCTCAGTGGGGCAACTCAGAGAGAGGGAAGCCTAACCCCAACCCTTCCAAAGGCTGCACCAGCCAATAGAACTTGTGACTACACCCAAAGGTGATACCCAAGGGGAGCAAGTAGCCCTCCCAGCCAAGTAGCTCACCTGCTTTCCCTTGCTGGATCCCAGCAAGTAACTGGAAGGGAAGGCACTTTACCATACTCAACATGCTTTTCTTTACTATCCCTACTATCCACCACCTATGGGACGTGGTGGCACAGCGGGTTAATCTGCTGTTGCTGGGTTTTCTGACCACAAGGTTGGGAGTTCAAGACTGCGTGACGGAGTGGGCTCCCGTTGCTTGTCCCAGCTCCTGCAACCTAGCAGTTCGAAAGCACCTAAATGCAAGTAGATAAATAAGGACCACTTCAGTGGGAAGGTTACAGCGTTCCGTGCGCTACGGCGTAGAGTCATGCCAGCCACATGACCACGGAAGCACGGAAGCTTGTCCTCCGACAAATGCTGGCTCTACAGGCTTTGAAATGGAGATGAGCACCGCCCCCTACAGTCGGTCACAACTAGACCATTCGGTCGTGGGGAAACCTTTACCTTTACCTTTTTACTATCCCTATCTGCCTCTCTTTCCCCCAGCATGGCATCTTTTCCTATGGCTCTTGCTGGTGTCTTCTCTGTACCTCCTTTTAGATTGTGAGCCCTTTGGGGACATCGAACCATTTCCTGTATTGAACTATTGATTATTAGTAAACCACTCAGGGCACAGTCCTAAACTGACTTAGGCTGGCATAAGCTAAGCCAGCAAAGTTTGGCCAGCACAAGGGCCACCGTAAAGTATGTTTGGACCACTCTCAGAGTCAGAGAGGGCAGCACACAGACGTGAGCCATCCTCCCTGACTCCAAGAGAAGTCCAAAAACACTTTGTGGTGGCCCTTGTGTCAGCCAAACTTTGCTGGCCTAACTGTGCCGGCCGAACTCCAGTTTAGGATTGCGCTCTCAGTCAACTACTCCTGTTGAAAAGCGGCATATAAACATGCTTAATAACGATATTCAGCCAGTATGTATGGGGCAGCTTCCCTTGGGCTCACTTCATTTGTCAGTGACAGGACTGGGTGAAGAGGAGCACCCTCTTCACAGAGGGTGACAGAACAGATGAAGAGGATCATCATTTTAGACGCTGTCATATAAAGGAAAGGAAAAGCGGAGCTGGAAGAGGAAGTTCACTTTTTCCTGGGTAGAGATCAGTAGTGTAGCTACAGGTGAGCAATGCAGTAAATGCCGTAGGAGCTGCAGCATGCTGTGTATGAAATGGCTCTGACGGCACATGGGTGGGGCCACTTACATGGTGCATTGCGGCCCCTTCCATACTTACCATGCCATCCCCTCTGCAGCTACACTACTGGTGGAGATCAGATATGTGGGACTATCTGCAAGTACAGAGGTGGAGCTCCAGAGATGGCAGAAACTTCTGATGACATTCAGAAGTACATCATTAACGTCTACAATGTTGTTGTTGTTGTTGTTGTTGATGATGATGATGATGTTGTTGTTGTTGTTGTTGTTGTTGTTGTTGCCCCACCATGCACCTGGTGCTCATAAATCACAAGTGGGTCTTCCCTGTGAGCTGCACACCTGTAAGACTGGCTGCATCTGTGCATTAGTTTTGGCTGAAACAAAAACCATGGGTAGCACTTTCAGTTCTTGTTTTGCGAAGGCTTCCTCCTTCGTAAGAAATCCCCCTGCTTTTCCTTTCTGTTGGGGATGGAAACAGAGAACAGCCCAGGACAAATGCATGGAGGCTTCTTGCCAGAGCCAGTAATCTTACAATGTTCTGGCAAACCCAGGATACCTTCCCATCCCTACAGGTAAAAAGTACGAAGACAAGCAACGAAAAACAGCAGTAATTAGCAAGGTGTTTTTTGTTCTACATGGGCTAGGCCAGTATTTTCATCACTTGGGTTTTTTTTGCTTGTTTTTTCCTAGTGTCAGTTAGTTACTAGGCAAATCTATTTGGATACATTAAAATAAATCACCACATGCCAATTAACAGGAGACTCTTTGCAGGGAGAAATGCCACTCCAGTCTTGTCAATTGTTCCATCTCCTTGAGCACAGCAAGCCATTCCAGCTACCCTGATCACGAGAGAGCTTTCTCTTTCCAGTGCAGAACTCTGCTAGAGCTCTAGCTCTAATTGCTAGTATCTCAGCACCATCTCACATGGGCTTGCTTGGGTTACTCAACTGGTGGTTACTCTTAACTCTAGAATTAGGTACAGGGAAAGTGCACCTATAGAGGTTGACTGGCTGTCTCTCCATCATCCCTCTCTTTAGAAGGGGTGCTCTTGCCCCAGGGGCAACATAGCCCTTTCTCTCACCATGGATGGTTGGCATGCTATTCTACTACTAAAACAGGACACATATAATGGTCACCCAGCAGGCAAATTCTTTTACTTGCTTCAAGACGCAATCCTAACCTGGAGTTAGGCTGGCACAGTTACGTCAGCAAAGTTTGGCTGGCACAAGGGACACCGTAAAGTATGTTTGGACCACTTTCAGAGTCAGAGAGGCCAGCACATAGACATGCGCCATCCTCTCTGACTCCGAGAGTGGTCCAAACATACTTTATGGTGTCCCTTGTGCCGGCCAAATCTTGCTGGCCTGTGCCAGCCTAACTCCAGGTTAACTCCCTCAAGGCTTGGCTTTGTATTCTTCAACAACAGTCCATCATTTTTATGGCCTGAACTCCTGCCTTCTATCCAGTTTGACCTTTGTTGCTGTTTTGCTTGGACTCTTCAAAGGGCTAGTCCTATGACAAAACAAAAGTGAGGGAAAAATATTTCTACTTCAGTTACCCATATATAAGGAAGTGTGCCAAAAGCTGTCTGAATTTGGTCAGTGCAGGCTTGTTGCCTTTTTCAGTTATCGTTTTACTCTCCTTTCAAGGAAATGAGGACAGCATACATGGTTTTCCCTCTCTCCATTTTATTCTCCTGCCAATCCTGTGAGATAGGTTTGGTTAAGAGACGGTGATTAGCCCAGTAAGGTTCACGGCTGGATGTAGATCTGAAATGTCATCTCCCCGGTCCTAGTGCAACACACTGACCATTTCATATAAATAACTTTTTTAAAAAACCTTACATGCATTCAGTGATGGTGGCGGCAGTGGCGAAACAGGGAAATGCCATACTAATTCGATGTAGGGTTACCAGATACAAACTGGGACAGAGGGACCACTACATAAAAGAGGGAATTTGGGCAGGTGCGGCTTTTTGAAACCCTTCCATGCTGAGCTGCACCTGCCCAAATTCCCTCTTCTGTACAATGGTTAAAGGTATAGGCACTCTGTCCCAGTTCATATCTGGTAATCCTAGCTAAATGACAGACAGGCAGATAGACAGACAAAGCTTCTGCTAGCTTCCATCCCCTCTTAGCTTCCATGACAGGATTTCTGCCTGTCTCAGATCAAATCAGTTCTCTGTCTGCTTCAACCAGAAGCTGCTGGAAATGGTTCCTTTGTTCTCCCTCACACGATCCCTTGAACAAGGGAATAGGTGACCTCAGCCCCTCCCATCAGGTCCAAGAGATGTTTTACAGACTTCAGTGCCTTCTTCAGTACTTGGTACTTCAGAGCCATTAACATTAAACCTCATTTAGATCCATCACAGTTTTCCTGAACTATTGGCCAGAAATCTGGCAAATTTTCTGTTCCCTTGGTAGCCATTACCTAATTCTGTAACAACATTGTTAGTGAAGCAGAAAACAGAAGAGATTCTCAATTTTACCGTACATTCTGATGAATGTGGCTCTTTCATTCTGTTTACAAATGTGGGAAAAATGCAGATACTATTCTAAGCATCACATGTGAGAATATGCTTTTAAGTTCTAATGCCTTCCCTTTTGTCTCTTGTCAATATAGCAGTGATATCGTGCAATGGAATCCAGCATGGTTCATTTACATATCAGTTAGGGACCATTTCTACAGAAATATGTTTCACTAGGCAACAGTAAGAAATCCCTACCTGTTTCCCTTCCAGGCCTTTGCCATTCTGATTCTAAGAAGGGAATGAGCTCATTTCCCACCTTTCCACACACAGAGAGAGAATGGGGGGGGGGGAAACAAATCTGACCACAGCAGAAACTAACCAGAAACTAACCAGAAAGCACTTGACAGCCTGTGTTTTCCCTTTCAATGAAAAAGAGGATACGAGTGGAAAAGAAGGAAGGCTGTGAGGACACATGATATAAAGTTGTGGAGTGGAGGTTTTTGTGATCGATAAACATAATCAGTGTGATATAAATGCTTTTCTCTCATTTATGAAAGGTTGAGGGACCAGGGGGAGGGAAGAGGTACATGATGAGTATAGGGTAATAACAAGAACGCAGATCTGACAAACCTGAAACAAGAGCTTCCAGTGTCAGTTTTGTTTCTTTTGAACATGCAGCCCCATTTCTCAGGGATGATGCCAAAGGTAGCAAGTAGATAATCAGCACAAATGTGCACACTCACTTAAACAAAATTCTCCACAGCTTCATGAGAACTAAGCATGGTGTCATGGCTAGAGACTGGAGCTGCGAATAGATCTTTTAGGGGAAATGTCAGATATTGGACAGTGCCTTTTTTTCTCCTGGTGAGGCTATTAGCAGTCCACCCAGGAGCTATTTCAATTGGGAGGATGGTGCCAGGCAAATACTCCCTTCCCAAGTGATAATCTTGCAACAGGGAGATGGGGCACCTAGAAGAAGAGAGTGGCCTAAGAAAGGAGGCTGAGTCTACCTGGTACAGGCATGTCCCAGTATCCCCCCCTCCCTGGATACCTGAAACCATGGATACATACTGGGGACACCTTTTTAAAGACAGGGAAACATCAGTGGTTTTGCTGCAACAAGGTAAAAAAAAGGAGATTTTTTTTTTAATGTTCCCCTATCTTTTCCATAGGCGCCCCAGTATCCATTGTATCCGTGGATAAATGAAACCATGGATACCAAATCAGTGGATACTGGGTCAAGCCTGTAGTTTTCTCTGGTTCTAGTCAAGACAGAGCAGCTTGGAACCAAGGCCAGAACCTGATGGCATTAACGCACATTGCATTGCTATGAGAAGGTAATTCATATCAACATTCTTGCCCCTGTTTTATGGGGGTCTGTGCCACATCTTTGCTTCACTGAACTCATTATTCTGAACTGAGTCCTGATGGACACCTTGGCTGCCTCCCTTTCAACTTCGATGGAAAGCCCACCACAGGACTGAATGTGGAAAGCACTTGCTGAGAAGCACTGGAAACCTGAAAGACGAAGAGCTGTGTGGGGCTTGTTCTTACAAAAGTGGTGGGTACGGTAACACCTTCTGCTGATGTGGGATCTTCCTGCAGAAAAACAAGAGCAAAGCTCCTTTTATGCCAGGACCTCCCTAGCAAGACACCCTCATGGGGATGGGGGTGTTTCATGTCCAGACTTGGCATGACCTAGCAGTGCAAGATCTAAACAATTCCAGTACTTAGCATCTGAGGGAGGAAACAGCATCCAAGCAACCACAGCAGCACCAGATTTTCTGGGATTAGCAGTGGTGCTCAGAAAGGAGCATAGACAGTAAATTAAGAAAGGGGTGTATGTTTTGTCTGTCTGATTTCCCTACAGGGAACAAGACATCCATATATTTTCTTCTGCGAGGCAAATAGCAGCTTTGGGAGAGGGAAGATTCAGACTCAAAAAATCCTCCCAAGCCTTAGAGCTTCAGGCTGATCTATTCCCTCTGCAGCTGCTTTTACTTTTAGGCAAAAATGCAGGAGATGCTGTCACAAGTTTCCCAGTATCACAACTAGTTTAGCGGCCCCTAGAGGACATGTATTACAGTGGACTTCTGGGGGGGGGGAGGCAAAGTGCTATGTTTTCAGGTGCCTGAAACACTGTGTAAAGTGGGCCCTCCCTCTCACCTTCAGAGCTATTCGCAGCTGCGAGAGATGCCTCCTGCTGCCATGAATGGCTCTGACGGTGAGGCAGCCACTTTACATGGGCGTTCAGGTGCCTGAAAAATGAAGCTCTTGCCCACCCACTCCCAGGAATGCTACTGGCTCCCCAGGGTTTCATACAGGGGCCTTTCCCAGGATACTTAGAGCTACCAGGGAGAAAGGTGGGAACTAGATGTAACTGTACCAAGTATTTTGGATAGTTAGAGACACCCTACAACATTAAAGTTTTAAGAGTTGAGGCAAGACTCTCACCAGATACCAATTCTGTGACTACTAGCAGGAAGTTGAAACGGGGAGGACCCAGGTACGTATCTTACCTGTAGCCCTGGATGGCATGAGCCATGGGGCGCCGGGCAGCGGCAGGGCGCCATTGCGCGCAGTCCAGGAGTGACTGCGCGGTTTTCGCCCCCCCGCCCCCCCCACGCTTTCCTTACGCTCGGAAATGGAGCGTTTCCGGGGTAAGGTAGGCGTGTCTGAGCGACATGCAGGGGCGGGGCGACGTGGGGGCGTGGTTTCAGTGCCAGCCATGGGGCGTGCTCGGGACCTAAGGTCTCTTCCATCCAAACACAAAAAGAGTGATTGTGTAACCTCTGCGATGTGCACATGGTTAAGACTGAGTAAAATATTCTGCTCCAATGCCCCCAAAATAGGGAAGTGTAAGGAAGTTACTTTTTTAAAAAAATTATCATGACGTATTTCTTATTAATAATGACAAGAAGAAACTGTCTGATCCAAGGAGAGAACAGAAAGAAGACAGAGTTTGTCTTGTGTTGGGCGGTAGTCACATGCCACCAGTTTAGAAACAGATACCGGACACAAGTGTTCAAACATCTCAAGGCATTTCTATGAAGTGGAGAAAACCACAAAGTCCCAGGCAAAAACTTTAAGGGATTCATCCTTCCACCAAAATTTGGAAACATATGCTTACCTAATCTTTTCAAGAAGCAGTATTTGAAAGTAATGTAATGTACCTGAATTGAATGAAACCAGGCTCCCGATCTTAACCGAGAGGCACACCAGCCGAGTTGCAAAAGTGCTATAAAGTGCTTTGTGATGGTGTGAAGGCTTCATGTGCTAGAGGGAAGGCCAGAGCCTTCCTGCCAGCACCAGCGCATGGAAGGATGCCTGCTGGAGTACATAAGACCAGCATAAGGACAGGGGAAAGTGTGGGTGGGCAGGGAGGGCTAGAATGGGGCATGGGGAGGGCCATGACAGGGTGGACAGATTGGGCCCAGGAAGGAGGCAGGATTAGCGGCACCAGTGTGCACTATATCCTTTCCCCTTCCTGAGCTAGATCTGCCAACATGGATCTCAACTCAGACTTGGGCCAGTGATATTGCTGGGGCAAGTCCAAGTTGACCCCTAGCGGCTGCTGGGACTTACAAATGTCCCTTTGCCTCAAGGAGACCTCCAGCAGCCGGAATTCCCCCACGGCATGCAGCATACCCTGCGCTGGTGCCACTGCATTGGCATGGGGGGGGGGATTTAGCTATTCTTGAGCTGTAGGGCGGGTTGAGAGCTAGAATGGAAACAATGGTTCTACTTGTGGAATGCAAGTAGGAGCAAAGCGGGACATCTTTACTTTGCATCTGAAAATAAACTGCCCGTTATTTTTAGATTTATGCCAATCAGAGCACAGATTTATGCCAATAGGAGCATTTGCCTTTTTCTGTGTAAAATTTTTGGGAGGTACATTGTTACAACCATTCACAGCTGCAAGCCTTCGAGCGCAGGGACAAAGATATCCACTACCATCCAGATACGATGCTTGGCTCAAGTCTGACATATTATCCGCCGGACTGCTCTGAGTCTGTAAACCACAGAATATAAGCCATTTGTTCTACCTAGAGATAACCGCAAACTTTTTATGTCAGGACCTCCCTAAGCAGTCCCAGACTATTAGCTTCTATACCAGTTAAGAGCCCAATATTAAATCGATCCTGCTTAAATTAAACTCTCATCTCCACCTAGTGGCCAACTCAATGTTTTCATCAAGCTTTGCCAGAACAGGCACTTGGTCATGAAAAGAGCTTCACAAATCGAATTTTGAAAAGAATCAGTGACCATACAGGTGGCAGTATTCCCTTTTGATCCGAACCCTAGGACAAAATACTGTAAAAGGGAGGAAGGCAAGGAGCTATGTAGACTCAAAGACTGCCTAGTTAGTTAGTTAGTTAGTTAGTTAGTTAGTTAGTTAGTTAGTTAG
>JAJKFI010000048.1:312075-375372 GCA_029204185.1 Lerista edwardsae
TAGTTAGTTAGTTAGTTAGTTAGTTAGTTAGTTAGTTAGTTAGTTAGTTAGTTTGTTTGTTTGTTTGTTTGTTTGTTTGTTTGTTTGTTTGTTTGCTGGCTCTACCCTTTCATTTTTGAAAGCAACAGCCTGACATGCAAAAAATCATTATTAGATTGCTGCACCATTATTACAGAGCCTGGACACTCATGAGGGGGTTAGCTGGAGTGGCAACATTTACCTCCAGCCAGTGCTGGAGAGTTGAACAGAGTTGCAGAAGCTGACCATTTCTGAATCACAAACCATGCAAACTTTACGTAAAAGATATGTGTCTGTTTCTGCGCAAGAAAGGAAAAATGTTATGATAGCCTGAGCCCATGTTTGGAAGGTAACATGCAAACAGGCTAGTCCAGCACTACATATGCACCAGCATTGGGCTAGAAAAAGAAAATTGGACCAGCATCTTGCATTTGTGTCTGAGAGAATAATACAGCTCAGTCTACTGCAATGGTTCCCAAACTGTGGATCGGGACCCACCAGTAGGTCACAAGCCCATTTCATGTGGGTCTTGAAGCACCTAGAGCAGCCATATTGAAAATATGGGAAGATAGGATGCTGAAAAGGGGAAGGACTGGGTGATTGTTTTGCTTGTGTCAAGGTTGGAAATAGGCTTTTTTCCCTTTTCTGATTCACTTTGCTATTGGAAAATGACTGAGAACTAACCCAACTTCTTGCTGCATTCTCAGGAAAACAACAGGTTCTGGCATTACATTCTGACATCACTTCTGGTGGGTCCCAGACAGATTATCATTCTAAAAAGTGGGTCCCAGTGCTAAAAAGTTTGAGAACCACTGGTCTAGTGGCATGAGCAGCATAGTGACACTGATCTTCCAGGACAATGTGTTGTAAACCTATTCCCAAGTCAGCCAAACCCCCAACCAACATCACCTTCATCTCATCTGCATTAAGTTTCAATTCATTTTCAACCATTCAATCTTTTACAGGTAACTAAGCTGGAAACTACATATGGTAATGTCACAGTCTGAGAAAGTGAGGGGGTGTACTGTATATGCATGAGGTCACATGTGACAGAAACCTGTGGGTTCGAGGGTTCTATGGTTGCTAAATACAGTCCCTGTGGTAAGCCTAAACCCACACCCTGAGGGTTTCCTCTGCTGGCTGAGGTGTGAGAGATCTCAGTTCTGTTTCTGCAACTGGGCCCTGAAGGAGTCAGACAAGAGGCTTCTGACTTCCTGGATAGCCCCATCTACCAGGAACATCTGTCCACCAGGCTACTGTGTAGTCAGTATTTTGCTAAGTGGAAAAGGTCTGAGTGGATTGTGAATAATGACACACCTGCGCCTGAGAGACAAAGCGGTTTCGCTGTGGAGCAGAGGCGGATCTAAGGGGGGGCAAATCTGTAAGTTTTGCAAGAAGCCTTACCCTGTCACATAAATCCCTCCTCTCCCTTGCTGCTGTAGCCAGTAAGCAAGGCCAAGATGTTGCTGTTCCCTGTGAGGATTGGCTAGAACAGTGCAGGAGAGGAGTGTTTTCCACTGCAAGGTAAGGCTTCTTGTAAAACTTACAGATTGCACCCCCCCTTAGATCCGCCTCTGCTGTGGAGCTCATCTTGTTTCTTTTGCATATTCCAAGCAACAGCCCATAAAGTACCACCAACCATGTTGGTGCTTAGGGCCATCTGACACATGGCAGCAGCAGAACACACAGCCCAGAACCACAATGCTTTTGGCTGATGTCGCTATTGAGCTCACCTTTTCCTGGACTAAACAGAAAGGCTATGCAAAAAGGTGGGGGGGGGCAAAAAGAATGATGGGGGAGGTGCGTTCAACGGTGCTCAAACACAACTGAGTTGGATTTGGGGCACTTTGTGCTTTTTTTAAAAAAAATCCCCTTCATGTATTTGCCATTCCTGGAATCCAGAAGCTTGGCGTGATCCCTGCAGACCCATTTCCAGGAAAAGCCGGCTCCCCCTCCTCTTTACTGGCTGCTGGGATTGGCCTCCCGGGATCAACTCGTGGTGACTTGCCTTGGGGATAATGTGGATTTAATAGAGGGGCTGCTAGCTGCTCTCCTGCCACTTTTTGCTGTTCGAGCCTTAATATCAAGACTACTGTAGGATTACATGGTATGTAGAGGGGATTCTTTTGTTCCTCTCCGCCAGCTTTCTCCCCTCCCTTCCACTTAAGCATCATTGGACCAGCACTCTACTGGCCCTGAATAAATGTTAAGCCATATGGATGGTCAGAGAACCCAAGGACCCAGGCTTGTGCCCCGGGCCCAAAGAACAGAAGGCAGCCTTCCTTTTGTGTTTTCTCTCAAGGGTTCAGCCTACTAACTCAGCTGCTCCATTTTCAAAGCAATTACCAGCAAGGGGCTTTGTAGGCTGTGCTCCCTACCCATTAACACCAGGTTGATTTATAGGAAACCGATGGCTGGGCCTGTCAGAGCTCATTAATGGCTGGCAAAAGAGCAAGACAAACAGCCTGACCTGCAAGAAAGGAAATCCTTGTCTGGGCTTGGGTAGAGATGTCCAGCCCTCTTCTCCAGCCTGGGCTTTCAGCCCTGCTGTAGGCCTTGGGACAGAGGGGCAGCTGTTTGGGCAATGAGGCATTCACGCAAGACAGGAAGATGATCTGAGAACAATTTGAGTTTCTCGTGTCTTTCAAGGGTTGGTTATTGTGGCACAATCAAAGGCTATTTTATCATGATTACTAGGAGAGGATATGTAGATGTTGAGATCCTGGCTTCCTTCCTATGGACTACTGAGAACAAATGAGTCAAGAACATCAGCAGGACTAAAGGCGGCTTCAATATTTGAAAACTGTGTGTTGATAATCTAAAGAGACATAATTTTGAATTCTGGCTGATTTTTTCCCAACATTCCAAGAGAAACTAGAACGCCACATATATTTCTTCAACAATACAGTGCTCAATCAGGGGCGTAGCTAATGAAAGTGTAGCCCAGTGCAGAAGGCAAAATGTTGCCTCGGAAGTGACATCACAACAGGAAGTTATATCACAATTGTATTTTCATTTTCTTTTCTTTTTTGCCCATAACTTTTGATTGAAATAAGATATTACACTACAGTTTGTTTCATTGCACTCTGCAAAAAATTCCACATCAAATTATATGTAACATGACAGTATTATTCCGTGATAATGACAGTATTAACATGACAGTATTAACCGTGATTCTAACAAACAGCAATTTTTACATGACAGTTGTATGTTCTTTTTTTGCCATAACGTTTGATAAAGTAAAGATATCACACTCTTGTTTGTTTCATTGTATTCTACATTAAATTACATTTCCATTGATATATAACATGATGGTATTATTCATACAGACTAAGGTTTTCACAGTTTTGGCCATTAGTGTCAAGCTCAGCTTGTTGATCCCTTAAAACTTGTTGCATGGTGCAACTGCACACACCCCTGCACTTCTTTAGTTATGCCTCTGTGCCCAATTAAACTATCTGAAGGTTGCTGTGTCACTGTAGCACAGAGCAAGCCAAGGTCTTTGTTACCCAGCAAGATCGAGGCCCTGAGAAAAAACCCACACGCTGTACATGCTGTAATGCCCCTTGAGAAACTCTCACACTTGTTTCCCAGAATAGCGCAGCAATCATCAATCAAATGCTTCCTCAGAGAAATGGCAGGACCAACCACCGGTAACTAAGATTCACCTGACCCAAGGCTCCATCAGATGAAGCTCATTGTTGCACTGCGAGGGGAAGACCAGGACTTTCCCAGCAAAGCTCCTGATGATGATAAAAATGCAATTTTCTGTGAATGTGAGGGAAAGAAATAAGCGTGAAAGCCACACAGAAATAACTCCTGACATCATGACTAGAAAAATAATTTCTCGAGCCCAACACTAGACTTTTCCTGATTGTAGCTACACCAACAGGTGTTAGAAAAAGTTTCAGGGCAATTATGGGGGAAACCTCATCCTCAGAAAATTGTTCCCAGCAGCCTCTAAGACAGCTTAACAGAAGCTTGTATTCCTTCAGTATCTCAGCAATTGACCGTCACTCTATTTGTAATATTCTTTGCTTATAATACAGCTGTCACAAAATTTTTAAAACCTGTGCTTGCAGCATCAGAAAGCCAGGCTTAATGCCCTCTCAAAGTGCCCCAGTTAGAATTTCCACTGAATACAAGGATCTCCAATTTTTCTCTTCGGTTGCTACGCAGAAGCTAGAGCACTAATTCCCAAAGGGAGGGCAGGGGCACATCAGTGTGATGTGAAATAATTGCTAGTGCTAGAGAATGTTGATGTAGAGAAATACATTTATTAAAGGCTCCTGTTAGCTCAAAGTAGTCACCCACAGAGGAAGTTACTTGTTATGGATCTGCACAATTCACTGCTCTTACTTTGCTCCCTTTCGATCATCTTCACTTGGAAGTGGTAATTCAGTCCCCTTCTATACACTGGATGTGACCAGTGTATTCGATCGCTGACATAGAGGTGAAGCAGAATTGCCCATGCTTGGAGGATATCGTCTGTTGCATTCCTGGAAATGTCACTGCAGCTGGGCTTGCTTCCTTTCAGTTACGAGACACATTCAGAACTGGGACTCATCCAAAAACAGAGGCTTACTTTTAGAGTGGATAAGAGTGAAGTGTGCCTCCAGAAAATAAACGTCTCTCAAGTGATTAGAAGTTTTGAAAACACAGAGATGAGATGTTGCCCTCCAGATGCATCTGTTCTGTAGTAATGGGGTAGGGTGAGCCTGGATTTATTTATGTCAAGATGTCACCTAACTACAGTACCATGTAAAAATTGCAGAAGTGGAAGGGCCATGAAGACATTCCTTATAGACTGTTGCCTACAAAAGCAGAAAACTAATAGGGGGAAGGCAAATCGTACCCAAAGTGGCAAATAATAGGAAACATGAATAGGCAAAATAATTAGGCCAAACCAAAGCATAGTTTTACCTCCAAAAATACTGACTGCGGGCTGTTGAGTGCTACTTCTGTTGCGCATTCCTATATTTTTCAGCAGGACTGCTTTATGGTAGAATGCTTCATAGCAGCGCTACTGAAATTTTTTCAGCAGCTTTACAGCACTTGGGTTCAGTTAATATTCTGTACGCTGATTTCAGAGCAACGTTGATGCTGCCTCCAAGGACTCAGGAATGAACTAGCTTCAATGCACCATCCATGTGGTTTGGTTATTATTGATTATACTGGTCTAAGTTTTTGATCTGGACTTTTCAGAAATGTTTGCAACAAATAAATATGCGGTTTCTCCAAGTTATGGTCATTTAAGAGTCCGACAGTTGTCTTGACATTTTTGCATAGGCACAGTCCTTCGGCCCTAGAGGGTGCAGGACACTAAGTTTTGCAAGGTACCTTACCTTGCATTGTAAACCACTCCTCTCCCTCACCCTCGTAGCCAGTCCTCATGGTGAAATGCCTCCAAGTTGCTTACCGGCTACGACAGCGAGGGAAAGAACTAATTTACACAAGGTAATGCCTTGCAAAACTTATCACACACACCCCAACCCCTCTCGGGATGCTACTATTTTAACCTATACACATTCCAACTTCCAACTTCCAGACAGATCTCCAGAATGAAACCAATATGTAGTGTTAGGAATGCGGGGGGGCCCTGACCCGCCAGGTGCCTGACCCCAATGTCCAGACACCAGAGTGCCCAGTTGCACCAAATTGTAAGAATGGTTTGATCTCTCTTGACCAAACCAGGTGTGTGTTGATCCCACTGACCAATCACCACCAGTGTGCCAAATTGTTCAGAGTGCCTCCCCCCGCCCCCCCGGCCAAGCCTCAGTGCTTCAAAAGGGGATGTCTGACACAACCACCACCACCCGGTCAGATGTCCAGCACTAAGTTCAAATGAACGCACACTGTCCATTCCCCCTGAATGGACTAGGGTCCCTCTGACCCACCCTATGAGAATGAGAATGAGAATGTTCAAATGAGAATGTTTAACCCCCCCTGGTTAAACCTTCAGCACTAAAACAATACACAGAGAGTGAATGCAGTTTGAATGTTCTTTACTGCAGCAAAGGGTAAAACCACCTCTCCAAACAATACATAACCACAAATTATATAGACCCTATGCCGTGTGCAGCCCCTCCTCATTTTAACCATTGGCTAAGTTACTTCGGAGGTTACAGCCTTCCTTGATATGTACCCTTGCAGATGTCGCATGTGCATTTAAATCAGATTTTGGGCTTCAAGAGGCGTACAAGTTAATATGTTATATTTCATTAAGCATGCGCAATTTGTTACAACCTTCTGTAAACTTTTCACCCCCCAATTAGCTTACCTTGTTAGCAGAGACAACTGTGTTATCTACTTTTACTTCTTCACCTATTTACTTCTGCCTGGGCATAAATGAGCTTCGGCTTTCGTTCTGTACTACACCCTAAATATTTTTCTACTGCCAAGCTTCTGAAGCTTTACTTGTTCTAATGAGCAAAGCTATTCTCTGAGTTAGTTATTTGCTCCAAATTACAGACTTCATCCCCTGGTCTCAGTCTTTCTGAGAGCCCCCTGTTCCAATTCATAAGCCTTCAGCTCCCTTTTGGTACTTTTAGCTTGTCTGCCCCAAATCATGGATGTGGTGGTTTTTGCCTCAAATGGTCGTAGAGGCGCCTGACGCAGTTGGCATCCAGGTTCACCCCCCTTGGTGTGGGGAGCGAGAGGGGGTGCAAAACCCAAACTCTGGAGGATCATTGTGTCACCCGGGCAACGCTGGGTACCAAAAAGCTAGTATTATATATTTTCAGTTCGGGGGCCAATGCACAAGGAGGAAGAAGCCATTGTCCTGCCTCAGAGGCACTGCACTATCTCATTCCCATTCCACTTGTATGGCCATGAACAGTTTACATGACAGAGGTGTCCCCCCCCCCCCCACACACACACACAAACACACACAGCTCAGTAATTTATTCCATCATCTCAGGAAAAGCCATTTACTGTCAATAACAGCTTTAATTAATTCTCCTCAAAGGCCTCTCAATTATTCATCTAGGGCCACAGAGAAAACAATTAAAGCACTTTACATCTCTGGGCCATCTCTGGCTGTAGGTGGAAGGGGAAGGGAGGGGCTTTGCCTGGCAGAACTTCCACATAAACAAGATGGTAACCCAGGGAATGGAAGAAGCCCAGTTGAAAGACTTCCCTGGTTGCTTTTTGTATATAGTCTCTTCACAGCAAATATGTTAGAATTGTGGTCACAAAGGGTCCCTGGGCAAATCTCTTCTCTTGGTTCCACAACAAAGCCTCATACTCTGAAGAAGTTTCTTTTCTCCTAAGCAGAGCTGGGGGTGTAGCCATTTCTCTTGGGGCTTAGCTGAGCAGCCTGGCCTGCTTGAGGCAGCAATCCTATACACACTTTCTTGGGAGTAAGCCCCATTGAACACAATGGGATTTATTACTGAGTAGACGTGCATTCCGTGTAATGGCATTCCGTGTGCTTTGGCATATAGTCATGCCAGCCACATGACCACGAAAGCTTATCCTCGGACAAACACTGGCTCTAAGGCTTAGAAACAGAGATGAGCACCGCCCCCTACAGTCAGTACTGACTAGACCATTCGGCCGTGGGGAAACCTTTACCTTTACCTTAGACATGCATAGGATTGCATTGTCATTCATAACTAGCTTCATTCACATGTATGGCCCTCCACTGGTAATAATGTACTTATGATGACCCCATCCTATGGGAGCCACCTGCAGCTGAACACGCATTCTGCTGTTGGAGACTGTCACAAAGCACCCATAATGAGTGTTCTGGCAGCACACCAAGAGGCATGCCGCTGGGGCACTGACAGGAAGGCCAGAGACTTCGCTGTCACTTGCCAATCAAAAGAAAGCAGGGAAGGAGGAGGGGTGAAATTGAGCAGGGAGGGGCATAACAGAGGGCGGGGAGGTTGCAACCTTCCTGCCCCTTTCTCTCCTTGGACTTGTACTAGCAAAATCACTGGCACAGGCAGTCTGAACTGAGCAGGAGACTTTCAACAGCGTAAGGGGAATTTTCAGGCTCACCCACCCTGCTGGACCACCAGGGTGGGGGAAAGACTAGCATTGGGCTGTGAGTGTAGTGCTGATGTCTTGGTCCTTGGAGTATGTAAATCCATACTTGATAAGCGTACCAATTTTACAGAGGTCAACAGGCTATATCTTTGCTATACAGTAGCAAAGGGGTCCAAGAGTTGTGCCCCAATAGTCCCTGCAATGTTGCAAACCTTCAGCTTGCATAGGACTCCATCATCACTAAAATATGCAGGCTGACACTCCATCCATGCTTGGATGCAGCTTCTTGCACTGCTGGTGCCACCTGCAAACAAACACAGAAAGTGCATCTGCAGGACCCAGGCTGTGAACTTCTACTGCAGGTCTTCCTCCTCTTGTAACTGTAGTTTGAAAGACATAGTAGCTGCTATGCATAAGAAGATGTGATTCTGCAGCACAACACCCCCTACAGCATTGTATGCAATCAAACTAAGAGCTTTGCCCCACTGTGGGTTTCCCACCTTCCCATAATACAAACGGCTAATGCCATTTTGCAGTTTCCCAGCATATTGCATCAATGGCATCACCAAATCCATGCAGACAATCATTTAACCACACATCTGCACCTGATATATGGAAAAAAAATTCTCCATATCACTTGGTAGAATGATAGAGATGTCCCAGCTATCCTAGGATGAGAAAGCCCGTGTCATTTTATTATCTGTATGGGCACATTGTTCTCCTGTGTCCTGACATGGTTACTGCCATAGTCATTACAACAATTTTTTAAAGGAGGACAGAGGGAGATGTATATGTTTTATACCGGGCAATCAGAACCAGAACAGACTAAAACACAGTTTTTATCCCAGTGCGGTGCTGAGATTACATGCGGCAGCATAGTGATATGTCAAGCTGATTTTAAGAAATGTGTGATTATATGTGATGTTTTTGTCTTGTTTTTGTGTATTGTACTGTTGTACTTGTGTTGTTTTCTACCACGCGTTAGCACTTAATTTCGTTGTGCATGTGTGCACGTGTGCATGTGTGTACAATGACAATAAATCTCTATTTCTATATTTTAAAACGAAGCATGGATATCTATATACGTTTAAAATCCTTCTTTACAGAAGAATTACTGGCAAAAGGGGGTTGTGTTGGCCATGAAACGTCAGCTGTTTGAGTTTAATTAAGGAAAGATACACAAAGCTATCTCTGTTGTAGCACCACAGTGTAGGAGGCTGAGAAGGCTTAGTTAGGGCAGCCTCGTTCTGTCTCAGAACAAGTTGGTGCATTTAAAAGTTGTACAAACGGGGACATTTGAGCTAGTGCCACATCTCCAATTGCTGTAGTAATGAAATGGAAGAAGCAAGACAACTAGGCAAAATTATCTCTTTCCCACACTGGTGGAAGGCAGAACCATGCTGCTGCGGCCAGTACAAGGCCTACTTGCAGTGCATACTTGTAAATTCAATTTATCGAAGCTTTGGTTTTTCAAAATGTGCGCTTAGCTGTGGCATCCCTGATGACTGCAAAACAGAAGGCCACAACTGGCGGGCTTTAACCCAGAATTGGAGTCAGATAAAGCTGAAGAAATGGCTGTTCTCCCATAGAACAAAACCGTATGTGTGCTCAGGTACAAATCAGCAGTGTTCCTGCTTCATAACTGAAATATCCACAAGGTATTTAAAAATCTCCTTCCTCTCTCCCAGCCTGCCAAGGGTTAAGCAAGCAACACATCCTCCCCCCCCCCATCACTACCATCCACTGTGCAGCCAGGGGGCGGGGCTGTCGGGAAGTCCAGATTTCTGCAGGGGTTTTACTGGAAAAGTTGTTGTGGCAGGTGGGAGGGGGTCACCATGGCAACACCAATGGCAGGAACAGGTTAGCTGGTGGCACACTATCAGGGATCAGTTTCATCAAAAACATGAGGATAAACACAGGCAGGCTGGATGCCCTGGAAGAAGGCAGCAGAATATTGAATTGAAGATCCATGTTAAATTGAGAGGTGCTGCTGCTGTGGCCTGCTTTAATCTCTAACCTGAAAGCCCCTCCCTTGATTCGTGATGCTTCAGGGCTGGCTGGAATTACTCAGTGAGGAAGGAGTATGCAGTTTGTATGCCCAGAGGCACTCTTTCCCACTTTCAGAGATGAGCCCCTCTTTTGAAAATACCTTTGGGGAGTTGATACAAATGAAGCCCAGGACAGCAGGCAAAGGGCATTAGGCAGTGCTGTGAAGCATTAGGCAACCCCAGCAGGAATGGTGTCAGTGAAATGCAGGCAATCATGCTGCATTTATCTGGAAAAAAAATCCCCCTGTGCCCACCAATTCACATACCAAAATAGAAATGCCCCTCTTATCTGTATTTTCAGTGCTGGAATTATGTGTGAAGTCTCTCAGAGTTGACCCCAGAGAGTATCTGAGGATGTTTTCTTGTATAAAAGGCTAGCTGGGCAGCCTTTCTTGTTCAACTGTAGCTGTCTGACACAGGTTTATTTTCTATTGTAATTCCATTTCTGGAACCTGTGAGATGCCTGGCATTTGTTGTACACCTGTTGTGGGGGGGGGGGGAATCACCCTGCAAAGAGAGAGACTCCCTAGTGTTCCTGTCTCTTTAAGCAAAGAGATAGATTGAGGTTTCGTTCCCCGGCGTGCATTCTCCTTCCCTGTTAAAGTAAGCAAAACCTTCCCAGCCCAACGATCCCCCAGGGACCTCCTGCTATAGCTTACCAAAAAGAAAGTTGACGTAAAAGAATATCAGCTAGATTTTGATGTTGCAGAAAGAGAAATACACTTTATTAATGCATGTGGCATTAATAAAATGGACACAAGAGCAATACGCTTCCATGGAGACCACAGAACTTATGTAATTTGTACATCTGGGCTTGATCAGTTATACAGTTGAACATGCAAATGTGGAAATGGCAACAACAAATAAAAACATTGGCAACCTGCTATTGGCAATTTTGGTGATGTGGGACATGATTGGTGGTCCTTCTTTGCTGCTGCTCCCCCTCCCCTCCAGGGTGACCCCAACCCTGGTTGGCAGATGCAAACATGGGCACATTTAGCAGTAACAATGGCACCAATATTAAGACAAGATTACAATAGTGTTGGCACATTTAAACAGGAAGGAGGTATTTGCACAAAAGCAGAAAGGAGACGTTTAAACCAGAAGACTATTTACAAATTTAGCCACGAGTGCTTGAAACATTTGATTGCTTGATACGTTTGAGCGGGTGGCAAACAACAGTCAGTTATCAGTGTGGTAAGTATTTACACAGGAAGATTCAAACCTTAAGAGTTGGAATCTTCCCCTCCCCACCTTTCCCCTGATCCAATCATCTTGATGAAGGCCATTCTAGGGTGGCAGGAAGGGAGTCTGTATTTGAAAAGCCCTTACCAAATCCTGGAGTACAGTAGTGATAAGATCGACAACACATACAGATGACAAAGGCAGGTTCAGTCTTTAAACCTTCTCTGCAATATTTCAACGCTTCCCCCCCTTTCCTCTTTCTGCTGGGAAAGCACTATTTATTTAACAGACATCTATCCAGCCCAAACCTTGTTCCTTTTAAAACTGCTCCATGCCTTTCCTAAACACAACACTTTGTTTCTTTTACAAAATCACCCTAATGCTCCAGCCCTTTTCTGTTGCTGCTTTAAACTTTGGTGGGGAGACCTTTTGGCTTAGCCCAAAAAGACTTTCCAGGTGAGTTTAGTTCCTGGGCAGATGAGAATCTAAATTGAGAGATTCAGGTAGGACTTGCCCTTGCACATACTCAGATTTACATTACAAGACCATTAGGGGAGGGAGATGTTCGGATGTCCCTGGCAACAATTCTTAATGGCTTGAGTTAGCATTGTCTTGCCTCATCTCCTGAGGATCACCTGTGTGACCTCAGAGGCAGATCTAAGGGAGGGCAAAGCTCTAAGTTTTGCAAGAAGCCTTGCAGTGGAAATCACTATTCTCCTGCACCGTTTTAGCCAATCCTCACAGGGAAAAGCAACATCTTGGCATTGCTTACTGGCTACAGCAGCAAGGGAGAGGAGGGATTTACATGACAGGGTAAGGCTTCTTGCAACACATAGAGCTTTGCCCTCCCTGTAGATCCGCCTCTGTGTGACCTCCTCTTTGCAAGATAGCAGCTCACAACTCCCAGGATGAAATCCAAAATAGAGTTAGACCTGTACACGTGTAAGGGAAGGAGAGGGTGCTCTTAACACTGCCCCCCCTCAATGGGGTCCATACCTGTTCTCATCACATCCTGGCCTTACCCCTTCCCAAGTCCTGCATTAGGTGTATCTGGTTACACCTCCATCTGATCATCATGAGCATAGCAATCCCAAGTATTACCTATAGGGCTAAAATAACCACAATGGGGCACAGAGCCATATTTAAGAGGCTCTCAACAGTTGGACTTTAGCCAAGAAGTGTTTTCCCACCAAGAATTGCTGCTGGCCACCTTTTACTGTGACCAAAACTTTCACTATTTGCTGGTTACTGTGCTACACTACAAGGCTGGTGTTTTTGCCTAAAGTTTTCAGCTTCTGAAGTTCATACAGTCCATTAAATAAGACAGGTTCCAAAAACAGACTTATTCCACATCACACCCATGAGGAAGATTTAAAGAATTCCTACTTCCACCTTGGACCAGATCTGGGAAGACCTGAGCTGCATCAATGTGTTTTCAAACCTGGAAGGGACTTTTATTATTATTTATTTCTTAGAAGAATTTATACCCCACTTTTCCCATGCTGAAGCAAATGCCCAAGGCAGTTTACAGAGTTACACAATAAAATTACAGTATGAGACCACAATAAGTCAAAACATCAAAGCATTAAAACGTTAAATTTTAAGACACAAATACACACATAAAACATTTAAAAATGGGGCAAGACCCAGCGCATCTTGTTAGGCCATTGGGGGTGATGTAAGAGGTGACCAGGTCCAGGTCTCTCTCTCTCTCTCTCTCTCTCTCTCTCTCTCTCTCTCTCTCTCTCCTCCCGAGCCCTCCCTCCATCTTGGGGACCCCTAAAAGTTTTGTGCCTGGCAGATCTCCCACCATGACCCATCACCCTTCCCCTCACAACCATTTCAAGAACTTGACAAAATGGACGTCAAAAGATTGGGCAAAGGGAAGACAACCAAAGTAAGAAGGACGTGCCAACCTCCATCTAAATGTGCCACTGCGTCATGAAGATTAACACCTGTGCCAGAAAACTCCATCAGCAATGCGCATGAACTGTATATAATGTTTCTTTGTCTGTATAGTTATCTTAAGCAAGGTATCTCCACATATCCCCCTTAGCCCTTATGTCATGCATCCTTCCCAGTATCACCCATTGAAACCTCTTTTGGCTGTACGGTGTTTCCAAACCCTTGGTCTACCTCTCACCTATTATCTTAGCCTTCAGCTGTCTTATCCCAGTGATTAACCTCTTTATCACCCTGGTGCCATACCCACGTTCCATTGATTATCATAAATCTCCCCTTGCTCAACCTGGGGTGGGGGAGCAGCGAGCAACCAACCAAAAGCCATAATGTCCCAACCAACCAACCAACCCGGGTCCCCAAAATCCCAGGTCCACCAATAATCCAGCCTGCAAAACTCAAGTGTATGTTACTGGTTGTTTGTTTGTATCCCCATTTACATGCTAAACTGTATAAATGTCTGTTGCAACTGTGTATCATTACACAGGTCCATGTCATTTTTTTCTGCATGGTATGCCGCTTGCATCCTGTGTCATTTTATTACAATAAAATTATCCTTCTCTGGCAACATCAAAGTCCAGCTGGCATTCTTTTGTTGACTTCCAACTTTTGGGAAGGTTTGCTTTGGGAAGGTTTGGCTTAGGGAAGATTTGGCTTAACTTTCACAGGAGACAACGCAAAGAAACCTCAATCTGGCAGGCTTCTGTCCCTTTCCTTAAAGGGACAGAAGCATCAGGGGAATCTGTCTCTTTTTAGGGTGATTTCCACACAACAGTTTGAAGCAGAATCGTCCAAGGGATCAGTCAAGCAGCTCGAGCTACTACAGCCCTATTCCAGAGACGCAGTGGGCAGACATCCATCCATCATCCAAATGCCAGATGAAATAGGTATGTTTTGGGCCCTCTCTGAAAAGCTATAAGGGAGGGGGACATTCTTAATTCCACTGGGAGGGAATTCCTAAACCCTTCTCCAACCTGCCCTGCTGCCCAGTTCTGCCCTTCCTCCCCCTCCTGAATGCCTTCCTGACACTCGGCAGGATACTTACCAGCTGGTACACCTGCTGCTCATCCTGCCAGAATGGGGGCCCAGTGCCAGCTAGTGCTGGCCTCTATGCTGATGCATTTCCTCCCTTGGCCATTCTAACGTGCCTTATGGTATGGCACATTTGCAATGGCTGTTACTGAGGCAGCACGTGGGCTGCCGGCACTGCCCTGACAGTGCTGCCTGTCTGCTTATGAGGTTTCATGTACTCCAATCCTTTGGGAATGTGCAAATCGGCTATCTCTTCCTGATGTGGCTAGATAGAAACCTTCCTGGAGTTTTGGAGGTCCCCAAATCCTAAGCACTCTGGGTGCCTCCTAACTCTTGTCCACATGGATGTCTATACAGTTATTTGTATAGATACCCCTCTCTACAGCACATGCAGACTCTCCTTCATTACACGTAGGATCGCTCTGCCCATCTGTCAAAACTACTTACATTAAGGGTCAGTGACAAGAAGCCCCTGAGCTGAATCTGGCCAGTTGAAGGATACTTCCTGGCCCGTTAATTTGCACCCAGAGGTGTAAGTAGGATATGGAGGAAGTTACAGCTATGATAACAAGAATCACCTTCATTGGAGAATCGCTTCATTGGAGTAACATAGCATTGATTCGCTGCACCAACCCTCTTATCAAAATAGCCTTCTGGCAAGACTAGTTGCTGACTGTATATTTAGAACATATTAGCTTTCAATTTGCAAAGTGCTTCATGACTCTGTTCAACCTCAATGCAACCTCTCATCCCCATTAACATGCTGAAAATCTCCCCTACTTAGCTGTCAACAGCTGGATCATAATGAGAAACCTATCTTGAATGTAATCTCTGGGAAGCAAGTTATGAACTGATAAAGGCCAGAGCCTTTTTCTATAGGGAAGGCTAACATGTAGATCTACACATGACACTTTTACAAATGTTTTATTATCTCACATGATAAACTGCATATGAGCTTTGCACTTTTCTCGTAGGCTTTTCATGTTCATGGAAAATGACTCTTATCTGGACAAGTGTTGCATTGGAGTGGGAGGTCCGTCTAGAATTTTGAATCCCATTCATTAAGATGGGATTTAAAAAATTAAAATAGTTACCTACCCCAAGCTTTAGGAGATCAGCTTAGAATCAGCAAAAGTTCCTGTTTGGACTACAGTACAGCTTATAAACTGTACTGTATATATAAATATAAAAAGGGAACTCATATAATACAAGTGTACCCCAGTATCCACTGATTTGGTATCCAGGGTTTCAGTTATCCATGAATACCATGGATACTGGGACACCTATTAAAAAGATAGGGAAACATTAAACAAATCTCTTTTTTTTTACCTTGTTGCTGCAAAACCACTGATATGTCCCTATCTTTAAAAAGGTATCCCCAGTATCCACAGTTTCAGGTATCCATGGGAGAGTCCAGAATTCCAGTAGATACCGGGGCATGCCTGTATATTATATAAATAAGGGAATCAAGCTGGTTTACAGAAAAAAAGGTTAAAACAGTCCATACAATTCATAAAATAAAGTCAGATTCAAACAGCAGCAAAAACTCATCAACAAAAGCAGCAAACTGAATCAAGAGAATCCAGGAAATGCCTCCTGAAGCAGTCATGAGAGATGGGCAGACTGCATGCACTTCATATATAAACATCAGGAGAAGGCTGTAGTATAGTAATCCATTCCTCCCTCCCCACCGCCACCACAACAACAATATCCCAGTCTAGAATACCCTCATGGAAGGTCTGAAAGATAAAGGCTTGAAAAGACAAGATTAGGTAGAAGTTGAGCTGCTACAATTCTGCTCTCCGTCGGGGCTCACAGAAACAGGAACAAAGAACCCTGCTGGTCATTGCTGGCACCAGGCTACTGGGGTGGGTGGGGTGGGGGGCTGGGACAAAGCCTTGCACTGGGCTTCCCCATGGCACCCCTTGTTCTGCCAAATTCTCCCTACTGGGCCTCCCCGCAGGCCCCAATGCCCACACTAGGCTGACTAGTTCCCCCTTTAAGCAGCCTCAGAGATAGGCAAGAGGGAGGGGGTTCCCTCACCCATTGGTTCTCCTCTCTTCCAGCAGCTTTGCTTGGGATCACCGGCTGGCCAGCCTCCTCCAGACCACCCTCATCACTGGCTTAGCTCAAGATACCCTAAGTTGGTGTATTGGAAAAGTCAGGAGCTACCCCAAGGAGTGAGGGAATGGTATCAGCAATGGCCCCTTGTCCAGGTAAACCAGCGATTATGGGGTTAATTCCAGAACTCCTGCAGCAGGAACACAGCTGCAGGCTGATAAGGGCTCTGGCTATGAAGGGAGGTTAGCACAGGTACCGGTGTGGCTGATGAATTAAAGCCTGCCCATCAACAGACACCAATTGGCTGGCCTCAGTATAAAGCTGGAGGCAGGAGCTGGAGAAAAGGACCTTAGTAGGTGCTGGAGGATGGCACCAGGTAGGTGCTGGATGGATTAAGAAAGGAAGGGTGATTAGGCCATGGGTAGGTGCTGGAGGAGGGAACCTGGAAAGCAGGGGCGTATCTAGGGTGTGGCAGGGGGTGGCATGAGCCATGGGCGCCATCTTGCAGGGGGCGCCGTTTGCATGGCGCCCGCCCCCCCAAATGGCACCCACGGCCCACCCCCTCCCGACCAGGCCCTGCGCCGCATTTTCCTCGCTCCGGCTGGCCTTAAAGAGCCAGCCGGAGCGAGGAGAACGCGCTGCCACCCGGTGCCCCCTTCCGCTTCTCAAGGGGGGCGGGGCACTGGGCGCCGCCGCATTTTGTTTGCTCCTGCTGGCCCTTTAATGCCAGCACGAGCGAACAGAACGCGGCGCCCCGGCCGCGTTCTTTCTGTTTGCTCGTGCCGGCCTTAAAGAGCCGGTGGGAGCGAACAGAACACGCCTCTTAGAAGGGGCGGGGCGCTATGTCATGACATCACGATGTGACATCATGACATTGCGTGCCCCTAGGGGCGCATTTTCATTGGGCGCCATGGGCGCCCTTTCAAAGAGATCCGCGCCTGCTGGGAAGGTGCTGGGTGGCAGGATTGCTAGACTGATGGAGTGCTGGCTGGACTGCCTGCTGGATGGACTGTGACTGAAGGACTGGAAAAGGTAAAGTTATTGTGGGGAATAACCACTGGGAATTGTTGTATGGCTGCCACGGCCCTGGAGCCACCAAGTGGAGGAGGCAGTTGTGGCTTAGGCAAGCTGACTGCCTATTTTTTGGTGGTGGGGTTTGTTGGGGCTAGACTTAAGGTAGTTTGGAGCTAAGCCAGCGATGAGGGCAGCCTGGAGGAGGCTGGCCAGCTGGTGATCCCAAGCAAAGCTGCTGGAAGAGAGGAGGCCCAGTGGGTTACTGAACCCCCTCCCTCTTGCCTATCTCTGAGGCCACTCTGGAGGGGAAACTAGTTAGCCTAGTGTGGGCATTAGGGCCGTTGGGGAGGCCCGGCAGGGAATTTGGTAGAACCGTTGGCACCACAAAACCCCACCACCAAACAATAGGCAGTCAGCTTGCTTAAGCCACACCTCCCTCTTCCACTCGGTGGCTCCAGGGGCATGGCAGCCATACAACAATTCTCCAACCAAGGCACCACAGGAACCCACTCACAGTTCCAATAACCAAGTATCCAGTCCATCCATCCATCCAACAGTCCTTCAGTCAATCCACAGCTACTTTCCTTCCTTCCCACACCTGCCCGCTGCTCCTCCTCCAGCATCTACCTGGTGCTAATCACCCGTCCTTTAACAATCCATCCAGCACCTACCCAGGTCCCTTACTGCAGCTCCTGCCTCCCACTTTATACTGAGGCAGGCCAATCAGTGTCTGTTGCTGGGCAGGCTCTAGCTCATCAGCCACACCCATCTGCACCTGTGCTAATCCCTTCCTAGCCAGGGCCCTCATCAGCCTGCAACTGTGCTCCTGAGACTTGCAGAAGCTCTGGGATTAACCCCATACTTCCTGGCTAATCTGGGACAAGGGGCCACTGCTGATACCATTCCCTGTCTCCTCAGAGTATCTCCTGCCTTTTCCAATACTCCCCTATATGCCCCTCATGGCACATTAGGTGCTACCACTGCCACCAGTACTCAGAGTTCAAGGTATGGACCCTCACCCACTGCCCAACTTGGTTGATCCCTGATTATGAATCCGAAAGGGTAGGAAGAATCCAGTCCAAAAGCCCACGTTTAAACAGGATCTGAGAGCCGCTCAGAGTTCTGAGAGCTGCTCATTCTTCAAGAGACAATCATTACAATAATGTTTCCTGTAGCAAATACATAACGTGGGGGCAACAGGCATGCGTCCAGCTCCATAATAAGTGTACCTAACAGCCCTGATTTGGCTGTGGTTTCCCATCCAGTCCTCCCTCATGCCTTTGGCACCCAGCCTGAGACAGACCAAAAGTGTGCCTCTGACAGGGCAGTCTCTCCTCGCTGACCCCGCCCCATCCAGGCTCCCTCCCTCACATCCTTGGCACCCAGCACAGGGCAGGCTCTAATTTTTCTCATCTCTTGCGCAATTTGCCAGGCCCTGCCCAGCAGTCATGTGGAGCTCAGGCCTCTCACATGAGCTGCTGGGACTTGCCCAGCAGTTGCGCAGAGCTCAGGGCACTGCTTAGAGCTCAGGGCACTGCAGATCTCTTGCGACCACATGGAGAGCATGCAGGAGTGGGCTGCAGGAGGAGAGGCTGCAGAAGTGGACTGCATGTAAGGAGATCTATGTTTTCCCCTCCCTTTGATATTAATACAGTAGCAAAGCAAAGGTATCCAGCTAGTAAAGAATAAACATGAGCAATGCCTGGAGGGGACCCACACCGAGGTGACAAGCGGAGCGCCCATATCCACAGCCAGCACCTCGCTCTGGAGCTGATGCTCTGGGATGGAGTCTTCTATGCTGAGGTATCACAAGACGGCCTTCCCCACCCACCCACTCCTGGTCCAATTGTCTTTCAAGTGGGACCTCAGAAGCACTTTGCAATGACACTGCTGCCGGGTGTCTTGCCACTGCCACTCATCCTGGGGGATGAGCCATGAGTGTGGGGCCTCCCGCAAAAATGTTTTACATTGGGCTCTGCAGCTCCTAAGGCCTTATGCAGAACCTAATGCAGGTTCTGCTGGATTCTGAGGCTGGATCTACTGATGTAGCAGTATGAGGTGGGAAGAAAACAGAAGATTCTCAAAGTGGCAGAACTGACCGACAGCACAATCCTAGAACTCACGTAGCACTGACGCAACAACGTGCTTAGCGCCAACGCGGGGACGCTAAGCAGCACCCCCACGTCGGCGCTAAAGCTCTGAAGCGGATGCTACTCGTAGCGGCAGCTTCAGAGCGCAGACAGTGAGCCTCCCTTGCACCGACCGAAGCCGGTCGGTGTGAGGGAGGCTCTGTGCCAAGGTGGCATGGGGATTGGTGGGAGGGAGAGGGGCAGGGACGGGACATGGGCGGGTTTGGGAGGTGGCCACATCCTAAGCCTGTTCGCGTGGCCCTGATTCGAGCTGCACGGTCTCCTCGGATCTGCGCCCGGTCTTTAGCAGGCGCAGATCTGAGGAGCACATGGGGGAGGCTGGAGCCTCCCCTACGGTAAGGGAGCGCACGCTCCCTAGCTGTGGGGAGGCTCCAGCCTCTCTTAAACAGCGTAGGATATGACGCTGGCCCGTCAGCCTTGCCAGTCCGGCGCTGTTTAGGATAACATAAGAACATAAGAAGAGCCCTGCTGGATCAGGCCAAAGGCCCATCTATCTAGTCCAGCTTCCTATATCCCACAGCGGCCCACCAGGTGCCCCAGGGATTGCGCCCTCAGACTGTAAGTGTGCATGGGTGTGCCACATTATTCTAAAATTAGCACTGCAGGAAGAGAGGGAGGAACTTTCTTGCTGATGTGCAAGATGTGCAAAATTTCCTATGCAAGGAAATGTTCATATGAGGAAGAGCATTAACAATGCTATCCCCCACCCACAGACGAAGGATGTAGCAGAGGAAAGGAGAAGATTTCCCAGCATCAGTGACAGGGACTAAAATTTCTCTTGACCTTGTTAGTTTTTGAAGAGCAGGAGAAGATCAAAGAAACTGACACAACGTCTGCTCCCCATTTCCTCTCCAGTCACACTTCCATACAGGGAAGAGATGTTAAAATGTGGGAAGAAAGCCATTCTTACACATTTATAACTTTATAGAGAACAAAAAGGATGAATTAAAATTGGCTTCAGATAGAATGCCTCTGAGACACAAAAAGTGCAGGAAGGTTGATGTGTCATTTTCGCCCAAATCCTAACCAAATGTCCAGCACTGATATAGCTGTGCCAACCTACGTAGGTTCTGACTTCCGGCCCGGTCTCCAGAGTGGAACCTACATATGTGTTGGGGACTTAGAGCAGTTAGAGCTCAATCTTAACCATGGTTTGGAAGAGGCAGGCATTCCAGGGTTGGGATTGGCTGTGGCGCAACCCAGTACAAGGGAAATCGAGTCCCCTTCACCTGAGTAACAGCCCAAATGGGACTACTCGGATCTGATTCAAAGCTGAGCAGCCTGAATTGGGCAGACCAAGATGAAGACAGGGATTAGGATCAGACCCAAGTGCTGGATCCTGGCTCTACCCCCTTGCTCGGGCCAGTCCACCCACAGGCCTGCCCATCTCCACCCTGTTCCACCTTCCCGTTGCCCGTTCTACCTCCCTCTGCCTTGACTAACCCCCTGCACCATCCAAGCTCAACTGGCCTTAACTGCATGCTGCTGGGTTCAGCTTTTGGCACAGGGAGATCAGCGCACATTATGCGCTGGCCTACCCTCCTCAAATGTTGGTGCAAAGGTGCTTTACGGCACGTTTGCGATGATACTGGCCATTGAGCACTTTGAATTGTGCTAGCACCAACAGGAGCATCTAAGTCAGATGTTGTTCTCCTACAGATTCCCTGCTTTCTTCAGACTCCCATCCTGCAAGAAAGAGATTTCTCCCCAGTCGCCAGCCACCTTCAGCAAGGAGGCAGACAGCCTCTGCTGTTTTTGGAGCTCTGCTTTATTGATTTAGCATTTTTCTGTGTGATAAACACATCCTGGAGAAACCATGAGCCTGCTGTGCCCCCAGTGCATGAGAGGGTGTAAGGCCTTCCTCCAAATCAATAATTCAAGCGAGACACAAGATTTGCATTGGAGTTTCCAGGCCTCAGTTCCAGGAATTACATTTGTTTCATATGCAGAGGTGTGATGTTCCACTTGATTGTAACCAGGCAGAGGAGGAAGGTTCTCCCGTAGTTCCAGTCAGGGTCAGCGTGGTACAACTGGGAAGCTCCTCCCTCTCAGACAGGCAGGTCAGATTGACAGAAGACTTGCGCAGAGGGGGAGGGGCTCCTGGATTCACCCAGTCTGGCCTAGCCTCGTGGCTGGTAGGTCACGTTTCTCTGTCGCTCCTCAGAGCTTGTCAAAAAACACACACACAAAAATGGAGAAAGACAGAAGACAGCCGATCCACGGCTTGCAGACACAACAGCCCTTTTCAGGGCTCCATCGGGTGCGCAGGGACTGCTGTTCGACTGCAACAGCTACAGACCCGGAGCTCCCGAGCCTCACGGCGGAGTCGCAACCACCATTTTGAAATTTATGCGCAAAGCGCACTAGTCGGACCTGACCCCCGCGCTCACTCAGGGACGGGGACGGGCTCCAATTGGCAACAGCCTGACCCCCTCACTCGCTCAGAGGTGAGGAGAGGGTCCCTGAAGGGTCTTACCAGCCCTATTGCTCCGCCCCCCGCATCCAGCCAGGAGTGGGGATGGCAGCCGCCATCTTGAATTCCACGCAGCGCGGCCTGCAAACAGAGGAAGACAGCACAGTGAGTGGCAACCCCCCTTTTTTCAAGGCCATGGCTAGCCCTGAGGGTGTCCCAGAACAGAATGCTACAGCTCCAGAGGTCCTGATCACGCTCCCATGGGGGGATATCGAGACAACACTTCAAAGAATGGTCTCTACAGCTCTCAATTCAGCCCTGGGAGGCCTTCAGCTCACCCCGGCAGCGGGCGAGAACTCGCAGGCTGCTCACCAGGACAATGGGGGGCGAGGAGAGGGAGATCTCAGAGAAGGAAACTGCCCCAGACACTCAGAGTGCCAGATTATTCAAGACAGACATGTTCCCACCTATGTTTTCCAAGGTCCTTAGAGTGCTCAAGTTAAAGAAGGATCAGGACCCTACAGCAGAACAGGGTTCCTCTTCTGTGAGTGCAGTCACAGTCAAAGGTGTGAGTGCAGTTGATGCCTTCCCAGCCCACCAAGAGACCCCCAAAGGATTCCCACTGCCAGAATATTTTCAGCAGCTTATTGACAAGGAGTGGCAGAATCCTGCCAAAAATAGGGACAATCAACACCCCTCCACTAAGTTGTATGCGCTCTCCAATAACGAGATGCAACGTTTCAAACTGCTGGTCATAGACGTGCCTGTTGCAGTGCTGGCCTCCACTTCGGTACTTCCGACAGATTCCGAGGGTTTACCTAAGGATGCAGTTGACCAACGCATCGAAATGGCAGTCTGCAAAGATTTTGAAGCAGCAGCGGGGGCTTTGAAGGCGTCTGTTGCCGGTTCGCTCTTCGCTAGGGTGATATACTTGTGGACCTGGCAACTTATGAGAGACTTTGAGATACCAGAGGAAGTCAGGAAAGACATTAACAAGATGTCCACCATTGCAGCCTTTGTGTCAGATGCCACAGCAGATGCCATGCAGTTGTCAGCCTGCTCCATGGCAGCTAGCATCATGGTGTGTCGCAATACATGGCTTCGTCACTGGGACGTCAACACAGCCTCCCAGGCCAAAGTAGTGGGCATTCCCTTTAAGGGAATGAACTGCTCTTGGTAGAGATGAAAGGAAAAAAGAAAGCTCTTCCTACTAGAGAAAAGCCCTCCAAGCCCCAAGGCAAGCAACCCTCTTGCTTTTTTCGGGGCAGCAAACCTCAAGTTTCAGGTGCTTCAACATCTACGACCCCTTCCTCCTTCAGCTCCTTCAACTCCTTTCATGGCTCTGGCCACCAGTGGCAACATAAATCCAACTTCAAGCCCCGGGGACAACCACAGCAGCAATTCGCTTCCAAGGGGCCCAAGGCTCACTCGGCCTGACGTCCAAAGCCCCCCACAGATTGGCGGTCGACTTCAGTTTTTTGCCGACAGATGGGACCTGTCAACAATGGATCAGTGGGTCCGGGACACTGTGAGGTGGGGGTATGCCCTGGAGCTTCATTCCCTACCTCGAGACCGGTTCATTCAAGTGCATAGACCTGCGTGCAGTGTCAAACATCAAAAGATATTGGAGGCTATCCAACATCTCCTCCACATTGGCGCTATAGAACCGGTCCCACAACGGGAGAGGAGCTTCGGGGTTTACTCACACCTCTTCACAGTGCCCAAGAAGTCCAGCGATACGAGAGCCATACTCAACCTAAGATGGCTCAACCACTGGATGAAGCAAACAAAATTTAAAATGGAAACCTTAAGATCCATCTTAATGGCTCTCAGGAAAGGGGACTTTCTGGCCTCCTTGACTTACAGGAGGCGTATCTTCATATCTCAATAAGAGCAGCGCACCGCAGGTTCTTGTGGTTCTGTTATCAGGGCCAACATTTTCAATATTGTGCAATGCCCTTCGGCCTGTCATCCACCCCCCCGTGGTCTTGGTGGCCCATCTCCATCTACAGGGAATGGCAGTCTATCCCTACCTCGACGACCTGCTTGTGACATCACGAAATCCCCACCATGGGGCGAGACATGTGGCCCAGACCATCCAGTGTCTCAACCATCATGGATTTCTAATGAACTGGGAGAAAAGTCATCTCTCTCCATTTCACACCTGGGAGTAACCATCAACACACTCAATTTTACCATGGCCCTGTCCCAGGAGAGGCAGAACAAGATTCAGACTCTGACCACAACGGTCCTGCACCTGAACTGCCCCAACGTTCTGGTGTTGGCCAGGCTGTTGGGGATGTTAACATCATGCCGAGAGGTGATTCCCTGGGCACAGTTCAGGGCTCATGCTCTGCAGCACCTGCTTCTGCCACACCAAGAGGCTATTTTAACCAACAAGCCAAAGAGGATCCAGCTGGACATGGCAACTCAAGTGGACCTCCAGTGGTGGTTGAATCCAACCCGATTGGCCAGGGGAGAACCCATTCAGATAATGGACCCCATCTTTATTTTCATGGACACCAGTCTCCTCAGCTGGGGGGCACATTCAGAGGATCAGGTGATCCAGGGCCTCTGGTCTCCACCTGAAGCAAGAAAAGCATAAACTTTCTGAAGTTAAGAGCCATAGCCTTGGAGCTTTGGACGTTTGTACCACGCAGAACACAGTCCAACGTTCTAGTGTATATGGACAACGTAACAGCTCGGGCCTACGTAAACAGACAAGGGGGCACCAAGTCCAAATCCCTTCACAGGGAGGCGCGTTCGCTCTTTCATTAGGCAGAAAGGAACGTCTCCTCTCTAAGGGCAGAATACGTGCCAGGCGTGGAGAATGTCCAGGCAGACTGGCTAAGCTGGCAGCAATTAGACCATGCCGAATGGAGACTACATCAGGACATTTTCCAGATGCTAGTGCACAGGTTCGGGAGAATGGAGATGGATCTGTTTGCTACACAGCTCAACCACCAGACACCATCCTTCTTCTCCAGGGGACGATGCCCGGGGTCCCTGGGAGTGGACACGCTACAACAATGCTGGCCCAGGGGTCTCCTTTATGCCTTTCCACAACTCAAACTCCTGCAGAGGTAGTATTAAAGATAGTAACAGAAGAGGCAGAGGTGGTCCTGATTGCCCCTCACTGGCCCGGTGCCCCTGGTTCAGCGATCTTATGGAGATGTCCAGGTCCCCTCTCTTCCATCTTCCGCATTGGCTGGAAATCCTGTCTCAGGGACCAATTTGCCATCCGCAGCCAGAATTCCTGCAGCTGACGGCTTGGAGACTGAGCAACAGGCCCAGTGGTGGGATTCAAATGAATTAACAACTGGTTCTATGATGTCATAGCCAGAGCCAAAAAAAACCCAAAGCCAGCCAAGGTAAGTGAGTGGGCGGGGCCCGGCCATTTAACAACCGGTTCTATAGAACCTGGGCGAACCCCCTGAATCCCACCACTGAACAGGCCCTTGCAAACTTAGGGTATTCCCAGGCCATTCTGTCTACCTTAATGTCGGACAGACGGCATTCAACTAACTGTGTTTATAACTCAACCTGGAGAGTTTTTTCAGCCTGGTGTTCAGGAAGGGGGGGACCCTTGTAGGCCCAGGGTAAAGGGTCTCCTTGAATTTTTACAAACCAGGCTGGACAAAGGTCTGAGCACAGCCACCCTGAGACGACAGGTATCAGCAATAGTTTCCATCTTGGGGTACCCAAGGGGACGGGCCTTATCTTCTCATCCCCATGTCCGGAAATTCCTCAGGGGGGTGGCACTTTTAAACCCACCTACTGTCCACAGGGTTCCTACCTTGGACCTGCCACTGGTTCTGAAGGCTCTCACTCGGGAGCCTTTCAAGCCTATGGCCACTTGTACCATGAAGGAGCTCACGTTAAAGACTCTCTTTTTGGTGGGCATCACCTCGGCCAGAAGGGTATCAGAGCTAGCAGCCCTTTTTGTGGCTAAGGAGCTCTGCATTTTTTCTGAGGATAGGGTCACCTTAAAGTTGGATCCTACCTTTCTCCCAAAAGTCAATACCATTTTTCACAGATCAGAGGAAGTGATCCTACCCTCCTTCTGCCCAAGCCCAAAATATGCAAAGGAGAGACAATGGCACACCTTAGACATGAGAAGGGCACTCAGCTATTACATATCCAGAGTGGCATCTCTCAGAAAATCAGAGGCGTTATTCATCCATTACCGCCTTCCAAAACTGGGAACCAAGTCATCTCCTTCCACCCTCTCTCATTGGCTCACAGGCCATAGTGACAGCCTACAGGGCCAGGGGGGTGTCAGTTCCGGAAGGGATCTTCGCTCACTCTCTAAGGGGTGCAGCGACCTCAGTGGCCTTTAAGGCCTGTCCTTCTCTGGAAGTGGTGTGTAGGGCCGCTAGGTGGAAATCCCCCAACACATTTATTCGCCATTACAAGGTAGACTGTTTCGCTGTCCAGGACGTTGCCTTTGCTAGGCGGGTCCTGGAGACGGTGGCACAGGATGCCTCAGCGTGATCCCACCCTGGTTTGTTATATGGGTATGGCTTGGGTACGTCCCAGATGTACCACGCTGGCCCTGACTGGAACTACGGGAGAGCGGGAAGGTTTTGCTTACCTGTGAACTCCCCTTCTCCATAGTTCCAGTCAGGGTCAGCATCCCACCCATATGGGGCTGGGGCATCGGGGTTTTCATCACTCCCGAGAGGTAAATTGAATCTGGCGTTTTGGTTTCTAATGGATAGTTTGCAGGGAGGCGGGGTCTGTCGCTCAGGTCTGCATCCTGCATTGAAGGAGTTGTTTTCTCTTCATGGTTGGAATTTGAACCTTGTTAAAGTTTTGCAGAGCCGGGACACTACGCTTTGATTGGACTGGGTGAATCCAGGAGCCCCTCCCCCCCCCTGCGCAAGTCTTCTATCAATTTGACCTGCCTGTCTGAGAGGGAGGAGCTTCCCAGATGTACCATGCTGACTGGAACTACAGAGAAGGGGAGTTCACAGGTAAGCAAAACCTTCCCTTTTTCCCTCCATGGTTTCTTTGGTAAGCCTCCTTGTCCATGCCAAAATCAAGATTTTGCACGCATGCACACATGCATGCAGAAAGAGAGAGAGAAAGAGAGAGAGAGTTTCAGCACCCACTCCAGATATTAAATTAGGCACCTCTTATAGAACACAGAGCAAAGCTGGCAGCAAGAATGCCAGGATGCAGAGCTGGCCGGTCCAGGAGATTTCGTGTTCCACTGCCCTAAGACTAAGCCCAGGGTGCTATTTCAGGGCTTGTACACAATCATCATAACTGTAGCATTGCATACAAACTCTGGCATTTCAAGCCACACCATTGCAAGCCAGGAAGACAGAACAGTCACAATCTGCACATGCACACACTGGGTGTTCCCAAAATTGGGTGTTCTAATCACCATGTGCAGAGAAGTCATTGCAAACCCAGCAACATCATGCTTTATTCCCATCATGCTTCCTCGGGTTCACATTCTGAATGTGTCCACTTAAGCCCTTGAACTGGGAAATGTCAGGTGGCCCAGTAAGTTAAAAAAAAGCCTCTACTAGCCTCTCAGGGGCCTTCTGGTCATTGTTCCTCCCCCCACCATAGCATGTAGTTTTGGCATGGCTGCATGCGATGGAGTGGCAGGGGATAGGATTGGACTGTTAGGTTCGTTATTATATGGCACCATAAATGTACATGGTGCTTTACTCAGAATGAGTGGACAAGGCCCAGCCCGGAGGGACTTCTGGTCTAGAAGGAAAACTATAGGGGAAAAGGAAGGAAGTGAAGATAGAGGTAAGCAGGGGAAGAATATGTGATGGTTCCCTCTAATTCAGTTTCCTGTTTCCGACAGTGATCAGTCAGGTGCTTCTGGGAAGCTCACAAGGCAGAGCATAAGGGCCAACAACCCGCACCCATTGTTTCCTCCTACCCCCAGCAATTGATATTCAAATATATAAAGGTACCATTTTAGCCATCATCGTGGCTAGTAAAATCGCCAACAGATACAAATTGAGTAATATCAGATTGCCTAACAAGACAGCTGTTGAAAACCTAAGCAAGAAAGTGCTTCCTCCTCTTATCCAAACTTGAAAAGTCCACAAAAAAGCACGGCATGCTTGAGCAACAAATGGAATGTCAATGAGCCGAGAAGAGAAACTGCTCCCAATCAGCAATTATGGTGGTGCCAGTACACAACAGGTGCTACGCCATGGGAGCAATGCCAATTCACACCCTATCTACAGTAGATATGTGGGAAATGGATTGCACGCTTCCCGGCATTAAATATTGCAGTCCGCTCAGAAAATGCCATTTCTTCACGAGGACCTGGATCTTCCTGGAGTTGAAGGAAGACAGAAGCCTGCCTTTGCCTGTCAGTTCAAAGAATCCTCGCCCCCTCCCCAGAATGCTGGAAGCCGATGTGAGCTGGGCTGCTCCTCCTGGTCCTAGGCCTTGACTGAACCTACACACGCAGTGGAACAGTGTTGGAAAGCAGTGGCGGCAAAATGGACGGTATCAAGACTACAGGTGGGAGGGGTACAAGTTTGAATGAAATTCATGTTTGAATGTTTTCCGTCACTTTTTTTGAAAAGTTTCTCTGAATACAGAACACTCGCATGAGGGCGAGAAAAGTGGTCTTCCAAACCCTTTGCCTGACGTTTGCCCACTTTCTGCTTGCTGGGAACGTTCTTCTAACGGAGGGAAACATTCAGAAATGGGGTCTCCTGTTGGCAGCCTGAAGTGGTATGATCAGAGCCTGCCCATTCACAAGGCCAACCGAAAGAGTCGCTTCAGGCAGCAGACTGACAGGGGCAAGACCCAGAAGCAGAGGGTGCAGGGTGAAAGTTGTACCTGGGCCCAGGGTAAAAAAAAAGGGGGGCCAAGAACCAAAGGAGGGGGCTCAAAAATTTGCTGGGAATGTGCTTTTTCCAATCTCACCAGGGCCCATGAGAGGGGGGGTGCAGGGGGTGCATCATACTTGGGCCGGTGGTCAAAAGGAGGCCTGGGAGGCAAAGGAGGGGAGCCAGGAATTCCCCAGGACCTGAGAAAATGTTTGCATATATTGTGTGAAGCCTGGAACTCGCATTTTGGGTAAGCCTACATAGTTTTGTATATTGTGTTTCATAGCAATTATGATCTGATCATGTGAAATGAGCATCCACTAGAGAAGGGAAGGAGCCCAAAAGAAAAGTTGTATCCCCTGATAAAATTTGTCTTAGAAGCCCTGGGCAGGGGGCACTCACTCCCATCCACCTGCTGATTCTCCTCTTCCCACTCTCTGGATTAGAACAGGAAGAGGGGGCGACCAACGGCCACATCCCAACCACACCCCCTCCCCAGGCTGGCCCACACACCCCTGCCCACCTCCTGACCAGCAACGCCTCCCGGCCTCCCTCCCTCCTCCCAGAACCTCCCTTGCCCCAGTCGAAATTGTGCGGCTGGCACAAGGGAGGCTCCCCATCAGCGCTCTCAGGTTGACACTACTGGTAGCGTCAGCCCAAGCGCTGTAGTGCCAATGTGGGGGTGCCAGTCGCCAATGATAAGGATTGCACCCCGACTCTCTCAGCCTGCTTTCAGCCTGACAGCTCTAACAATCTCCCAGTGCTCATGTCCCAGAGAGGGGGACATGTGACTTTGCAGTGGGGAGGGGAGGGGAGGGCCTTGGGGACTGCTCTCACAGGGGCTATGTTCTTTTTTTAGCTTCTAGCACTACTAGAAGGGCTAGAGATTATTATTTTTTAACCTTCCAGCACACTTCGGTCACGTTCTTTTTTTACATTTGTTGTGTGGAAATCACCCTAAAAAGAGACAGATTCCCCTGACGGCTCTTTAAGCAAGAGACAGAAGCCTGCCAGACTGAAGTTTCTTTGCGTTGTCTCCTGTGAAAGTTAAGCCAAATCTTCCCTAAGCCAAACCTTCCCAAAGCAAACCTTCCCAAAAGTTGGAAGTCAACAAAAGAATGCCAGCTGGACTTTGATGTTGCCAGAGAAGGATAATTTTATTGCAATAAAATGACACAGGATGCAAGTGGCATTCCATGCAGAAAAAAATGACATGGACCTGTGTAATGATACACAGTTGCAACAGACATTTATACAGTTTAGCATGTAAATGGGGATACAAACAAACAACCAATAACATACACTTGAGTTTTGCAGGCTGGATTATTGGTGGACCTGGGATTTTGGGGACCCTGGTTGGTTGGTTGGGACATTATGGCTTTTGGTTGGTTGGTTGGTTGGTTGCTGATCCCCCCCCCCTTGAGCAAGGGGAGATTTATGATAATCAATGGAACGTGGGTATGGCTCCAGGGTGATAAAGAGGTTAATCACTGGGATAAGACAGCTGAAGGCTAAAACAATAGGTGAGAGGTAGATCAAGGGTATGGAAACACCCTACAGTCAAAAGAGGTTTCAGTGGGTGATACTGGGAAGGATGCATGACATAAGGGCTAAGGGGGATATGTGGGGACATCTTGCTTAAGACAGACAAAGAAACGCTATATACAGTTCATGTGCATTGCTGATGGAGTTTTCTAGCACAAGCATTAATCTTCATGACGGAGTGGCACACTTAGATAGAGGTTGGGACGTCCTTCTTCTGACATCCATTTTGTCAAGTTCTTGAAGTGGTTGTGAGGGAAAGGGTGATAGGTCATGGTGGAAGATCCGCCAGGCACAAAACTCTTAGGGGTCCCCAAGATGGAGGGAGGGCTGTGGAGGAGAGAGAGAGAGACCTGAACCTAGTCACCCCTTACATCAGATTCTAGAACAAGCCCCACGCTACAAAAGTTTAGTAGTGAACTTGGCGCTAGAAAAGATGGCCGCCACCATGTGACATCACTTCTGCCTATTTTTCTTTGGAAATAAATGCAGGACCATGTGAAAAACATGGCCAACACACAATTGATTTCAATGAGGGGAAGTGAGTTGTTTTTAAATTCACCGTACTAGAAGCATGCTAACAGCATGCTGGAAACATCACTTCCGGCAATTCTCCTAGCTAAAAAAAAGAACCGGTTTAGAAAGAGAGGTTCACTGCTGAGTTTCTGGCATGCACCCTTCTGTGCATGGGCCATGCACAAATGGGGCCATGGCCCCTCCCTGACACCCTTGCCTGTCAAAGAAGCCTTTGGCCTGACATGTGCATGGAGTGCATCTGGTGAGTTGGGAGGGAGGAGAAAGAGATTCAAGTTGCTTTCAACCTGCATAAACCTTTGCCCCATCCCTTCCCCTGTATGCCTAAGCAGGCAGGCAGCTCCACCTTGGAACAGGCGTCAACGTTCTTCCTGGCAATCCTGTACAGCTTCCCCACCACCCCCATTCTCTCCTTCTGCCGCTTTGCATTTTACAGCCCCCTTGCTGCCACTCCTCTGCCAGGGCCAACCAGGCTACTCACCCAACTGGCATTCCTTGTTCCCAGCCCCCCCTTTGGTCCTTCCAGACCAACATTTACTGGCTAATGAAGTGACTGGGAAAGGGTGTGTGTGTGTGTGTGTGTGTGTGTGTGTGCATGTGCGCATGTGCGTGCGTGATGAGACATGCCTGTGGGGCTGTGCCGACTGTACTCCCAAGCCTGGGCCCAGTAACGGGAAGCAGCTATTTTCAATGACAGTAAATCAGATCGGCGAGATTAGAGGCCTCGCACTGCCTAATCATGAGCCACTTGGGCAGGAGGACAAGTTACTGGAACCGAGAGGAAATCAGAGCAATAAATAAAGCGTGACTGTTAACATCTGGCCCTTGCCATGGGGTGAGAAGTGGCTGGAGGATGGGCTGTTTACAGTTTATTCATTCATTTTATAGGGCTCCGTGGTACAGGGAGCAAGAGGGCAGGAGCAGCAAAGGAAGCTTCCCTGTGCCAAAGTGTGTGTTTAAAGGTTGAAGGCATATGCCCTGGGGCATGGATACACATGTATGAGTGTGTATGAATAATTGTCCTCAAGCTATGTGAGCTCTTACGTTCATACAGGCAAGTCAAAACAGGACAGGTAACAGGGCAGGTTGGTCACTCACTTCCCAGCAGCACAAAGAGCAAATTGTGATCCCTGTGCATTGTGTTGATCTTGTCACAGTTCCAGCTGCCCTATACATCTCCAGGACAAAGCATCTTGCATCATCAGCCACAAAGAGGAGGAGGTTTATGGAACACTCATAAAACACGTTTATGCAGCTGTGCCGGGAGCTGGGGTCAGCTCTGCCATGAAGGCATGTCGCTGTGAGTGAGACGGGGCCAATTTTCCCAGCAGCAGAGTTCACCTCTCTGACTTCCTTCCTGGTAGTGGCTAGGGAAACAGCACCATCATACAACTAGTTATAGATTGTCTTTCAGAGCAAGGCCCTATTTCCCAAAAGTGATGGGGAGGCAGAGAGAGTCAACATTGCTTCCCAGTGGAGATAAGGATGGATTCTTTTCGTCAATACAATGGGGCCAAAACCTCCTTTTGGAGTTTACAAGGCTGCCAATATGTCCTACGAAAATCTGAGAAGTTGCTTCATGCATCAGTTATCAAAAGCATACTGATGTTCCTATCAATAGGGGATAGTGGAAGATACAATATTCACAGTGGCAGATGTAAGACATGCGACTTCTTGGAAAGGGCCATTTTCAGCGGTGTTTCAGGCATGGGATGCATACCATGCAAATTATTGAATGAACTGATTTGCATTATGAATGCTGTTTGCATATAACTGACATAGTTTAATTGGATTGTTTTTAAGTTGGGTAGGTTACCGGAAGCTGTTGCAATGCAGAACTGGATCCTAGGGTCTGGTCAACTACATTCCTGAAAAAAGCAGATCAAACCAATACTTTAATAGGCCCAGCAAACTGCCTAATGCTATACCCCAAACTACAGCATTTTAGGGCTTTCCCAGACCATTTAAAAAACCTCTGCATTTTACAGCTTTCCCTGCCAATGATAATAAAACACCATTAACTTTAGCCATACAGTCACACAATCCCAAATTCAGCAGAGGTAGCAAATTATTCCATTTCAATGACATGAATGTGGAGGGGAGGGGAGGATAATCTTCCAGGGAAGCCTGAACAGGGAAGCCTGGGAGAAGCATACATGGGTTCAGTGTACACACAAAAAAAAAAATCAGGATCTAATAAATGTGGCACAAAGAACAAAAGAGAAAATCAACCCTTCAGAAGGATGATTGCCATTTATTCATTTTGTTGACGTCGATTCCAAGAAGAAGCAAAATCCACCAAGTAATGAACCACGTATTGATAGCCGAAAATGTGAAACTCTTTACCTTGTCAGTTATCTCTTAATAAACACATTTTAGTCAGACCAAATCTTTCAGGATTTTTTCCCTTCTAATGAGAACTGTATGCTTACATTTATTTATTTATTTCTATTCTGGTATACATTATTGGAAAGACTGATAAGAGCTATCATACATTTTATGTGTTAAACTGCATCAAAAGTTTGGTGTCAGCATCAAAATGGCAAACAATGTAGTTTTCGTCTATTGTGTAAATGATTACTTCCAGTGTTGTTATTTTGTGTTTGGAGAGATGCTTTATTTTATAAAAGAAGAAATAATACTAAACCAAAGGTGTATAAATCCATCCTAGCTCAGGTCCCCTGAGGAGGGATCAGAGGCGTTTCTAGGGTATGGCGTCAGGGGGCACAAGCCCTGGGCGCCATAAGGTGGGGGGTGCCATTGGCATGGCACCCCTGCCCGCAAATTTGCACCCACCCCCGCTCCCTGAGCCGGGAGGCACACCGGCGTCTCCTCCCCTGGCCGCCGCACAAGCACTTAAAGTGCCTGACTGGCAGCTGGGGGAAGCCGCCACTGTGCCCCCCGAACCATCAAGTGCTCCAGTTTCAAAGCTTTCTTTGCAAGGGGTGGGGTGGGGTGGGGTGGCGGGGGGAGAGGGGGTGTATTAACGAATATGAAAACTCAGGCAGGGTGGTTGGAGAGTCCCACAGTCTCCCTTTAATTTCCATGATCCGTTTCAGTCCCAGGAAATCTTCCCTCTCTTTTCTTCTCTCCCTCCTTCTCCTCTCTCTTATTTACTTGAAGCTGATATTTCCCTCTAAGCAAAAACTGTGCATTCTCCCTGCCTTCCAAAGACAAATTCTGAGCAGCTGAAAGGAAGGATTCATGGGACGCCGCCAGAGCACTCCAGTCTTTCCTTTCCTTTCCCCACCTGCAAATATACCACTGAGGGAAAGCCGCGCCCCCACCCACCCACCCAAAATTGCCCGCACGCTTGAGCTGGGGTGGCGCGCAGCTTCTCCCATTGGGCAAAACTGCTGGCCAATTGGCAGCCAAGGGAAGTCACACTTCCCTCCCCTTCTCTTCTTCCACCCACTCCTGCCCAATGGCTTTGTGAACTTTTTTTGAAAAGGTTGGCGCAGCTCGCCCAAAATTGCCCAATTGGCCGCTGAGGGAAGCCGCACCCCCCCCACTCACCCAAAATTGCCTGCACGCTCGAGCCAGAGCTGCACGTGGCTTCTCCTGCTGGGCAAAACTGCTGGCTAATTTGCAGCCGCAACTGGGTTGGAGTAAATCAAACGAGAGACGCGACAACAGGTTCCTCCTTTAGGCGCATCTTCCTCACTTTCCGCCCCTACCCCTACCCCCACCCCCACCCCCGGAGCCTTGAACTGCAGCAGCCCAACCTCAAGAAATGAAAGAGGCAGAGCTTTCCTCACCAAGGGTAATCAAGGCGGCAGAGAGAAAAGTTTCAGTCCCTTCATTTCTGCATCTTATGCTGTGGCTACAGCCACAGGAACAGAGCTAGTTAAAACTCCCTGTTGAGGACCCACAAGATCTTATGATGTAGCCACTATTTTACTAAAATTAAAATCGAACTCATTGGCATGGGAGTACATCCCACTGAAGGCAGTGCATTTTATTTTAAACATTCTTATTCCACCTTTCCTTGACCCGCGAGGGGGCGGGGCCCGGGGGAGGCTTGCAAGTAGTGCCTTCCCGTTCCAATGAGCCTGGCTCGCTGCCCAGCCCCTTACCTTGGACACCCAACCCAGCTCCCCTGCCCCACACACTGTACGTGCTTGGGAGGTGGGGGGCTTTTTGATCCCCCGTGGTGAACCCAGGGGTGCTGAGTGCCCAGCCCGTCCACTCCTCTCCTCTCTGCTTCTCTTCTGGGCAAACATTGCCCCCTCCCATCCCTCGCCTGCTGATTCCCGTTTCTCAATCCCTCCTCCTCTTCCTCTGCTTGTGCTCCTCTCGAGCCATTTGAGCATGAGCGTGTGAGCAGGGGGGGAGCATCGAGGGGATCCCCACTTTTGCAGCCGTGGTGCCTCCATCCCTTCCCCGCTGCCGCTGCCTTGCTCCTCCATGGCTGGGCACAAATGGGACTGGTTTCAGCAGGAAGAGCTGATCAGACAAATTAGTGACATCAGAGTTCAAAACCTTCAAGGTAAAAAAGAAATATTATGTATTTCCACCCTCCCCCACCCTCTCCTCCTGTGTGTGTGTGTGTGTGTGTGTGTGTGTGTGTGTGTGTGCGTGCGTGCGTGCGCGCGTGCGTGCGTGCGTGCATGCGCCGGGCTGTGCAGATTGGCGGGAGGACGCGAATCGTGACCCTAGAACCACCCGCATGCCTTTGATAGGGGCGCAATTTCATGCCCCTTGCCATGGGTGCCATTTTGTCTAGATATGCCTCTGGGAGGGATCCCCCTATGGCTCAACAAAATCCAGTTCCTCTGTCCCTCCATCCTCAGTACATTGGCATCTAATGCAACAGGCTGTGACAAATGGGAGGTTGGTGGATGCCTCCCAGATCCCCTCCAAGAACTCCCACCCCACTCTGTCACGTGATCTCCAGAGCCAGTTCCATAGCCCCAGAAGAATGGGGGGACTTATCCCCTTTGGGATTCCCCCTCCCCCACCAACTCTGAATTGTCAGTTTTCATGTTTGAAAAACCTCTGGAGAAGTCTTTTTATTTGTGAAGCTTTAAGAAGAAGAGCACAGCCAATATTCTAGCTATTTGCTCACTACCTAGGTAATCCGGACCTGCCTTCCAATGCAGCGGCATACCCAGGGTCGGGGTGCCTGGGCCAGTGATGTTATGAGAAGTTGTGATGTCACTTCCAGAAGCCACTTCCGGGTTGTGTTGAGTCCCATGATCCCTTCTGCAATGAATTCAGGGGCATGCCAGGGCTAAGGGACGGGGGTCAAGGTCTCGGTGTGACACAGAAGTTTCCTGGTTTCCCAGAGCCTCAGAAACACCAGATGGATGACCCTCTTTACTGTGTCTGTTCCCCTGCGGCTTCCCCGGCTGTTCAGCTCATTGTCTTCCATGTAAGTCCATGCCCAGACAGCACCCCCATTGAGTGTTGCCCAGGGCAGCTATCCCTATCTGGCACACCTAGATATGCTTCAGTTCCAATCTTCTGGTTAACACCAGGACATTACTGACAAACAATAGTTCCATATTTTCACCTGTTATTACACTTCATTTTAAGGTACAATAAAATAATATATTAGTAAGCATATTAGACTACCTGTATCTATATCAGACCAGCAATGCTTCCCCATCTCTCTTTGTCCCCCCCCTCACCACAACATAGCCATGGGGCTGCTGGACAGAGGTGTACCTAGAAGGGGGGCCACAGCACTAGGTTTTGCAAGCAATGTAGCTTCCGTTTTGTTCTAACCTCTAGGAAAGGCTCTGAAGAGGAGGTAAGGGGAAGTGGCTGTTTGTCTGCTGCCTGGATCATAACTTGATCAAGCAGACGGGAAAGTTGGAAATCGTGAGACGGAGTCCAATCCTATCCGTGTCTACTCAGAAGTAAATACTATTGGAGTCAATGGGGCTTACTCCCAGGTAAGTGTGGATAGGCTTGCGGCCTGTAAATGTTTCCTGCCTGACCATGAAATCGGTTTAAAAACAGCACGTTTAAAGCGGCCTTTCTGCCTTTGACACAGAAGGAAGATCGAAAGCACTTTCAAGTGACACGTGGGAAAGTCTGCGCGAGATGTTATCACACCAGTTCGAAGTCCAGCTGTCAACACAACGGCAATAAAACAAACGAAAAGAGAGAGCTGATCATCCTGCCTCAGGCTGCCTGCCTCTGGGGGAGCCGTGCGTGCAAGAATGAATGAACGAACGAACGAACGAACGAAGAAAAATGGTGAGAAAATGAGCCGTGCAGAGAGGTCGCTGTGGATCGATGACTGTTCCTCCCTCCCAAATACGGGGCATGATGATCCCAAAGAGACGAACCGCGGTTAAGCAGCCCGCCAATGAAGCGATGCTTGTGGGCTGAAGCACTGAGAACGAAATTCGTCTCCCCTCGCCGTTCCCCCATCCTACTGGCGCCCTCCTGCGATCGCAAGTTCGCCGTTCCTAGTACGGAACAGAATCGCCTGCGAAGCCTACAATCCCCAAAATGCCGTGAGACAAGGCTGAGCGCCCGCAGTGCCTCGAAGCATGCCGGGAGTGCTAATCTGGTGTCCTCTGCGAAAACACGGCAGTCACTTTGGACTCTGGTCGTTTGGGACAAGAGCTGGGACCGCGGGGATGTTGTTGTTGGTGCCAGCACTCCAGCGGAGGCGCAGGGAGATCGGGAGCGGGGCGCGTGCTGCTTGGAAGGACCTCCATGCTGCCCTGATCCGCTCCTGTTGGCCTCACAGTGCGATGTCTGCTGCCAGCCAAGGGCTGTTTACTACGGCTGCTTGCCGTGGATTGACTAACTCCACCCAGTCCACGCGCTGCCTAGGGACTATTCTGTCTCAATCTGCACGCTGGTGCCAGCGCGTGGGCATCACCTTGGAATCCTCTGGATGTAATTACTGCTGCCAGGAATGTAGCGCTGGCTGCATCCCGCTCATGCCTTGGTTTCCGTGCCAGAGACTTTGTCCTTGCCTGATCCAGCCTCAGTACTGGCACCAGCGTGTTGTTGGCAGCCTTTTGAGCCACGCCAGGCATAAGAACCGGTGCCAGGCCTCAAACAGCAGCGTAGCACACCCACACTCCAAGTGGCTGAGGCTTCCTGCCAGCTCCAGGCAGCCTTGGTTGCTGAGAATCCAATCGAGGAGTTACAGCCAATCTATCACTGGCCAACGCTATGTCTTTCGAATCGGGGAGCCCCAGCAGCTTGTGTCCCTCGCCCCAGCTACCAGGGTTGGCACTTGCACTTACCAAACTAGTGCCCCTGCAGGGATTGAGCACCACGTGGTGGATCTGCGCAGTGACACTGTGACTCAGCCTAGCCTTGCAATGAGGGAAGCTATGGCTCAGGTCAAAGTGGGTGATGATGACTACGGGGAGGACCCCACAGTGAATGGTGAGTCTGAAGGAAGGGGCACCCCCTGGGGTGTATAGCAAGTATTCTGCAGGCTCCAGCAGAGCTCTGCCTAATTCCATGGGAACAAGGATGTTCAGTCTGATCCATTCAGATGTGGATGCTTTGTGCACACCTGACACTTCCTTGCAGGCACATGCGGAAGCAACCTGTCAAGAACAGTTGCAAACTGAGCAACTGAGAACCTCTGGATGCTGGGAGCTGTGCATAGAACACTCTGCACTGGGGCATATTTCTAAAGAGAGGGAGGGATGGGGATGTGCCAGCTCTGTAACTCATTGTGATTATAAGGGACCCATTGTGATTATAAGGGACCAGTGGGCATTGGAGTAGCTAATGAAAGTGTAGCCTGGAGCAGATGGCAAAATGATGCCTTGGAAGTGATGTCACAACAGGAACTGATGTCACAGCTATATTTTTGTTTTCTTGGTTTTTTGGCCGTAACATTTGATCGAATGAAGATATTACACTCCGGTTTATTTCATTGCATTCTCTATTAAATTATCTTTCCAGTGATATATAACAGGATGGTATTATTCATTTTCACAGTTTTGACCACTAGTATCTAACTCAGCTTGTTGCCCCCCTAAAAAAAAGCTTACTGCCTGGTGCAGTTGCACCCTCTGCACCCACTTAGCATTGCCAGTGGGTGTCTCTATGGGGAGTTCCTCCAAGCTGTCCAGTGGTGATCTTAACACTGTATGTATCCAGACATGCTGCAGCAGTGACAAAGATTTGGAGTCTGTCCTAGAAACAAAAGCCAAAGTATTGTTAACTTTGCTTATACTGAATACTGTTCTTTTAAATATAGAAAAGGGTGAAAGAAACCAGCAGCTAAAAGTCTTTCCAAAAACAGTCAGGTAGTGATTTCAACAGTCTTGAAAAGTCAAGACTCCTGCAATTGCTGCAGTTGGAAGGAGGCTATATAACTGGACTGTTGATTCTGTGAATGGGCCCTTATCTGTTATCTTCCCATCCACATGCATCTCTGAAATCCTCAGCTTCCTCCACTTGTACTTCTTTGTCCCTTGCAGAACTGCAGAGCGTAGTGGCTGACCTGCTTGGAATGGAAGAGGCTTTGTTTGTTCCCACTGCCACCATGGCCAACCTCATTGCTGGTGAGTTTTATTGGAAACAGTCAAAGGTGCTATAGCAGAGATTATTGTGTTTGGGGGTGGGCATCATGCAATATCTGGGTTTATTATTATTCACTACTTGTGTGGCATCCTCAGTGGGCATGTGCATTCTGTGCTTGTTCAGCTAACAAGTGAAGGTCAGTCCCTGCCCCAAGGAGCTTACTCAACTCTTGAATCACTAGGCCAAGCAATTTAATTCTAGATAGGAGCCCTATCTATTGCTTCTAGATGAGATTGGAACAACAATTTCTGACTGCTGTAGCTAAGGCATCTTGAAAGCAGCAGCAGTAGCCATTCATTTGTTAAAGCCCTATGACAAGTTCATGTCCATTCCTCCTGCTCTCTGATCCTGTGCCTCCCCACTCCCACCGTAAGATTTCCCATTCTTGCAATTGACTTCTCTTACTGCAGTCATGTGCCATTGTCGCAGACGAGGGGCGCAGCTCTTGCTTGGGAAGAAGTCTCACATCCATGTCTTTGAACATGGTGGGGTTGCACAGGTAAGTGGCACCAGATGCAGTGCTAGCCGTCCCCATTACTCAATTCTTTCTTTTCTTGATGGTGGTCTTGTTGCGACTTCAGTGGCTTGTGCCTACTAATCAGATCCAAGAGCATTGCTGGAGGGCCTTTTCATACAAAACACCAAGAAGCATATTTGAACCTCACTCTAGGTATTCGTTTCAGAAATTAGAAATGCCATAAAAAAATCATTGGAAGAACAACTGAACGCCTGTCTAAGCCAATGCAGGTTTTACATTCATGTTGGGAGCCCATTTAGGGCTCAATCCAGAGCCCTCCACACGAGTAGCACAAGTGTACTGCCTGCGCTGGTGTCTTAAATGTGCTGTAAGGCACATGCAGCGCAGGCAGTAAGCGCCTACCACCTGCACTGCAGCATCGCTGGTCCCTTGCCACTTGGAGGCGGCAATACGATACTAGTGAGATGTAAGATTACCCATTGCAAGCATCGCAGGGATTCTGGGTAGGACAACAGAGTGTTCCTGGATGGAGGGAGGGGAGGGGCAGCCCCGCAAAGGGGTGGGACCTGGCAGTGGCTTCCATCACAGGAACTTATCCTCAGTGGAGCCCCGAGCAGCTCAACATGGGGCTCTCGAATCACTGCCAGAAAAATAGCCAGGGGTGAGCCAAGGAGCCTCATTGCGGGTGGCAGAGGGTTTTCCTGGGGGGAGGGGACGAATGTCCCCTTCTCTCAGGACCCCAGTGTCTGCCTGGCTACCGCTGCACCCACAACATCCAGGCTGTTCTGGATTGGGCTGCCCATCATCACGTAAGAGAACTGCAGCAGTTGCTTGGATAGTGGATGGAATCTCTGCAAAGGAAGACGTTTTGCCCTCTGTTTCTGCCCTTGGTTTAGGTTTGAGATTTCCCTCCCCTGCCCAAGAAACAACTGGATCAACTGGCCTACTGGAATGAATCAGAGAATTTCAACGCTTAATCCAGCAGTCAGGGCACTGCAACGGTTGCGGAGGCAGTGTCAGTGCAGAAAAATTATTTCCAAGATACATCTGGAAAAACTATTGTATGAGGACACAGAGTGGCAAGTGGGGTGAAGAGGCATATTTTCCAGAAGTGAGAGCTTATGGTAAAGGCCTTGTGCCTGCAACTGCCAAAACAAATGTCACAGAGGAGCCTAATTTTCCACTGTGTGTCTACATTTAAAGGCCAAACTAGATGTGACCTGGGAGTTCCATGAGTCTAACTCCCGACACTTCTTTCTTTTTCAAAATGCTGCCAGAGTGGGTGCTTTGGATCAGGGCCGCAGCATGGGGAGGGAGATTGTAATCCTTTGCCCTACACCAAGCCAGATCATCCCTCTACTACCCATGGAGGGAGAAACTTAGAAGCACAACAAATTGTCCCAGTAAGATTTCCTCTGTGCTGCTGGTAGGAGGTTGGAGTGTATTTCAAGTCAGGGAATCAGTGCACGGGCAAACTATTAGGCCTCTCTCCCTCGTATTGTGGCCCTGATAAAATTGTCATTCCCCCACCCTTGCTGGTGCCAAGTTGCTGGGGGCCAGAGGCAAAGCCCTGGATTAGACCCTCCATGATGCCTTCTGCCCATCCCCTGATAGTGCTTCAGGCAGTGATTTGGGTATTGAGGGTTCAGGAATTGGCTTAGTCACATGAGTATTCTGACAGATGTGGGCCTCTGTCTAGTGTCTGATCTGGCCCTAAGGCCACCTTTGGCTCTTACAACTGCTTTTTGAGAAAGAAAAAGGGTCTCAGAGGTTCTAGTCACAAAACTCCCTCATGCCTAGTTTTTTTAAAGATAGTTGGGGTGAGAGAGGAGAAAGCCTTGTGATGTGCTTCCTCCTAGTGGTCATTAGTATACAGTGCATTTTCTTGTCCTTGGATGCCACGTCCAGAAGAGTAATATAATAGGTAATAGCAAAATAACCAAGAGTCTTGAGGCAACTTTAAAGATTAACCAGCTATCACAGATTCCTCCCTGCCACAACACAGGTACAAAGAAACAAAATGAACACATGAATTCACACTAGAGGCCCAATCCTATCCAGCTCAGGAGTGGCGGCTCCAAATGGCTACTGCCGGATCCTGTATTGAATCTGAGCAGGCGGGAGGTCTCCTCAGGGGAAGAGGACATTTGTCCCCTTACCCTCAGTAAAGCCCCAGCCTACTCAGTGGGGCTCCTCGAGCCTGTGCTTCCTAAATTGTCGCTTTCAAGCCCTACATGGGGGATAGAATCCAGTGGAGTTCGCCTCTGATGGTTCCTCCCCCTGTTCTGCCCTTCCCCCTGACCAGAAACACCTCCTCTAGTAGTCACAGAAGCCTCTTCAAGATAAGGGAATGTTTGTTTTCTTACTGCGGAGCTGCACTGCTCTTACCCCGGTGCTGGAATGTTGATTAGGATTGTACCTTATTATATCGCCATATTGCAGCTGAGGCTGAGAGGGAGCAATTTGCTTAAAGCCGCCTAGTGAGGAACCATGGCAAAGGCAAGATTCAAACTGGGAAGTCCTGGTTCAGTCTCTAAGGGCCCAGTCCTGTCCAATTTTTCAGCACTGGGTTAGCCACGATGCAGCCCAGAGGTAAGGAAACAAATGTTTGGGGAGGCCTCTGTAACTGCTCCCCCCTCCCTGCAGGATGCAGCACACACCCCATTGGCATGGCTACACCAGCACTGGAAAATTGGATAGGGTTGGGCCCCAAGTCATTATGCCACACCAGTCTCTCCTGTGTTGACTTATACACTATAAGCCTGTCAGGACAGATACCTCTCTTCTTGAACTTCTTGAACTCTGTAAGTGCTATTTACAGAGAAGGCATAAGAATAATAAAAATAATAATAAATGCCTTTCAGAGATCTTGTATCACTGATGTTGGATCCCTTAGCAGAATGAATTGCCTAGAGATCCTACCAATTTTTGCATTTCATGTAAAGGTCTAATAGCTTTATTCAATTGCTTTCCAAGCCAATAGGTTTAACCTACCCCTACCCCAGAGGAAATGAATCCTGTGTTCAAGTGTTCTTTCAGAAATTTCTCTTCATCCCTGTTTGATGTGAACCTTTTATGTCTCTTGATAACTAGAGAAGCCATAAGGGGGAACATCTGGAGAGTACCCCAGGCCTTCTAAATGTATGGTTTCCCTTAACCAATCCAGCAAGAACTCTGAGTAGCAGACCACTTGATGGCTCTTGCCTAAATGGGAGCCAGCTTTCCACACCATCATTAATCCTGTTACAGAGGGATTCGATCAGTAGCATTGCTGTCAGAGTGGTCACAGAGCTGCCCATGACACTAGACCAGTGATGGCGAACCTTTTGGGTTTGCTGTATCAAAAATGCCTAATTTGACTCTGTTGGCATGTCACTCCCTACCTCCAACAAAAGCAAAACAATTATTTCCATATTCATTTACTTTGAAAAATACAGTCCAATCATGTGTGGGGCTATTCATTATATTTTAAAAAATCAAATCATTTAAAAATCATTACAAATCATTACAAAATCAAATCATTATAAAGAAATCCTCAGTTGTTGTTGGGTGTTGGTGAATGCTGGCGTGTCCCCCAAAACATCGTGGCATGTCACCTTTGGCACGCATGTCATAGGTTCGCCACCACTGCTCTAGATCCATTTGATTTTCTACAGATGCTCAGCAAGTCTGTGCACCGCTTTCTGCCTTTCAGATGAATAGTGTCCGTTTGTTTTTCTGATTAGAGCACAGAACTAACCGCATATAGACCCCACCCTTACGGACATTGCCTCCCCCACCCATTTGTTTCTGGAACAGGTGGCTGGAATCCATTCAGAGACATTTCAGGACCTGCCAGATGGGACCATGAGTCTTGCTGAACTAGAGCATAAGATCCAAGAGAGCCACCAAAGTCAGTACCACCCCCAACCGCAGCTCATCTGCCTGGAGGACACACATTGCTCAGCTGGGGGACGAGTGCTACCTCTTAAGTACCTGCAGGAGGCAAGTGTCGTAAGCCCTCTGCCCTTAGCCCCGTTTGAGTGTTCTGAACAATATAAAGTAGTGGCTCATGTTTAAGTGATCACCAAATTTAATGGAAATGTTCCTTTAAAAAAATACTTTTGTTTCCCAAAAATAGTAAATGTTCACCAAATTTTAGACCACCTAATAATCCTAAAGTGATAACCACATATTGAGTTCTCATCATTTTCAGAAAATATTTGACAGTTAAAAAATGTGTTTGTCTCCCCAAAACAGTAAATTTTCATATAATAACATAACCCAAACCCTAAACCTGTGTTTGGGGCATATAATTCTGCTAGCTAAATAATAATATTGTTGCGTAAATGTCATGTTATACATTTGGTGAACATTTACTAAATTTGGTGAACATTTACTAAATTCGATATAACCATGGTTTGTTTTTGGACCACAATGCTAGGGGCTCACAATTTACTTTGGTAAGCATTTAATTTGTCCCCAAAAAGAATTACATTTCCTATCTGGAAGAGTATCTTTTCTTACTGGGTTCTGTTGCACATATGAAAATGAAGAACTTCAGCTCAGGCTCCTTTGGTTGGGCTCAGTGATAGCAAGCAATCTCCTGCCTGGAAGTGCTGGGCTCCTCTGTGCAATTATGCCTGCTACCTAGCTGAAACCCAAGATTTACTTTCTTTCCAGAGCCTGTGAATCCAGTGGTTCTCAAATTTTTTAGATTGGGACCCACTTTTTAGAATGGCATTGTGTCAGGACCCACCAGAAGTGATATCATTAACCTGGAAGTGATGTCATAGCTGGAAATGACATCATCAAGCAGGAAGGGTCGTCACTGTGACATAATAAAATGGCACTCCTGGAATGCAAACTGGCATTCTTGGACTGCAGCAGCTGCACAACCATGAAATGCTTCTGGCGGAAACAAGATTAGGACAAAATATTATGGAAAAGCACTGAACAAAAAATAATTTTTTTCAAAGCCTCACTTGAAAATTGTTAGAACTCACAAAAGGAATATAGCAAGAGTAAGGTCTGCAACTTCCAAGATGGCTGCTCCCAGTTTTCTACAACCCACCTGACATCAGGTCACAAACACCAAGTGGGTCCTTGTCCACAGTTTGAGAAATACGGTGCTATTCTAATGAGGAAAGGCCTCCCAGGTCAATAGGCCACATAAAATAGTTCCACAAAATGCCCATGAGAGACTCTAGGAGTCCTCTGTTTACTACAAGTCTTGAAGGTGCTAACTGAGCTCCTTCATTCTCTACCCAGGTGCATCAACTAGCCCAGCAATACGGGTTGCGGATACACATGGATGGTGCCCGGCTGCTTAATGCTGCTGTGGCGCTGGGAGTGCTGCCGACTCTCATCGCTCAGCACTGCGATTCTGTCACTCTTTGTCTCTCTAAGGTGAGGAGTTTGTGCTAGGGCTCTGAAAACAGTGGGGTTGGAGGCAGACAGCAAACATAAGCACCATTACGCTTGTTCGTGCAGCCTGCATAGTTATAAGCTCTGTCTTGGGACACTGTGGCTTTTTCTCGGTATGCAACAATACTGAGTGCTTTGCCAGGCTGCACATAGTGTAGCCCAGGCATGTCAAACTCATTACATACAGAGGGCCAAAGTTAGCCATCATGGTGCCTGTTGAGGGCTGGAAGTGAAATCATTAAGCAGCATCGGTGAGCACTTTGTTCTCCCATAGAAACTCATCAGCTGGAAATGACTGAAGAGAAAAAGTGCAAATCTTGCTCATATTTTCAAAATATTGGAGAGCCCAATTATCATGCTGGGAGAGCCCAGTTATAATGGGGGGGGGTAGGTAAATTGCTTCCAGGGGCTGCATTCGCCCCGTGGGCCTTTTGTTGGAGACCCCTGGTGGAGCCAGAGTGTAGCAAAGTGGTTGCCAAAGTGCTTAGTGAGACTATGGGCAAGGTCCCCAAGAAGAATCAATAGCTTGACCACATAAGCATGGCTCCGATTTCTTCTCTCTTTCTTGTTCCACAGGGTGTTGGTGCACCGGTTGGGGCACTGCTGGCTGGATCCAGAGAACTCATAGCCGAGGCATGGCGTGCACGGAAGCTTCTTGGAGGCGGGATGTGTCAAGCGGGCGTTCTGGCAGCAGCTGCTCTTGTTGGGCTGAGCCGTGCAGAGGAAACGCTACAAAGAGATCACATCAATGCCAGGCGTTTTGCCCAAGGTGCCTGTGCTGCCGGGGGGGGGGGAGGCGGGGGAGAGAAATGACATGGGCCCATTAAGTATTCCTTTGGGCCAAGCCTGGAGGGTAGATTTCTCTCTCCAGTGCTGGGTTGGGGTCCAATTTCTGTGCAGGACTAGGTCCACCCTGATTACTGGGGAGAATCCTTCTCCATCTTCTCCACCCCACTTTTTCTGTGGTCAAGCATTACTGTAGGGGAGCTAATGCTACCAGCTCCCCAACTTTCTTCCCTTGCAGGTGTCTGCGACTTTGGTTCTCCTCTCTGCTTCATCAATCCTGTCTTGGTGGAGACCAATATCGTCATGATGACAGTGTCAGCACCCTGGCTGTCCCCTGCAAGGTTGTGTGAGCTCATGGAGACCGTGAGCACGGAGGAGATTGCTGCCACAGGCCAAGCTGTCAGCGTGAAGCTCTTCCCATGGGGTGAGCGTTGCCTGCGTGCCGTCTTCCACTGCGGTGTCTCCTCTCAAGAAACACAGATGGCTGAGACCAAGTTACGTTTTATACTGGATAAGTGTGAGCAGGAACATGCTGGTGCGCTCTGAAGCCAGGAGAAAGGCAGACCAATAAACCAAAACATGCTCTAAAGCTCAAAGTTCCAGTCTGCAACTGAACAGTGCTGGCCTGACTAAAGCCAAAAACTGCACCACTTACTTAGGAAAGTGGGATCAGTAGTTTAAAATACCAGCTTTTATACAGGCTAGGACTCCAGGCTCCGACTCTGGCTTTACACTCCTTCCCATTCAAAATCGTTGCTCACTTCCTGGCAGTCAGCTGAATCTCCCCACAGTTTAAGATCTGGTATCCTCCCCGTACTTTGTACTCTGGCTGGAGTCTTCAAGGGCTAAGGTGGAAATTTGCCTAATCTATATCCTTCACAGTGCTGTGTTACAATCTATTGTCCTTTACAGATGCTACCTACTTGGGCATGCTTCTACCCATTTAATCTTAAGAGCGCAATCCTAACCTGGATTTAGGCTGGCGGAGTTAGGCCAGCAAAGTTTGGCCAGCACAAGGGGCACCATGAAACACATGAAAGACACTCTCTGAGTCAGAGAGGCTAGCACACAGACATGCACCATCCTCCCTGACTCCAAGAGTGGTCCAAACATACTTTATGGTGTCCTTTGCGCCAGCCAAACTTTGCTGGCCTAACTCCAGGTTAGAATTGCACTCTTAATGCAGCACGGGAAGGAGGGAGGGGGAGGGAGAGTACATGTGTCCACCTGCATGTAAACAATAACTGAACAGCTACTTCAGCTGGCAAATCCTGAAATAAGGGTCAGCAGTGAAAACTAGCTGCTTTCCAGGAGCACCCCTAGAAGCCTATAGGCTCTCGTTGCAGGCCCAATTCATCTACATGCTTAAGACACTGACCTTTCTATTGCAGGAGCATCATGACCTATTTTTCAATATGGGGTCATTTTTACAAGGATGCCTACTGAAATTGATGTTTTTCCAGCGTACTTCAGCCCCAAAGGCTTTTGTGAATCAATGTCATGGTTGTATTATGGCTGGAGGAATGCAATTTCTACAGCACAGATGGAGCCTGTACTTTTTCTGCCTCTCGCTATGTGGGAACTTCCAAAGGTGACATTTGTTGTACTACTTTTCGAAGGGCAAGAGACATAGCAAGCTTTCTTCCCATTTGCGCACTTTGTGATGACCTTGTATGCAAGAGTTGAAGCAGCCCAAAGCTGCTTCAGCACCTGTGGAAATTCTGGAAGAAAAACTGGCCTAAGTTAGTCATGTAGACACTCAGCCTTCACTGTTCCTGCCTTGGCAGCAGGCTTTCTGTTCTTCACATGTCAAACTGTTGAAGACCTGTCCTCCTTCCTGACTGGGGAAAAATGGTGTAAGAGACAGCACGTCTTATTGGAGCACTTTATTTAAAGAGTTACCAGATGCATCAGAGACAGACAGAAAGCCATACTTTGAGAAAGTGTGTTCATTGCACAGATCAAAAAGTAGGATCGAGCAACCTTGGCTGCCACAGTACTTGGGGTAGATAAAGGGCATTTGCTACTGTCTCCCTTTGCTCTGTCCACATATTAGCAACTGAGTACAGAACACAGGCACTACCCTTCCTAGTTCTCCAGAAGCAAAAGGGGCAACTAGCAAGCCTTGTCAACAAGGGGTGTCCCTGCCCCTCTCTCCCCTAGCAAGGTCCACTTTGGGGGAACAATTCTGATTCTGGATCCCACAGCCTCTGTGTGTTTTGTGACTGCTGCTGTGTCAGAACTTCCCACCAAAGGAGCCAAGGGTACAGACCTGGCATGCTGCACCCCGTCCCCTTGCTATCCCGGGATCAGATGACCACTGAACATTCGCCTGGCCTCAGATTAAGCCCCCAAGCAGCCAGGAGAAATAGGAGGCCGACCAACACCTCAGTGCCAAATGAGAGCCAGGCAAGGGCCAGGGACCAGCCAAAGGTAATGTGGACATGCTTGAAGCGCTGCTGGTCAAACATACGCACTGTCTCAGCATATGCTGCCCTGGAATAGCAGATGTAGATGCTGATCCCCGATAGCGTCAGGAGTGCTAGGTGGGAAGAAAAAGGCAAGGGGTTATTCAAAGCAGCAGGTTGGGTGACAGACACCATTTCTGAGTGGCAGGGAGGTTCCAGTCCACATCTACAATAATTATTGTAGTTGAATGGAATCCTGCCAGATATCTCCAATTACCAGGTAATGGGGAGCAACAACAGGGAAGGCTATTGTGCCCTGCTTGTCAGTTTCCAGAAGCCTTTGACTCATCAGTGGCCAGAAACAGAACTGGATGGATTTTTGCTCTGATCCAGCATGAATCACTGTTCTCTTGAGAACTAATTTCATCATAGGCCATTCCATTTTTCAGCCAAATATAAGTTCTTCTGAGAATAATCCATCAGTTTTTAACTGGTAAATCTGTTAACTGGGCAAGAGGCACTTTTTCAAGTGGTGTTCCTCTTATATTTAGCAGGGAGAGAGTAATTGTCCCTCTTCATCCCTGCGCAGTGTCTTTTATAGTGGCTGTTGCGAGTGGTGTTCTATATTTTTTAGATTGTGAGCCCTTTTGGGACAGGGAGCCATTTAACTTTATTATTGTTATTTGCCTGTAAACCACTTTGTGAACCTTATGTTGAAAAGTGGTATATAAATACCTTTCGATTGATTTCCTGCCCCTCTTGCTACATGGCAGGGAAATGCAGAAGAGGGGCTTGGTTTGACCAAAAGAAGAGCCTTTGGGACTTTATCTGGTCCCTAGCAGATCCCACAGCTGCCCAGCTGTGCTTCAAAACCAGTATCAGATTCAGAAGGGACAAATATTTCTATTTCCTATAATCACCAGAACATACTAGAAACAGCTAATCTCAGTTCAATGTCATCAATCAATCAATACTTATATATTGCTTTTCAACACGAAGTTCACAAAGCAGTTTACAGGCAAATAGTAATAATAATAATATAAAGTTGAATGGCTCCCTGTCCCAAAAGGCTCACAATCTACAAAAAAAAAAAAAGCAGACCACCAGCAATAACCACTAGAAAGACTACGCAGAGGTGAAGAGGGACAATTACTCTCCCCCTGCTAAATATAAGAGAAACACCACTTGAAAAAGTGCCTCTTGCCCAGTTAGCAGGGGTCCTGGATGGAAAAACCTGTAGCTAGGTCTCTTGTGAGCCTGAATTTCTTTGTTAGAAGGACAACGCACCCCATTGATGCTAGTAAGATTGTTGTGTGACTCCAAGTCATGCCACTAGACAAAGCACTGTATAGAAACCTGAATATGCAGGGCCAGAAAAAAAAAAAAAAGATGACAGACTTGCTTGCCTTAATGTGGGATGCTGTGGTAACTGGGACAACTTCAGCACACCATTAAAAAAAACTCATGTCCTAAACATTCTGCAACCTGTAGCTTTGATTATCACAGTGCATTTATCTGCCAATTAAAAGTCACATTAGAGCAGTGGTTCCCAATGTGGGGCACACACCCCACAGGGGGGCAATTTGATTTTTAAGGGGGGCAATTTGAGAATGAGCTATTAACAGTGAATTTGAAAGCCCGCTGATCGTTCTTATATCTTATTATTCATAAAATAAACTAAGATTATTTTTTTATTTCCCTCTTTCTGCACCCTCTTTCATGGATGCCATGTTCTTTGGAACCTTGTTTAAACCAAGTTAATGGCCTTTTAGGCTTCCTCCACGTGAACAGGAGTTTACCTTTCGAATAATAAGAATTATATGTCAGGTGGGGGGGGGTGTCAGGATTTTAGAGATGCTTAGGTGAGGCATGGCCAAAAAGGGTTGGGAACCACTGCATTAGAGGAAAGGGGAAAACTGCCTTATCCTGAGTCAAACCCTTCAACCATTTAGCTCAGCACTGCCCACAGTAACTGGCAACATCCCTTAGGGCTGAGGTTTCAAACTGGGGCATTGTGATGACTCAGCCTGGTTCCTGACCTCTTAAGGAGCAGGACGTTTTCAGTGATGCCAGCGCTCCCGCAATTGTGCTGGTGCCAGGGAAAGAGTCTTTTTTCATACTTACCGGGGGTTGTGCTGGCTTCTCAGAGGGTGCAGGGACACCCACCCTCCCAAGACCCATCTGTGGGCCTTCCCGCTTCAGGTCACAATTGCCACCCCCTCCAAGGCAAGCACTTCCGGAGAGTTTGGGAACTTCTGCCTTAAGGGTTTAAGGCAGGGGTCTTTCCCAGCTCTATGGTGGGGGGCAATGTCAAGGACTGAACATGGGACCAGCCTGCCTACGAGGCATCACACTACTACTAAGCCCTTTCCCAAAGTCACTGCAGGTCCTTCAGTCAGCTTTGCTGAACACTTTAGCTAAGGTGGCGGTGGGTATCCAATCACCCAAGCCCCATCTCCAAACTGGCCTGTTCTCCAGTTTCACTGCCACCTAACATAGAGGGGATTATAACCCAGCCACCTGTGAAACATGAAATGTACATTCATGTGTTAGTGCACTGATAAAGTATTGTCAGAAATTGGCCCTGCAGTCTTGGCCTGGTGCCCTGAAGCACAGCAGGCAGAGATGATTTGGATTACCATCCCCTGACTTTGGCCTGCAGAGGGAACACACAAGCCAAGGAAGCCTCCTTATGTGAAAGTGGTACTCTGATCCCTATAAAAGCTCCCAGATGCATCTTCATGAATCCAAGTTGCAAGAACTCCTGCACTTGCTGTCTGGGAAACAAAAATGGGATGAAGGGGAGGGACAGGGGCAGGTCAGGAGTTGGGAATGGGAGAAAATGTCATTCCCATGGCAACGACGACCTGGCCATAGCCGCTAATTGCACAAATAGCCACATTTGTTTTGATCTGGCCAGCTGGCAGCTGCAACCACAGCCGAGCACTAACATCTGCTCTGTCAATTACTCTTCAAGAGCAGAACGTGGGCAAGCATCCTGCAGCACTTTGCCATGTGAGGCAAACTCAAGTAGGATCCTCCAGCTCCCCCAGACCCCTCTGGCCACAGTTCCACTTACCATCCAACAGGAAATAGCAGCCTGTGAACATCAGAAGTCGGAAGCTCTGGACCAAAGACGCAATGATCCCACAGATCCAGCCAAAGACCACCAAGACAAGGCTGAGTGGCAGCAGGACCACAAAGGCTCGCTGCATGCCTGGATGGGAAACAGAACAGTGGTGGGATATCAACTGGTGGAAACAGAATCCTGACTGTGTCCTGAGAGTTGGACTAGATGGCCTTCAGAGTAGAATCAAGAGTCGTAAGGGACCTTCAAGGTCATCTAGTCTAACACCGTTAGAAGCAGGAGAAAAATTTCAGCCTCACCAATTTGGAAGGTCCTGTGACACTTTCTCTTAAGATATAGACAATGCCACAATTCCAGCTCCCCAAGTGCAGAGATTGCACTCATCTCCAACTACAATCTAGCTATGGAGGGTACTAGATCGATCAGTGGTTTTCAATTTGGGGGTTGGGGCAAACATCTTTAAAAGCTGGGCACCACTATCCTGGAAGCTTCGTTTTGGCTAGGGAAGAGGCTTCCCCATGAAACTGCCATTCTCAGTGCTGAATCAAATCACTGAACTCAAAAGTAACTTAGAGACACAGCATTCAGAACATTCTAAAAAGGCTGTGGCATTATTTCAACTTCCCAAAAGTGTGATTTATTAAAAACAATGACTGCACATCCTACTTAATGACATCACTTCTGGCCATAAGTCTTAGTGGGGTCCCAACAGGCTATTGTACCTAAAAAGGGGGTCCCGGTGCAAAAAAGGTTGGGGACCACTGAGATTGATGGATCAATGGTTGCTCAGAGATAGAGTAACGAGTTTGTATGCAGTTGGTCTCAGATTATTTTGTTTTATTATTTATTTAATTTATATCCCGCCTTTCTGCCCGATGGGCACCCAAGGCGGCTTACAACATTAAAATACAATAAAATCACAATATTTGACAATTATAAGCAATAATTAAAAACAATATTCAATCCCTGGCATCTTCAGAAAGGCAGCCTAAAATCTCTTAAATAAAATATCCAGATTGGGCTGGGAAAGAACCCTGCCTGAAGCCTTGGAGAGCTGCAGCCATCAGCTGTAGATAGTCCTAGGATAGATAGTCCCAAAAGTCCAACTCAGTAAATGGCAGATTTATACATTCATATATTGTTCACCAAACAACCTCCATGATGCCCCCCATAAAAGTACACACATATACACCCCTCAGAGGACACACTTCCATTATTGCACAGAGAAGACTCCCAGCACCAGGGATCAAAGCCATGTCCCCATTATGTTCCTCTACTCACAGATAAGATGTTGGAGCGATGCTGGAACTTGCCAGCTCTCAATGCCGAAGGGGTCTATCAGAGGTATACAGGCATTCTGTCCTGGGAAGAGGATGGAGAAAGAAAGAATCACAAGGGACTGATGCAGCTGGCATGCATCCAGGACCAGCAATGGAGTTGCCAATGCTGGAACTGTCTTCAGCAGCACTAACACAAGCCGGATATTCGGCAGCTCAGACACAGCCCAAAGTCCATTAGAAACAGAAAGGTGCCACTAATTGGATAGAGGCAGTCAAAGCTGAGATTGGTGTTGCCCCTTTTAATGGTGTTGCCCATCTTTATTACCAAGCGCTCATTTATTGGGGAGAAGCCTATGGCTTTTGATGGAAACTAAATTTTCAGGAGGTGGCAGCCCAAAGGAGCAGAAGGGTCTGAGACCCGCATTTCTCTAAATAGCTAAGCCTCATCATCCTCAAATCTGCCTGTAAGAAAAACCAGCGTCCCTTCTTAAGCAAGCATCCCTTCTTATTTCTCACACGTCCCAGGGGTCTGATGTACGTTTCTGGCATGAAGGGAACGACAAGTGGCAGGCCAGGAGTGTGAGCCCCTAGCCGCCAAGTGCCAGCTGTCCTCTAGCAGTCTAGAGGACTTTGGACCTGCTCTCCTCCCGCGGCTGCGCTGCCTCTGCTACAAAGATTTCTGCTGCCCTCCAAAGGCTGAAAAAGGACAAAGCTTGAGAATTGCATTGTATTGTCCGCAGCAATGCCCAAAAGTTACACTTTGCAGAAGGGCAAGTTCTCGCTTCAGTTGTACACTGGAGGCTCCACAGCTTAGAGGGCACACAACAAGGTGCCGGCATTTATGGGACCCCAAGATGTAACGGGCACAAAAGCAACCCACACTAAGTTTCTGATTTAGGACAGGTCATTTTCACATCAATTGTGTTATCAGAAATGGCAAAATTCACACAACAACATAGTGCTTGTTCCTTTGAAAAGCTGACGATTCAGATCCCGTCATTCAAGACAACTGCAGTGAGGAGAGGGGATGCAAGGCTGTCTGTCACCCACACATATTTTGCACACCAAGTTCAAGGTTCAATCCCTGGCATCTCCAGCTGACAAATTCTGTTTCAGAATAGCTGCCTGAATCCCTGGAGGGCTGGTGACAGCATAGACAAAACTGAGCTAAATAGACCGCTGGTCTGATTTGGTATAAGCCCCCTATCTGTGTTCCAAAAAATTACTCATTCCTCCAAACTGTTCCTTGCAATAATTTATTTACTGCTGGTGGCACAATATTGCTCCAACAGTGACAACAGTTGAGTGTGTGTGTGTGTGGGGGGGGGGGTCCCTATTGTTACCTTTCTCCCCAATGCCTGACTTTCTCTTATGTAACCCAGCTCTCTAATCACCATCCCCTACTATTGCTGTTCCCTTAGTAATAGCACTAAGGTCCACTCCTGCTAACCCTTACCAGCAGCATTGCTGGACTTTCATTCTCTCCACCCATTGTATCCTTCAACAGCTTGACAACCACAGAGATTCACGGTATTCATCCATTAACAATGAACGGAGGGAGTGGAGAGGATCTTGCTTTCCTGAATGACAACTGGGAGTCCATCCAGCCCCACTCCCCAAGAACCCTGCGCTGCGTATAAGGTGTTGGGATCCTGCCTGCCTCTTTCACGTACACACGGCTCCTTGAGGCAGCAAGCCACGCGTGGAGAATATTAGGGGTAGTAGCCAACGCTGTTAGACGGGGGCAGCTGAGCTACGTTCTGTTGAAGAACATACAGTAGTTGGCGAAAAAGGAGTAAGAACTTCCAAATAAGCAACAGAGAACTTTGGAGGCGGGGGCTGAAGAGAGATGGCTGCCATCCCAAAATGACTGGAGGGTAGAAGGGGAGAGTTTGCCCGCTTAGCTCTCGTTTTTAGGACACGATGGGGACAAAACTGGGCTAAGACTGAGGGAAGAAAGGGGTGGCGTTTCAGATGGCTTAAGGGTCGTCCTCCTACCTTCTCCCACTCCCCGTAAGGCCGGCTAAACACACACACACACACACACACACGCATGCATGCATGCGACGTGCGGCGACGGTCCCTGCAGCCGTCAGAAGGATGGCGCTCGTCCTCCTTGCTATCGGAACGGGCAGCGCGGGAGACGTGGGACTGGAGCGGACGGCCGCCGGCCACTCCGCCCTTCTTCCTACCTTCGCAAAGGCGCCACAGTCCGGAGTGCGAACTCAGCTGCTCCGCATCCCAGGCGCTGCGGTTGCTCTCCGCGGGCTCCACGCGCACCAAGTACCAGTAGTCCGTGCCGATGGCTGCAGTCAGGAGGCCGAAGCTGAAAATGCCGCCGAGCGCAGCGCCGAAGCAGAGCGCGCCGGGAGGCACCGCGCCCGCGTCACACCTTCGCACCATCCCGCGCCCGGCAGGCACAGCCTGGGTCGCCGGCGCTGCGATCCGCGCACGCGAGTGCGCTTGGGCGCTAAAGGAAGACGGCGACGCGCAGCCGCCCGGCTCCAGACACACCGCCGCGCTGCCTGGAGCGCTCTGCCCGCCAGCCTCCTAGCAGGGAAGGCGTCCGGTGCGCCCCAACTGCGGGCGAGGGAGGGGCGAGTGCAGAAAGCGGGCCCTGCTGCAGCCCCGACGGCGCGCCGAGCTGAGAACGCGGCAGGCCGCCCCGCTCTGGTTGAGGTTCACTCCCACCTGCAGCCTCCCTCCCTCCGGCAGCGAGCGTGCAAGGACTCTCACGGCCCGCGGAGGCTCCCTTTGCACCTTAGCACGTGGCTTCGCCGTGGTCGGGCTTCGCTCCCCTCTCAGGACCCCGCTTCCCCTTCAGCTTTTCAGTTGCCAGGCAGAGGCAGGCTGTGGGACTCGGTTCCGCCAAGAGGAAAGGCCCACCTCAAAGCACTTCCCTTCCCTGCCCCCAGCGATTCACACGACATCGGCTTCTAGCACGCACCCTCTGCAGTGGATTTGGTCTTCCATATACTGTAGCTGCCTACTTCAGGCCCGAGCAGTACCTAGAGGGGGGGATCTAAGTTTTGAAATCAGCCGCTCCCCCGCCTCTTCGCAGCCAACGTAGCCTCCGTTTTGCTCCAGTCGCTGGAAATGGCTCCAAAGAGGAGGGGCAGCGGCTGCTTGCAAAACTTAATGCTGTGATCCCCCTGTACGTACGCCTCTACTCTACCTCAGGCAGAGGCTACAAGGGACCTTGTCTCCCCCTTTCAGCACGCAGCCTCTTTAAGAGGGAAGAAAACGCAGGGACAGACGCCAAAGGACACGAGGGTGCTTAACTGCTAGAATGAGAGGAGACAGGCCTCAAGATAAATCCACCACCCCAAGGATCTTAGGGGTGGGAGCTACAAAACAAAACAGTCACAAAACAGTCACTCGGTACCCATTTTTAAATACACTTTTCTGTCATTCAATTTTTATCTGACCCTCCTTTTAAGATGCTCAAGGTGACACCTATGGTTATCTCCCTCCCCCATCCTCAACTTTAGTCTTGGAGTTTGGAGTAATCCCTAGTAAGAAAGCTCACACAAGATTCCAGTTATTTGCTTCTTGCCCAGCGCTTCTGCTAGCCTTCTTTGAAGTTCCACAATTGGTAGCAGCTTCTAAAGTCAACAACAGCTGAACTGTAGCCCCCTGTTTACAAGGCATTGCAGCTATCAAGTCTTCCGTTACCAAGGACCCACCCACCCAGGAGTAATACAATGGAGCTTATTTGTTTACAATGCCTGCTCTAGTTTGAATGCCTAAGACATTAGATTCTGGGGCTAGAAGAGCCACCGCTTTGTGATTCTCCTTGAGCTTCCATCCCATCATCTCTCTCTCAGACTGAATCCCAATACCTGTCTCACCCAGAATACACACTGCCCACACAGCTGCCACCCAAACTCAGAGGAGCTCGTCATGCTTCTAACAAGGAAACCTGCTGAAGAGACACGTGAAACTTTCACACATCTGTTGGTGATTTTCATCACTGCGGTAACCCATGCTATCAGCTAATTCCACAATATAATAAACTTAAATAACTGAAGAATTGCTGCCTTCTAATGGTATCCTCAGATCTGTCAGTGGAGGTGGGTTGCATTGGCCTATCTAGCAGTAGTAAGGGCAACACTTACCTGAAGATAGCTGTAGTCATCACTACACACTGGAGGAAGAAAGAAAGACATGCAACTTACTGTGTAACATGATTTACGGAAAGTACATGAAGTCACCGGCACCATCTACAATTTCTCTGGGGGTTCATTATGAGTTCACTGCCGAGTAAAATGCAGAATTGAAATTCTTCTAGAAAATGCAACACAACCACTTACTTATTGTCAGCACTCAGTAGGAACTGCTTGACACTCCACAGAGGAAAGTAAAGCTAGTACAGCTAATGACAGAAATTGATAGCTTATCCTGTCAGCTTTATGAGATGGATTTAGTGAACTTGAGTGTCTCACAAAAGGCTTAATCTCCCACAATAGCCAAGAAGCACTGTAAGAATACCTTTCCCCAGTAGGTCAGCATGAGAGGAAATTGATTTTTGTGAGATTTGACCAGACTAATGGTCTGACTAGCCAGGTCTTTTCTTCCTCTACCACCCCTACTACTAGGCAACAATGGTAATGGAAATGGTAGAATGCCCAAAGGCTAATTGCAGAATAATCCTTTTCTTGCCAGCAATATTACTCCCCCCATTCTTCCCTCAAGTACTTGCCCCCAAATGAACTGCACTCCTCAAATCACTTACTTTCAAGTAGCCCATTAATGTCAATAGGTAAGGGTGCTAGAAAATGGTGGGGTGGTGATGGTTTTGGCTTTTTTTGGTGTTTTTTTTTTTTGGTTTTTTTTTTTTCAAATCATTTCATGATTTGAAAGGCAGAAAGTGGTGTTATGTGTTTTTATTTGTTCTCATTTTTAATAATTTTAAATGCTTTTAAGTGTACTAGGTAGGTGATATAGGTTCAGCAGATGCAGTCACAATATCATTTCTAAAAGGAAAAGCTATCTATTTTAATTTCTGGAAAATATCTTAAACACCAAAATGTGGTGTTTTGTTTTTATTCAGATATTTTCAACTAAAAAAGTGGTGTTTTGTTTTTAACAAACACCCTTATCAATAGGCTACAATTATTCAGAGGAGGTCCCAAACTAATTGTTCTATTACTCCAAAGCTACACTGGCTATGTTTGCGTATGGCTATTCAAGCATTGCTGTAGCCCACCCAAAAATAGAGTGGCAACAAAATGCTTTCATGTCTGTGTTGCTTAGTTACTTAGGTCACAGTCTCGCACTTCAGAGAGTTGCCTCCATTATTATACCTCTGGTCCAGCCTAGCAACCTGGGCCACAGAGTGCAGTGGTGGAAACTGTTATTCTTCAACATCATGATTTGTTGGATCCAACCAAAGGTCCATCTGGTCTGCTATTCTGCTGTCAACAGTGACCAGTCACCTACCACAGGAATCTCACATGGGCCACAAGAGTCTTAGCTATCACGTTTTTGCACCCACCAGCTCATACCTGCAGATGTATTACAACTGACCAGAGTTATATTTTAGTTATTGTCATAATGGCTAATTAACATTGATACGTTCTGTATTAATGATTCTAATAATTTAAAAGTCATTCTAGGCAACATCTATAACCAACATTTCATGGGGCAGAATTCCATAAGTTAATGCTGTTGCCTTGTTTATCCAGAACATACTTCCACCCTCACTGGATGACTGCAAGGTCTGGGGTTTTGAGACACGAACTATTCACTTTTTTTAGGTAGTTCATTTTATAAACCCCTCGAGCCAAATTTTCTCAAAACCCTTTAGAAGGATAAAACAATCTTACTGATAATCTTAGTCACACTTTTCTGCATCTCCTCTACCTTTGCAGTGTCATTTTTGCGCACATCACAGATTACATAATGAAACTCACAACACCATCTATCTTCTATATATATAAAAACGGACATGGGTGTGTATGTGGGTATGTATGCGGGTATGTATGTTCTGCATAGGCTTCTCAACACCGGCACCGATCCGCACGAAACTTGGCACACACGTACCTTGCAGCCTGGCAAAAAACACTGTGGGGGTCAGACCCCCCTACTGCCCCCCATTTTTTGGGGAGGGGGGCCAGATTGTCAGGAACCAAGGGGATTGCATTGGACTAGAGGTCTGCTGCCACCCTGTGGTCACAAGCGATTCTGCAGGTTATGTGATACACAGGGACTAATCCAAAATGAAAGTGAAACTGCTTTGCACTGCCTGCGTTGCCCAGGCTGGAAAGAGCATGATCCAACACCCAGTTCCAACACCCAGTCGGATCTGAGAGGGGCCTATTTCCAGAGGGCTAACTGATGGATCGCGTTTTAGAAGGAGCTGTTATGGATCAGAAGAAATGTTCAATGGAGAGGAGAAACCAAATGGCCCATCATTGGTTTGACGTCGAATGCTTAAAACTTAAGGCCCTGGTTAGATCTAAATTTGCCTCCTTTCGACTGGAGAATTCCCCTGAGTCTCTCTCTGAGTATTTCCATGCCAAAGATATTTTTAAGAACTTATTAAGTATCAAGAGAAGCCTTTTCACGCAGACACAATGGAGTAAATTACATTTAGCTATAACCAATAAAAATAGCAAAGCTTTTTGGGGAATAGTGCGAGGGGGCCTCAACGTTATTGACATCCAACATTGTCATATAGAGGCGTCACTGTGGGTTCGACACTTCTCCACTTTATTCTATGATCCAGAAGCGAAGTCTGATTGCTCTTCAACTTTTAGTGAAAGGAGTTGGCGCGAGTGGCCGCCAGTCGCCGTTGAGGATTCCCTCCAGTTAATTTCTGAACTAAAGGAGGGTAAGGCTGCGGGACTGGATTCCATTCCTGCGGAATGGATTAGGGGTGATACCGAGTTCTGGGCACCTCTTTTGGCCAAATTATTTTCAACAGTGAATGCTTCAGGAGTTTTTCCCAAATCCTGGCGGAGCTCAATTCTGGTGCCCGTATTTAAGAAGGGCGACAAGACTAAACCAGAAAATTATCGCCCTATTTGTTTGCTCTCTATAGTGGGTAAACTGTATGCGAAACACCTATTAAACCGAGTTAACCAATGGATTAATAAGCAGGACATTATCGGACCCGAACAGATTGGTTTTAGGAAGGGAAAGTCCACCCTTGACCACTGTTTAGTGTTATACCATTTGGCCGTTAAATATTCCCAAAAACTGAAATCGAAACTTTACGTGGCCTTCCTTGACCTCAAATTCGCATTCGATAGTATCGACAGAGAACTCTTGTGGTCCAAATTAGATAAACTAGGAATGGAGCCCAAGTTACTTTATCTTATAAAAGAGCTTCATTCAGGGACCAAATGTCAGGTTAAAATCTCTTCGGACGGCCAATTAACAAAGGAGTTTCTTACTAACAGAGGGGTTAAACAGGGGTGTATTTTGGCCCCAGATTATTCAATCTGTTTATCAACGATTTGGCCTCTTTTCTGTCCTCAGTGGAGGGTCATCCTCCTAAACTGGGAAAGCACCGCGTAGCAGGCTACTATTATATGCGGATGACGCAGTACTTCTGTCACGTTCTCGTATTGGCCTAAAGAGACTAATCCATCAATGTCTCACGTATTTCTCCAAAAACAAGTTACACCTTAATTTTGGAAAATCAAAAATAATGGTGTTTACTAAAACGTGGAAGCCCCTTAAGTGGGTGTTTGGAGACTTTGTGATAGAACAGGTCAAATCGTTTAAATATTTGGGTATTCTCTACTCCTACAATCTGTCCTGGGTGCAACATCGCAACACTGTCCGAATGTCTGCAACTTTGTCTGCACAGGCCATTGGTCATTTTTTCTTTAATAAAGGGGGCTCCTATATACCTGCTGCTCTTAAAATCTTTTTGGCTAAACCAATAGCCCAGATCTTATATGGTATCCCTCTTTGGATTCAGGCCTTCAACTATTCACTTGAACAGGTGCAGGCCTCTTTTTTGAGGAACATTTTTGGCCTTCCTAATTGCGTTGGGTATGCAGCATTATGTCTGGAGTCCGGTCAGATTAAATTGGAAACTATAGCTTGGCTTCGTGCCACCAAATTTTGGCTCAAAATTTTTTTCTCCAATGAGAAAAATTCTTTAATTTTCCATCTTCTGGCTGACCACTTTTTTGCCGCCCATCACTGGATATCTAAGATTTCCCAGATAGGGTTTGACACCGATATAATTGGCTCTGTCACCCAAGCGGAGGCTTACAAAATGATTAAAAATAAATTCCTTGAAATTCATAAAGCTAATTTACTCTCCAAAGCTAATAAATTCTGTTCCCCTCTTTTTTATCATCTGGATGTCCAGGTGGGTCAAATTCCAGCTTATTTGTATATTTTAGAAGAAGCTGGGGTCCGTAGAGCAATGTCTCTGGCAAGGTGTAACGTTGTTCCCTCAGAGGTTTTATGGGGGCGTTTTAAAGGGACCAAATTTTTGGAAAGATTATGTCCTTGCAAACAAGGCGCTGTTGAAACTTTGGATCACCTATTATTTTACTGCCCATTTCATGCAGGATACAGAGAACGTCACTTAATCCCATTGTTAGGTCAGTTTCCTCAATTTGGTGTTATCTGGAGCGTGAAACAACTACTGGATGTGCTGGACGCAAATTTTATTAAACAAATAGCGCTTTTTCTATCTCTAATAATTAAGGTCAATCTACAGCGAATTAGATGAGTTTTTATGTGTCTGCTCACCCTCTCGGGGTGTATTGTGTGTATTGTGTTTTTTATCTTGGAAAGTTATGACAATAAAGGTATTCAGATTCAGATTCAGATTCATACCACAGGACCTGCAGACATTGTTCAGTGAGTGTGCCAAATTGGCAAGCTAGTAAGAACATAAAAGACCTGTTGGATCAGGCCAAAGGCCCATCTAGTCCAGCTTCCTGACTCTCACAGTGGCCCACCAGATGTCTCAGGGAGCACATGAGACAAGATGCCTGCATCCTGTTACCACTCCCTTGCACTTGGCATTCTGAAGTAGCCTACTTCTACCATAAGAAGGTTGCACCACCCATCATGGCCTATAGCCCACAATAAACTTTTTCTCTAGAAATCTGACCAATCCCCTTTTAAAGGCACTCAGATCAGATGCCATCCCCATCTCCTGTGGCAAGGAGTTCCACAGATTAGATGCTGGGTAAAAATGTAATTATCCATTCTAACTATATATTCTAAGGTGTAATCCTAACCAACTTTCCAGCACCAGGGTAAGGATAATGCAGCTCTCAGGTAAGGGAACAAATACTCCCTTTCCCTAAGGAGGCTTCTGTGACTGCCCCCCCCAACTCCAGGATGCAGCACATGCCCCATTGGCACAGCTATGTGCTGGAAAGTTGGTTAGGATTGTACCTTTAGTTATGTGTCTATTACTGAGTTTAGCTCTTGACTTTCCCATTCAGCTCCCTTTTTACTAGCCTCCTTCATTTGTAAGGAATTCTGCTTCTGAAGCTCAACTATGTTGGAACTTCCTGGAAGTTTTCCACAAACAAATTCAACTTGTACGTTAGGGAACAGTGACCATAGTGCTTTCACTTCAGCACCACTTGCTTCTTGCAGTAGGTCCTGTACACCACTTAGAATTATATCCAGGGTCACATCCTCAACATCAAGACTAAATGTTAAGTACAGTAACTTAGGATACCTAGAAATTTGGTCTGTTTCTACACTTACACCTGATCTGTAGGTCACACCCTCCGTCTGAACCTGAGAGGGCAATGCACAATCTTGAATTAGCATAATCTAAATTTGCATCTAGCAATGTATGGCTGTGAGAGTTGGACCATAAGAAAGGCAGAGCGCCGAAGAATAGATGCTTTTAAATTATGGTGTTGGAGAAGACTCTTGAGAGTCCCCTGGACTGCAAGGAGATCCAATCAGTCAATCCTCCAGGAAGTCAAGCCTGATTGCTCCCTGGAAGGACAAATCCTGAAGCTGAAGCTCAAGTACTTTGGCCACCTCATGAGAAGAGAGGACTCTTTAGAAAAGACCCTCATGCTGGGAAAGATTGAAGGCAAAAGGAGAAGGGGGCGGCAGAGGATGAGATGGTTAGACAGTGTCACCGAAGCGATGAACATGAAACTGGGCAAACTCCGGAGGCTGGTGGAGGACAAGGAGGCCTGGCGTGCTGTGGTCCATGGGGTCACAAAGAGTCGGACACGACTTAGCGACTGAACAACAACAACAACAACTTTGCATCAGCCACCTCCAGACACTTCATGATACAGCACAATGCTAATCCCTTTAGATTGTACAACCAACCAATCACTGATATTTTGTATGTAATCATTCAAGATCCACCTGTTGGTCCCAGCAACTCCAATGGGACTTCTACAACTAGTGGATCTGAAGCATCCATTTGAGAATCACTGTTTTAGATGACAGTAGGCTTCATTTGACTAAAACTGTACCACAATAATGTTTCGTTAGCATTTGTGCTTTTCAATATACTGCTAATATACTGGCATTGTTTAAGGAGGATAACATTGAGACTTATACTTCAACAGTCTTGTTTTATATCAAAAGTTGTATTGATGTTGTCA
>JAJKFI010000048.1:405372-428321 GCA_029204185.1 Lerista edwardsae
AGGGGCACCCATGTGAGTGGGGGTGGGGTCAGGGATGGGACATATCAACACCCGGGCACACATGTGAGTGGGGGTGGGGTCAGGGATGGGACATATCAACACCCGGGCACACATGTGAGTGGGGGTGGGGTCAGGGATGGGACATATAAACACCTGGGCACACATGTGAGGGGGGGTCAGGGATGGGACATATAAACACCTGGGCACACATGTGAGGGGGGGCAGGGATGGGACATATAAATGGGCCATCTGTATGCCTGGTGAGTAGCTGGGGGTTGGGGATGGCACATATAAACCCCCCGGGCGAAGCCGGGTACATAAAAGCTAGTCAAGATATAAAAGTGTAACAAACCAGCCAGCTAGCCCGTCAACAGTTAAAAGCTTTTTGAAATAAAAAGGTCTTCAGCCCCCACCGAAATGTTAACAAAGAGGGAGCAGTTCTCAATTCTAAGGGGAGGGTATTCCAAAGTTGGGGGGCAACCACCGAGAAGGCCCTCTTCCTGGCCGCCGACCCTCTCACTTCGCCTGGTGGCAGCACAGTCAAAAGGGCCCCCCCCCCAGATGATCTAAGAGTACAGGTAGGATTATATGGAAGGAGGCGGTCCCTCAGATACCCTGGACCCGAGCCATAAAGGGCTTTAAATGTCAAAACTAGCACCTTGAATTGGGCCCGGAACAGAACCAGCAGCCAGTGTAGTCGCCAAAGCAATGGCTCGACAGAGTCAAACCGATGTGCCCCAGCAACCACCTAAGCCGCCGCGTTCTGTACTAGTTATAATTTCCGGACCGTCTTCAAAGGCAGCCCCACGTAGAGCGCATTGCAATAATCTAATCTAGATGTCACTAGGGCGTGGGTCACTGTGGCCAGGTCCGCACAGCTCAGGTACCGTCGCAACTGGCGAATCAGCCGAAGCTGAGCAAAGGCTCCCCTGGCCACCGCTGCCACCTGGGACTCCAGGTGTAGCTGTGGATTCAGGAGAATCCCCAAGCTGTGAACCTGTTCCTTCAGGGGAAGTGCAACCCCATTCAGAGCAGGACGATAGTCCAATACCCGAGCTGTGGATTTCCGAACCAAAAGCACTTGTCTTTTCCGGATTTAATTTCAGCTTGTTCGCCCATATCCAGCCCCCAACCTCCCCCAGACAGCGATCCAGGACCTCAACCACCTCCTCAGAATCAGGGGGAAAGGAGAGATAAAGTTGGGTGTCATCAGCATATTGATGGCACCCCACTCCAAACCCCCGGATGACCTCTCCCAGCAGTTTCATGTAGATGTTGAATAGCATGGGGGATAAGATGGAACTTTGCAGCACCCCAAACCTAAGAGGTTGTGATGCCGAACAAGCATCCCCCAGGACCACCTTCTGGGATCTGTCAGCCAGGAAGGAGTGGAACTTCCCTGCACTTCCCCTGCCCATCCCCTGGCGAAGGTCATCCATCAAGGCAACCAAGGCAGTCTCCGTCCCGAACCCCGGCCTGAAGCCAGATTGGAATGGGTCCAGATAATCCGTTTCCTCCAGTACCCTCTGAAGCTGGGATGCCACCACCCGCTCAATCACCTTGCCCAGAAATGGGATATTCAAGACTGGCCAAAAGTTGTTTAAATTAGTGGGATCCAGGGAGGGCTTCTTCAGGAGCGGGCGAACCATCGCCTGCTTCAAAGCAGGTGGGAGCACCCCCTCCCTTAGAGATGAATTCACCACCGTCCCCGTCCATTCAGCCAGTCCTTCCCAGGCAGCTCTAATTAGCCATGCTGGGCAAGGGTCGAGCGGGCAAGCAGCAGGTCTCACACTCCAGAGAATCCTGTCCACATCCTCAGGCTCTACAAGCTGAAAAGAATCCCAAATCGTAGGATAGACAGGTTCCCTGGTGACATCACTAGATATGCCCACAGCGGCGTCCAAGTCATGCCAAATCTGATCAACCTTCTCTGCAAAATGTTTTGCGAACTCGTCACAGCGAGCCTCCGTGTGCTCCTCCCCACCAGTGGGGGGGGCGAGATGTGAAAGACTACAGACCACACGGAAGAGCTCAGCTGGACAGTTCTCTGCAGATGCAATGGTGGCAGAGAAGTGTGCCCTCTTAGCTGCCACCACTGCCCTAGAGTAAGCTTTTAACTGGGCCCTAGCCCGTCTACAGTCAGATTCGGTACAAGTCTTTCGCCACTGACGCTCTAGTCGTCTGCCCTGCCGCTTCATCATTTGCAGCTCCTCAGAGAACCAAGGAGCTGCTCTGATTCTGCGACTGGGCAGGGAACGCTCAGAAGCAATTTCATCCAGGGCCCTGGCCATCTCCGTATTCCAGAGGTCGACCAGGGCACCGGGTAGGTCTCCAACTCTGGTAACAGGAAAATCCCCCAGAGCCCTCAGGAATCCGTTTGGATCCATCAGCCTCCGAGGGCAGATCATAAAGTGCGACCCCCCGCCATTGCAGAGGTGAGAAGCTGCAACGAGCCTAAATCCCACCAGAAAGTGATCTGTCCATGACAAAAGAGTGATCTCAATGTCCTCCACCTCCAGATCATCATCAACCTGCCCAGCAGTAAACACCAGGTCCAGCGTGTGTCCCACATCATGCGTTGGGGCAGATATTCTTTGAGACAGACCCATGGTTGCCATGGAGGCCATGAAATCCTGAGCCACAGCTGTTCCTGGGGCCTCGGCATGGACATTAAAGTCCCCCAACACCAATAGGCGGGGGAACTCCAACACCATGCTCGAGACCAATTCAGTCAGCTCAGGCAGGGAGACTGCTGGGCAGCAAGGTGGGCGGTACACCAACAGAATCCCTGTTCTGTCTCGCCCCTCCAACACAACGCGAAGGCACTCAAACCCGGTGGACTGCTGGACAGGGTATCTGGTGAGACAGATGGAATCCCGGTAGACCATTGCAACCCCGCCTCCCCGCCCCTGTAGTTGTGGCTGCTGAACTACCCCGAAACCTGGCAGACAAATCTGGGAATGATTGACCCCTCTCAGCTCATCCAGCCAGGTCTCCGTGATACATACCAGGTCGGCTTTCTCCTCCAAGATTAAATCATGGATTAAAGAGGTCTTATTCAGCGACCTGGCATTCAGAAGCAGCAGCTTCAGACTCAGGGGACTGTTGCCAGGATTGCCAAGGGTCAGAGGGATGAGGGGAGGGCCAGAAAGAGGGACAGTCTGTCTACGACTGACCCTCCTTCTCCTGTGATGTCTGGCCCAGCCCCCACCGCCTATCCATTCTAACTATATATTCTAAGGTGTAATCCTAACCAACTTTCCAGCACCAGGGTAAAGACAATACAGCTCTCAGGTAAGGTAACAAACATTCCTTTTCCTTAAGGAGGCTTTCCCAAAAGTAATCAGAGGCCTTCAAGCCTTGCTAGATAGCAATAACCTTCTAGGAGTACTTTCCAGACATTTTGTATTTTTTGAAAACTGATAAACTTTATTTTTATAAAACACTGGGAAGAAAGCAGTATCCACAAACTTAAAGCATGGATAAATGCATACTTCTGCAGAGATTCCCCAAAGTCATCTACACAGTCTATAAGAAGCAATGCCACAACATCCATGGGAACACAAAGATTTATCAACGTAGCAGGCAGATTGCTTTACGCTTATTATCCGAAGTTCTTTCCAGATCAGTCAATTTCTGGTCCATTTGTTTTTTCTAAGGGAAAAATAACATACACAGTCTGGTTAAGACTGAAGGAAAAGATAATATCCCTTTAAGAAGAACTAAAAGGAGAAACAATTTGCTCTGAACATCAAAAAAAAAAAAACAGGAAAACCATAGGACAGCAGGGCAAAATACAGAAAGCTAGACTGACTTGAAGGTAGTATTTTTATACTCCCCTCCCCAAGTTAAAAATCTCCTTTTTGGTTTGGTTACAGGGGCCCAGTAGGGAAGGCAGCTGTATGGCCATTTTGAAACAAAGAAAGCTAGAGGATGGCACCAGTTTTAAGCCATACGTACAATCAGATTCTTCATTCTCTCTTTGCTAAGTTTCATGAAGTCTTGTAGCGTCAGATCAGACACATCTTTCTGGAGAGCAAGATATACACAATTGGGGGAATGTTTTTGGTGTTCTTCCCTAGAAATCAAGAGAACAAATTATATTATGGCAATGCACTTAAAAAGTTACCACCCTTCCTGGGAGGAACAGTATATAGGAAAAGAGCTTACTTCCAAACAGTACTTGGATCATCAACAGTCTATTTATTCATGTCCTTAATGGACAGTTGCATCCCCCAAGGGCTTGGATTCAAAACAGCAAAAGTATTTGGCCACTAATTTTTAGGGGGTGGGGGGAGAATGGGAGTTTTGAGATTTTGGCAAAAGCACATTGCAGATCCACCAAGCACACACATAGATGGCAGGCTTAAGAGGGAGCTCTCAATTCATTTTAGTACTCTCGTCTATTGGATGAGTTTATGCAATGGCCTCCTCTCAGGTTACCAGTGTCCGAGCTGTTCGAGGACATACATGTCCTCACTAGCAGCTGGAAGGCAAAAGGGAACCAGTGCATTCAAATACGAAAACATGCTCCTAAGTATGCACTCCAGAGGAATTCTGCACTGTCTTGACAGAGTAATCTGTGTCTCATAGTAAGCAGTTCTTTGCTGCAAATCTCAGAATCTGTTTGCAAGATACGCACATAGGGTCATCATCAGGCTCCCATCCTTCTAATTCCTTAAAGCAAAAGAAGCACTGGGCAACATCAGGCGCATTCTCAGTAGGGCAATGAATGAATCCAGCCTCTGCCATCTGCAGGGGGAGAAAGAAAACTGTTTAACAATGGCCTAAATTCTACAGTTGTAAATCCAAGATTTTTGTAGTAGAAGGCCAGAGAGATGATTAGGCTGCAGTTTTCTAAGTATCTTCTACTCCTTTACATGATGTCTTGAAGTTGTTTATAGAACTGGACAACAAAAAAGTCCCTGAAATATTTACTGAAGACATACATATGATGCTAGAAATTCAGACATGTAAAGATACACAAGATAATACCAAGATGAGACCTGCTCTGTCCCCCAATTCATTCACTGAAGGCCTGAGAGCAATTTCTTTTCCAGCAATTGGGGCGGGGGGAGGCAGAATTTAAAGGACTTGTAATCGTACTCTTACAAAGTGCAAATACACTAACAAGACTATTTTTAGAAAAAAAAATCTAATGTACCTATTTTACAAGGTATAATAGAAGCTGTAGAAGGGCTATAACAAGAAACTTGAAAGATCTCAGCCAACAATAAAATAATGGAGAGAATTGTAGTGGGGTCTGAAACTTTGCATAACCAGGGTAAATTTGATTTAAATCACTACTCAGAAGCACAGTTTATTCATGCAGGTGTTTTGTTTTTAAGATGAGAAGTGCACTCTTGCTTGCTATAACAATACATATTTCATTTTCAAAAAAATGGAAGTCATTTTAGAAGACTATTTAAACAGTGATTTTATTTTAAGCAATTTGTTAAAAAACCTTACAGAATAGTTTCGCAGTTATCAGAAAATGATTCATTTCGTTAACAAAAATGACCAAAGGCATTCAAGGTTAATAATCTCCAATTCAGCAGGTTAAGCATGAATTATCTGGAGTATTTTCTTATATTATTGTGTTACAAGGATAGCCACCATCACCACAGACATTTTATTTTACTAAACCAATGCTTGTGTGCTTTGAATGTTGTTTCTTCAACAGCAGGCATAATATTTAACAAGCATAGAGAATTCTGAATTTTAAAAAATGTAGTTAAACATTCAATTCTTCCCAGATATTTTAAAACCAAGTTTCTTTTGAACTGATTTTTTAAAATCAAAAATCAAGTTGTCACCCAAGTCAGCATGAGAAGCTTTAAATACAGCCAACTCGTCTGTCTCCGGCGCCCTCCCCCGTTCCTAATCTGATTCTGTATCTACAGTTTTGGTAGAAAACTACCCGCTGAAAACTACTTACAGGTAAAAGGTAAAGGTTTCCCCAGGGCTTTATGGTCTAGTCGTGACGGACTGTAGGGGGCGGTGCTCATCTCCGTTTCTAAGCCAGCGTTTTGTGCAAGGACAAGCTTCTGTGGTCATGTGGCCAGCATGACTCTACACCCGCCGCCGCGCCCCCCCCCCCAAGTGGTCTCTATTTATCCACTTGCATTTAGGTGAACTGCTAGGTTGGCAGGAGCGGGGACAAGCAACAGGAGCTCACTCCGCAGTCTTAAACTCCCAACCTTCCGGTTGGAAAGCCCAGCAGTGGCAGTTTAACCCGCTGGGCCACCACGTCCCTGAAAACTACAGGTACAAGTACTACAGGTACCAGGTACCTTTATCTAGGTGCAGTCACTGTTGGCTCGTAGTTCAAAGTGGCATCACACAGTAGTTACCAGCTACAGCTTCTGTCCATCAAGGGTTAAGAGGGAGCCCCACGATATAAGCACCCATATATAGGACACCCTGCCCCCGAGTACAGATTGAGAAAGCAGCTAGGAGAAATCAGCCTCTCACCCGCATTGGAGTACAGACACAGTCGGAGACAAAGGGCCAGTGGGTGAAGGTGGCGAGCCGGTGCTCCTTCAAGAAGAGCCGCAGCCCCTCCGGCGGCTGCTGGGGAAGTCCACCATTAACGCCCATCTTTCCCTTCGTAGTTCTCTATTTTCAAATCATCGCGGTTAAAAGCAGCCAAGTGAGGCATGGCGGGAGATCATGACGCTGAGCATGTTGGGAGTTGTAGTTCGTACAGCGATTACGACTGCTTGGTGGTGGAAACGCCGCAATAACACGCTTCAGTCCTATGCTTACCTAGGTTGGTAAGCCCTATTGACTATAATGGAAATTCTGTGTAGACCTGCCTCGGATTTGGGCCTTGACAATCTCTGACCATGCACACGAGAGCAGAGCTGCAACTTTCGCTCCAGTTCTTCTAGCTACCCCGCCCCCCCATCTCCCGATCTGGATATTTGACATCCTTCCATTACGAGCTGCGCTTGCCCAAATTCCACTTTCTCTGAAATGGTTACACATATAGGCACTCTGTCCCAGTTTGTAACTGGTAACCCTAATTAGTACGAACTTTGAAGTGAAATAGTCAATACAAGTTTAGCGAGTCCCCGTGGACTCTAATGGGACTTGCTTCTGCGTAGACATGCACTGGCTTGGGCTCTACAGATCTCTGATCAGTAGACAACTGATCTCTGGGTTGTTGTTGTTTTTAAACCAAACAAAGGTAGGTAGTTGGGTTGTTGATAAGTGTAAGAAGACCATGAAGAAGGTAGAACTATGAATTTAGCATATGCGTTTTTTGTTTCATGTATTAATGTAAGTTACATTGAATAAGTGTTTTGGGCACTGTCATATAAAATAAATTTGAGTTCCAACCAGCAGAATTTAAAGCAATATATTTCACTCTCAGTGTACAGTACAGGTACGGTGTATGATTTGCTAGAGATGAGTAGCTTTGCTAGGACACCACCTCAAAAAGACGTGCTTAACTAGCCACAAAATGAAAATGGGACTACTAAACATTCTTATGACAAGACAGGTAGCCTATGCACATTTACTCAGAAATAAATCCACTATATTCAGTGGGACTTGCTCCATGGTAAATCTGTAAAGGCAACAATCCTAAACAAGAAGAGCCCATTGAACTCTCCTTCTGAACAAACATTTGTAGGATCACTGTGCTATCCATATATACTAGTCCACATTATTTGGAATTAAGAGCTTGAGGACACAGATGTTATCAGCTACCAAATAAGCTGATGTAGGCTTGTCGGAATCCACAGGGTATAGTAAATCTAATCAATTTGGGGGGAGGGTTTTTTTTAGACTATTGGGGGGGGGAGTTTATTTCAAGGTACTTTTAATGCAAAAAAGTCTCTCACCCTGACTATAGTTTATACATACTGTACAGTACAGGTGTGCCCTGGCATCCACAGTTTCAGTTATCCACAGGTACTATGGATACTGTGACACCTATTAAAAAGATAGGAGAACATTAAGCAAATTTCTTCTTTTTTACCATGTTGCAGCAAAACCACTCATGTTCACCTATTTTTCAAAAAAGTGTTGCTATGGTTTCAGGTGTGTTTTTTTTTGGGGGGGGGGTCCAGAACAGAACGCTAGTATATACCAGGCATGTCTGTATTTCTTCTACTCTTGCCCCACCCATGGAGAAGTCTGTCAATTAGATATCCTTGCAAGAGAACTTGGGCTGTGCCTAATACCACAATGACCGCACACACAAACCCCCCTGTGAGGAGAGAAAAGAAGCAACCAAGCGTATCTGCCCTTCCTCCGCTCTGTTCTGTTGTAATGATTCCCTTTGTTTTATCTTACATAAGCAATTCTGGGAGCCTTGTCAACTGAAGTGATGCACATTGGGGCAAAAAACCAAAACTTCACCTATAGGCTTATGGGTTCTGAGCTGTCTGTGACAGCTCAGGAGAGAGATCTTGGGGTGCTGGTGGACAATTCAATGACGGTATCGACCCAGTGTGCAGCAGCAATTAAGAAGGCCAATTCCATGCTTGGGGTCATTAAAAAAGGGGTTGAGAATAAAACAGCCAATATTATCATGCCATTGTACAAATTGATGGTAAGGCCACCCCTGGAATATTGTGTACAGTTCTGGTCGCCGCATCTCAAAAAGGACATACTGGAGCTGGAAAAGGTACAGAAGAGAGCGACAAAAATGATTACGGAGCTGGGGTACCTCCCTTACGAAGAAAGACTGCAGCGCTTGGGGCTCTTCAGTCTAGAAAAAGGGTGCCTGAGGGGGGACATGATTGAGACATACAAAATTATGCATGGAAGGGATAGAGTCGATAGAGGGATGTTTTTTCCCCTCTCTCAGAACCAGGGGGCATCCGCTAAAACTGAGGGTTGGGAGAGTTAAAACAGATAAAAGGAAGTACTTTTTTACCCAGCGGGTAGTTAATCTGTGGAACTCTTTGCCACAGGAGGTGGTGATGGCATCTGGTCTTGATGCCTTTAAGAGGGGATTGGACGGATTTCTGGAGGAAAGGTCCATCGTGGGCTATAGGCAATGATGGATTGTGCAACCTCCTTGCAAAGGTGGTGGGCTGCTTCAGAGTACTGGGTGCAAGGGAGTGGCAACAGGATACAAGCATCTTGTCTCATGCCTCCCTGGAGCACCTGGTGCGCCACTGTGAGATGCAGGAAGCTGGACTAGATGGGCCTTTGGCCTGATCCAGCAGGGCTCTTCTTACGTTCTTATGTAGGGTGTGGTACAAATGCTTATATCAATAAGAAAATTAAGATTGTAGCTCCTTGTTTTACTGATATGGTCTGTAAATGGGACAATGCACAGGAGAGGATTGCCATTTCCCACCACCACCAAAAACTCTAAACATCATGAGATGCAGGTGTTTTCCAGCACAGAGATGATGCCATAAGGAGGAGAGCTGCAGTGTATTGAGTTTCGGCCTATCACACACTTCTTAAATGCACAGCAGTTTTGTCAGGAGAACAGCAGCCACCTTAACTACAGGAAAATTGGGCTGGTGGGTTTTACTACTTCTTCCTCTCAACAAACACTTTGCAACTGAGTGAGTGGGAGGAAGTGTCTTTTGTTCTTACACGGAACAAAAGGTTTGCTCAGGAAAAGAACAGGTGCCATATCTAATTAGAACAGCCTTTTAAAACCGATAATCACATTTTCAAGCATCCCATCACTCTGGTTTTTAATAAGGCAGCCTGCACCACAAGCTTGAATATGTGAGTTGAATGGGACTCGCTCACAGGTATGCATTGGAGTGCAGCCAAAGAAACAGGATTGAATATGGTGAAAATAAGCATTTCATTGACAAAATGGCATTTCCATTTGGGCAACTGTTTTTAGAATGAGCAATATCATTATTGCCTGAACACAGCGGGTAGAGAAAGCAGTAAAATAAAGCAGTAAGTCCTGCTATTATGCATTGCTAAATGAGAACAATCTGGAGAATAACCAATATAGTTCCTTCTGCAGGGAACAGGAACTCATTAAGCCATATGCACGAACATGCACACTTTTAGAATCTGAGCTAAATGCTATACTACATTAGTTCAGTATTTGGTGCAGCTCCTGGAAGCCAGTCCCCTAGAGCATGCTCCGGCTGCCCCAAATGTGCCAATTTTGCTGCAACAGTGCTTTGAGCTCTAGGCAGTGAATGCGGAAAGGGCAGAGAAAGTACTGAAATACACACCATGCCAACCCCAATTCAACCTCTGCCATGAAAATTAGAGCAACCATAAGAACTGACATTACTCATCAAGGTAATCCAAACAGAAATGTACTCCGGCCTTCCCACACTCAGAAAGAAGGGCACAAAACTGTATCAAATCCTAGCATTGTGACTGTAACAATTTGTGCCCTGATTTATGACCTTGGGTGACATACATAGGCAATGTATTTGAGCCCATATTCTGCCTTGGTTTTATATCTATCTCTCTCTTCTGGTGACGTGGTGGCGCAGCGGGTTAAACGGCTGCTGCTGGGCTTTCCAACCGGAAGGTTGGGAGTTCAAGACTGCGTGACGGAGTGACCTCCTGTTGCTTGTTCCAGCTCCTGCCAACCTAGCAGTACGAAAGCACCTAAATGCAAGTAGATAAGTAGGGACCACTTCGGTGGGAAGGTAAAGGTGTTCCGTGCACTACGGCATATAGTCATGCCAGCCACATGACCACGGAAGCTTGTCCTCGGACAAAACACCGGCTCTACAGGCTTTGAAACGGAGATGAGCACCGCTCCCTACAGTAGGTCACGACTAGACCATTTGGTCATGGGGAAACCTTTAACCTTTAAATCTCTTCTGTGTACAAGGCCCCTAGTCCAAGATTGCTTTGGATTTGTGCTAGAAGATGGACAGGATAAGTGCCAGGCTATTTTGCACAATAGGCAAGCCTAAGTACTTGCACACCACACATCCCACCACACAAAATTGCTGACTTTAATTTTCAAAACCAGATGTCTTGTAGAAAAATGAAACATGGTCAGTTGCATTTTTACATGGGCTAATCAAACTAATTTGCTTAAAACAGTGTCCCTCAAAGATCAGTACTGCACCCTGCTGTGGTCTGCACCCTAGGGAGCTGCCTAGTGGGCCAATTGATAGCACCAGCTCTGGGGACAGGTAGGCTTGGCACCTCTAGATGCCCACAGATTGGGGCAGAGCATATGTTTTTGTGCAGAGGACCCCTGGTTCAATCCTGGCACCTGAAGTTAAAGGATCTCAGAGTAGGGCTGGTGATGAACTTTGTCTGAGATCTCGGAGAGCCACAGCCAATGGGCTAGATGGGTTAATGGTCTTACACAGTATAAGGGAGATGCACATGCACCCAGCTATTCAATTGCTGTTAAGTATCAGAGCATCAGCTTTTCAATTGCTGTTAAGTAAAAGAAACCCTATCTGCAAGTGCAGAGACTTACTGAGACAAACAAGGAATAGTGGTGATTTATACAGCAATTATGCCTTGTCTGTGCTCACCGATTCATTTCCAGACCATCTCCTGGGGCAAAGTGATTTACAGGCACAATGCAGTTGTAATTTATACCTTGGTTTTATTTTAATGTTCTCAAATGTCAGTGAGGGAACAAGCCTGCATCCTCAACCTGTGTACTCTTTAAAAACAAGTACCCTCCAAAGCAATCAGGAAAAATGTATGCTTCTGATTTCTATTTGGACTTATCTCTTCCAAATTGATCTCTGGACTGAACACTATTGCAGTTGAGAAAGGAGGTGGCAAGAAGTTCATTCCCAGAGTGAGATACAAAAGCACTGCAGAGACGACGACAGAGGAAGGGGACATATACCAATTCAGGAGCAGGACACACTTATGGTTATTGACGGAGATTATCAGGCTGAGAATTGTAGTCAATCAAACTCTTGAAATCATTTGCAAAATCACCTGAAATATCAAATGCACAGATTTCAATGCATTTGCAGAACATTATACACATATTTCTTTGCAGAACGTTATACACATATTTCTGAAATAATGCACTACTCTGCAAAAAAAAAAGGGGGGAGCGTGGGTTACAACAGACAAAAAACAACAACCAAGGTCAGACTCTGTCTCTCGCTCTCTTCCCCCTGGAACTAGTTCCCTACAGAGCAATTCCACACCACTAGGGAATGTATGTGAATATTCTTCCAAATGCATGGGCACGGCCAAGTGCTTGGGTCTTTTCTGGGCTGATCCATCCATCCATGAGGCCAACTGAGACATTTGCCTCAAGCAGCAAGTTGGGCAGGGGCACCTGTCTCTATCCACTCTCCACCGCTGCTGTTCCTCCTCCTGCTCTTTGGACGGGGACATAGGGGAGCTCTCCTCTCCTCCCCACTGCCAGTGCCTCCTCATCCCCCTCTTCTTTTTCCAACCCAGGGAGTGGGAGAAGCAAAGACTAGCACATTTGGCACAGTGGAGCAGCATTTGGCATGGTGCCTCAAGCACCAAGAGGTCTCGGGCCAGTCTGGTCTTTCCCTGCTGATCAGCACCCTGCTGGGAGTGAGAGCAACATTAAGGTGGGAAAGGCCCATGAAATCCTACCCACTCACCACGACTGGAATATTTTCCCACTCCTCTGTGATTGTGATCATACCACAAGGAAATGACTCGCATGCCAGTGAGGGTTTGAGTATGAAGGGGGCCTCAAGCTGCAATCCTATACACCATTTCCTGGGAGTAAATCCCATTGGATATAATGAAACTTACTTCTGAGTAGACATGCATAGGATTGTGCCCTCATTGTCTTGTGCCCCTGACTTGATACAAAGATGGCACATTTCACAGTCAAGGCAGACTTTATACGTTAAAATAAATAATTGAATACAACCACCCTGCTTGCTGGTTTTTGGCAGTTTTCAGTAACCACACATTTCATACTCTTCTTTGGCATTCTGGAGAGGCAGGTTGTCATGCCCTGCCTGAAGAACTGCATGTGTCAACACTCATCCTACCTTCTGTGGCAGTCACCATCATTTCACTTCAGCTCATTTACCTGTGTGAGAAGATAATCCTCTTGAGAGAACTTCTCAATGACATCAAAGTGATCTGTGTCTGCAATGTCCAGCAAAGAGGCACTCCAGCCAGCTGCACGCAGAGCCTGGGGGAAGCAGCAGGAATTTGAACAAAACTACTCTCACAGTGTCAATGGCAATGCCCTGACTCAAGAGATGCAGGCCTCTGTTAGTTGGGAAATTAAGACGTGAAGTAGGAGTAGTGGCAGTCCAAGTGATTCACAGCTAAGTGCAACAGGAGAGGCCAGACGTAGAAAGTGAAGGTCTTAAACCCTGCTAACTGGGCAAGAGGCACTTTTTCAAGTGGTGTTCTCTTATATTTAGCAGGGGGAGAGCAATTGTCCCTCTTCACCCCAGCACAGTGTCTTTCTCGTGGCTGTTGCTGGTGGTGTTCTCCATTCTTTTAGATTGTGAGCCCTTTTGGGACAGGGAGCCATTTAACTTTAATGTTATTATTTGCCTGTAAACCGTTTTGTGAACTTTGTGTTGAAAAGCGGTATATAAATACTAGTGATTGATTGATTGATTGATTGATTGATTGATTGATTGATTGATTGATTGAGCAGGAGTCCCACCTTCCACACATACATGTAATCAGTGATGTCATTCAGGGGGAACGGACCACAACGGGCGTTCCGGATCCTAACAGGCTCTGTGGTTGGTTCCAGGTTCCCAACAAGTGCCAATCAAAAGTGAGTTCCTGTTCCTAAATCATTTGAATGACACCACTGCATGTAATGCATGAGTCTTTAAATAGAGAGGAGCATGAGTGAGTGCACACTGTCTGCTTCAGTGGACATGATCACATGTATACAAGCTGCACACAACTGTACAAAGAAATACTTCTCTAAACCCAGTTACTTCTATAGAACACTTCCAAAGCCTGAACATATTGATTCATACACATTGTTTTACATACAAAAGTGCATGCATACAAATATATGCACCCAGGTGCAAGGGTACAGTTGTTTACAGGCAGTGTGTGTACATGAGACCCAAGGCAAGCAAGAAGTCTTTATTATAAATAGACTAGCTAGCCTATTTGACTGTGGTTATTCTTATGCTTGCTTCGGTAGCCTAGTACAGCAACAGCAAATGAGAGTGGGCGGAGTCTGCCTGCCTGGTTTTGGTTAAAACAGACTATTAGCGGGTTTCAGCAATCTCCCTGGGTTGTAGAATCCCTAAATTGCAAACTGACTCGAATGGCAAACATACCTCAAAATATTCCTGGGATTGCCTGCGAAACTCAGGTGAGTCATGCTGTGCCACAGCGACAAGTACCTGGCAAGCCCTCTTGCCCTCCAATTTAGGTACACACCTTAAAGGGCTGTTCCATTGGGCCACTTCCCTGAGGAAAGACACATGGTTCAGACAAGTGCAGAAATTAAAAGGGTGCAGACCTCAGTGGACTGGGCAGGTCGCTTTAGGCAAAGAAATAAGGTATTTCTACATATAGCACATTTCTGCAAGCATTTTCCTTTTCAAGTGCAAGCAAGGCGGTGGTGTAGCTAGAGTGGGGTCAAAACACCAACTATTTATGGTGCCGCAATATGGCCCCGTCCCTTTGCCGCTGGAACCTACCAGGTGGCCTGAGTAACATGGAGATATCTCCTCCTCTGCATTGCTTTGGCCATCTGGTATGGCTCTGGTGACAAGGGCAGGATGTTTACACAGCACACTGCAATGCCATTGGGTTTATTTTATGTGGCTATGCCACTGAAGCAAGGTGTATGAGAGTCCAATTCTATCAGACGACTGTGTCGTCAGAACTTGCATCCCAGTGGCACAGCAGCCATTCTGGCACAGCGTGCTGTCTTGCGCAACCAAGCCAGCAATGGAAACGGTGAGCGGGCCAGCTGCGCAATAGTGGCCTGTAGTTACCCCAATACCAGTAAGTTGGTGTGGGGAACAGGGGATGGGCAGAATGGTGCAGGGAACATGGTGTGTCAAGGACAGAAAAGGGACATTAATTCCTATCCTATCCCTGGCCTCGATCTATCTCCCTGGGTCCAGGTGGAGTTGCATCAGCTGGTGAAGGCTCAGGTAGATTTACCAGGGAAGGCTTATCTTATAACCACCTCTGGGACAGACCCCTCCTCCTCCCCTGCAGGATATAGCATGTGCTCTGTTGACACGGTTGGAGGGGAGGTAGTTAGGATTGGACTGTGTGTTTGCGGTAGGGCCCAATGCACATACACAGCAAATGGGTGTTTGGGTTTCCGCAAGTTTGTGTATGTTTGAGGCACCATCCTAACCTGGAGTTAGGCCACCAAAGTTTGGCCGGCACAAGGGCTACTGTAAAATGCGTTCGGACCACTCTCAAGAGTCAGGGAGGATAGCACATATCTGTGTGCTGGCCTCTCTGACTCCAAGAGTGGTCCAAACATACTTTACGGTCGCCCTTGTGCCAGCCAAACTTTGCTGGCCTAACTGTGCCAGCCTAACTCCACGTTAGGATTGCGCTCTCAGTTTGCATATCTGACACATTGTGGAGGACACAAAACGTGTGTGTGTGTGTGTGTGTGTGTGTGTGTGTGTGTGAAGACTGCTCAGAGGCAAAATGTGTGTGAGAGTGTATACAGGCAGACGATATGGGATACTGGAAAGAGACAACCAGTATGGAATTGTGTGAGTTGGAGAGAAGAGTTTGATATTAATCTCAGGGAGGTCAGGGAAATACAATAGTTAATTATACGGAATCCAGAGCTTCTATGTATTTGTGGTTAGACTGAAATAGTGAGGGTGATCCATGAACGTGGCTGTATGCTTATCTAGGGAAGCAATGCCTGTTTCAAGCTGACTTCAATTGATAGGAGGCTTAGAGAGCTGCAGTCAGTTGTCAGCAGCAGCAATACATTTGGCACACCACATGCATGTTCATCAGCAGACTTCTCCTGGGACCTGGTGAGTGGTTGTGTTGGGCAATGCAGTTGCTGCTGACCCATCCACTCATTTGCTGTGGGCTGCTAAAAACAGAAAGCAAATGGAAATGCACATTTTTGGGGTGAAATGGCCTGAAACCTTCTGTAACTTTGCTCCCCTCCGCAGATTCTAAGATGTTGCAAGATGTCACTCTCACCGACTCATGCGCAGGACATCATTGACGTAGATGTGTGTTATGGGCTCCAGATCATACACGCCACTCACTAGAAAAGCTCCTGGAAAGGAAAGACACAAGGCCACAAATCAAAACTCTAACTTGGCCCCTCCAACTCACAAAATTTGGGATGTTTGGTCTGGCACTCCAGGGAGCGACAATTAGTTCTGGCAAGAGAAATGGAGAACGTCAGAATACAAAGAGTTTGGAAAATGGGATGGATATTGTCCAACCATACCTTTGATGTTCGGCACAACTCCAAACTCTGTCCAGTCCGTTGAGAGCACCATGGCTGCCAGGTGAGCCCCTGCTGAGTGTCCAAGCAGGTAAACACCACTAAGGGCAAATGAAGAATGGTTGCAATGAGCAAGCGAGAGGCTCTGACCAGGGTAGAGAAGCCAGGACTTCCAGAACTCAAAAGCAATCAATGGCCTCTGTAAGCCCTATGCAGGACTTGGGTAGGGTAGGACTGCTGTGCATCCACTGCTGTGCATCCAAGGTATCCGCTGCTGTTGTGTGCATCCACCTGGAACACCTCACAGCACAGCATCTCACTGCAATATCTCACATGCACCTCCTACCTGATCCCCGTATACTGCTGAACTGCAAATGCCACACTGCGTCGTACCTGCCGGACCATCACCTCCAGCTGGCCTGAGCAAAAAGCACAACCTCTATGTATGGTGTGAGAGGCTAGGGACAGTAGTGGATAGCAGAGAGGGAAATCTGGTTCCACCACAGTCACATACCTTTGGGAGCTACATCATAGCCCACTGCGGCCAAGGCAATGCCATGGGTCACTAGAGGCTGTGCTGCAAAACCTGAAATGTCTTTGCTAGCAGTAGAAAGTCAGAAGGAAAAACACAAAGGATCACATTCTGATCACAACCGGTATTCCAGCTTCCCAGGCCAAGGGGAAATGTGGTTCCAGGCAATGGCAAGGAGTTCTGCCAGCTGGAACATCATCCCATTTGAGCTGTGGCCAAAGGACTAGGGCTGCAGCTCTCCTGGGCTGAAGCAACCTCCAGGATCACTCACCTCAATAATTGCCAGTAGCCACCATGAATGTAGATGACCAGGGGAAAGGCTGAAAAATGACCCAATAATAGTCAGGCTGTTATCATCACAAAGCCCAGTAATGCACCACCCGCCCCTTCTTCTATTCCTTGCAGTGGCTCCCAGCCACAACTAGACCTGCACATCTCCGTTTCACTTTACTTCTCCCCACCCCACTATTTCCTGTCCAGTGTGCCCCTTGCATTCGTACTTTCAGAAGGCTCTTTAGGAAGATACACATCAAGCTTCTCCCCCTCACCCGATCCATAGGGCACGTTCAGCAATGTCTGGGTGGCAGCCTGGACGCTTCGAGTTCCTGCAGAATGAAGGAAAACACAAAGAGGTAATGCCGGCATCATACCTAGACACAGCTGGGCTGTCCTCCTAAACAGCTGCAGGTACCACGTACCAACGCCTCCATCCAGTCACAACTGACTGTCATTCTTTCAGGACATGGGAAGACCAAGATCAGCTTTGCCCTAGCTCTTAAAAGATGGCTCCTCTCGAGTCTGGAGGGAGATGCTTCTACACAATGTCTCTTGCAGCTCCCCCTATTTATCTCTCTCTCCATCTCTCTTGCACTGGGGTGGGTTGACTTGTATGGTCTACTTTTTACATTTATTATTATTTGAAGAACTCCTACAATCCACCAACATGTTTTAAATTTAAAAGACAAAGGGGTGTCCACACAATCAAGACACAGACTGGGTTAAGTAGTCCTGAGAACGATGAAGAAAGTAGGAGCTGATCCTTTGCTGGGTTAGACCACAGTCCATCTTCTCCTGCCTTGGTTGCAAGAATCCCAGCAACCAGGCAAATGCTAGTTCGTCTCCTGGAAACTGGCCAGTGGTTCATTGGTGTTCTGCCCACCCACTGAGCACACACCACTGACTCCTGGGCTACCCGTAGGTTTTTTTACCTTCTGTCACTGCCTTCACATGAGCCTCAACCACAGCATCCTTGTCCAGCCGTGGAGACCACCTACTAGGCGAGTACTGAGTCTCCAGTTCCTACAAAAGGAGACAAAAGGGCTAGCATAGCTGCATTGGACCCTTATGCCCAGAAGAAGAGTAGGACGGACAGGGCTGAGAAACACTGATAGACTCTGCAGAGACTAACAACAAGGCATACCTGCATAGTAATGGCAGGAGGAAGCAGGGAGGTAAAGATTAGATTTGAGGGGTACCTGTATGTTACTGGCAGAGGGGAAGAATCTTAGGCAGGTCAACTGCTACATGTTCGTGTCCTTGCCCCAGGGTAGGCGTCAGCCACCCTGATGGGCTTGCTCAGATCTGCGTGCGATCCTAATTGGGGTCACGCGGCCTGGGGACGAAAGCTTGGGTGCGGCTAATGGCCGCATTGCAGTTCTGCCCCTTCCCCAGGCTGGCATGCCTCCCGGAACACTCAATTCCTACCTCCTACCTCCCTACCTACCTCCCCCCGCCCAGAATCGCTCTTGCGCCAGCTGAACTTGGCTGGCGCAGGAGCAGCACAGCACGACGCTGCTGCTAGTGCTGGTCCAATGGCACCAGCGCTGACATGAGGGTGCCATTCGGCACTCTTGCGCCAACGCTGCTGCCGTACAGCAATGCCAGCAGCTAGTGTCAGCCGAACGTAGGATTGCACCCTCAGTGGAGTCCTTACCTCCATTGGCAGCCTTTCCTTTGGCTACAATGCCTGCAGGACAAAACAGGCCTTCCCAACAGTGCTGCTAACTCTATAAAAGTTACAAACATGGTTTACAGCATGTTTGCAACAGTTTAGGCCAGAGCAGCGGCTGCTGAATGCATGGAAGAGGAGAGCAAAATTGCACTCTGAATCTCAGTTAACTGGTTCAGGAACCATATCTTTGCTTTCAAGACATACACTTTTATTAATTTCACTGTTTGGAGGGAAAGGTAGGATGTAATTCAGGGCGCAATCCTAACCACCTTTCCATCACTGACACAGCTATGCCAATGGGGCATGTGCTGCATCCTGCAGTGGAGCAGTAGTGATGGAGGCCTCCTCAAGGTAAGGGAATGTTTGTTCCCTTACCCCAAAGCTGCATTGCCCTTACCCTGGTGCTGGAAAGTTGGTTAAGATTGTGCCCTCCTTTAAATAAAATAAATAAGCAAACAGTAACAAACACTTCTAGAAGGGTAGCTATGTTAAGGTGCAATCCTAACCAATACCCCAGCACCATGGTATGGGCACTGCAGCTCCAAGGTAAGGGAACAAACATTCCCTTACCTTGAGGAGGCCTCCATGATTCCTGCTCCACGGCAGAATGCAGCACATGCCCCATTGGCACAGCTATGTCAGTGCTGGAAAGTTGGTCAGGATTACGCTCTTAGTCTGTTGCAGCAAAAATAACAAAGCAGCTTATAGCACCTTAAAGACTGACACGGTCCTTGAAGCGTAAACGTTCACAGAATACAAGCCAGAGCACTCCACATGAAGCGTAGTCTGTGAAAGCTTATGCTCCAATAAATGTGTTAAGGTGCCACAAGATGCACTGTTACCTTACATAACAGTTATTTCTCTCCCCACATTTTTTTTATCAACTTCATTATCAACTTCATATATCTGATGAACACAGCATGTGCCTATGGAAGTGATACTTTTGTTTGTCTTTAAGACATTTACTATCTTTTGCAGCAGTAACTACTTTTCTAAGAAGAAAAAAACCTTGTTTTTTCCCAAAGGAAATCCCCAATCTTTTTTTGTGCCTGTAACCAAACAACACTAACATCTCTGAAAATCTGACTAACTTGCACGCATACCAGTTTCACCCCTAACCAATTCTGTTACCTCCTTTGTCATTTCTTGCCACTTTCCCATGTTGATTGGACTGGACTGAGCTTGGCTGTATTTCCTTATGTCTGTGTGTTCTGTGCTGTTTTGCAGAACAGCTAGAATTACCAGAGCCACATGACTTAACTCAGCCTCTCAGATAACACATAGAACAAATCAAAGGTTCGTTCTTGACCTGTGCCCAGTGATTGCCCACAAGCTAGGTTAGCAACCCCAGGCCTCAGAGGAAAATCACTGATAAGGGAAATACAAACTTTTCTAGCAAATACTTGCCCTGGGATTTAGTTGGAGGACAGTTGCATATGCTCTCAAGGTTTGTGTCAGGATAGGTACCTTTCGGAGGTTCAGTAAACTGATATCCCCCTGCCTCCTCCAACAAGGCACATGCTGAAATCCATGCACAAATTCAAGGAAAGCTGTTTTATTCACCATTCCTCCAAAATCATTTTGAAAGGAATGACGTCTTTTTACTTTGAGTGCTCTCAGAAGAATGTCCTTGTCTCATGCCAGCATTACACTTTCCCTTTTCTCTACTTAAGTGCGCTTTTGCTTCACTGATGTGGATTCTCAGTTTAGTTCAAAGATGCTCCATTAGCATACCCAGATAAAAGAACTGCCCAGGCAGGCAGAGAGCATAAATGTGTGGTAAGTAAAAACAGCACAATCCATTTAGGAGAGGTTAGATCTCACAAATTATTCCAAACATTGTTTCCATGGTTTCTCATTGCCCCCCCCCTTTTTGATTTAGTAGCAAGTCTTTCTGCAGTAATGTGAAACTTTTCCATGTTTTCCTCCTCCATACACCCCCGCGGTTTTCTCCTTAACAGTTTCATTAAAAAGTTATGGTGTGGAAGTTTGGGGAAATGTTTTCCTGAGAGTTGTTGCACCTAACATCTTGATTCAAAGCTCGCTTACTTAAAAAGTTCTGCTAATTCAGTGAGACTTAGGGCACAATCCTAACCAACTTTCCAGCACCAGTAAGGGCAATGAAGCTCTGAGGGAAGGGAAAAAAGATTCCCTTACCTTGAGGAGGCCTCTGTGACTGCCCCCCTCCAACTGAAGGACGCAGCACATGCCCCATTGGCACAGTTATATCAGTGCTGGAAAGGTGGTTAGGATTGCACTCTTAAAGAACAATCCTATGGACTTTGAGCACCAGCAATGTGGATGCAGCACTGATGCTGGGTGTCGTTAAAGGGCCATAAAGCATTTTTCAGCACCCAGAGGATAAGCAGTGCCGGTGGGAATGGGAGGTGGGGAGCTGTGCCATCCTGCAGACACCACATCCCACTAAACAGCCATCAGCAGAGGTAAGGCTTGTGCCAGGTGGGAGAGGGGTAAAGGGTGGCAGGAAGCTGTAATGGAGGCAGGGAGGGTAGAACGGGCAGAAGGGGGGCAAGCGATGATGGCCAGGATGGCAGCAGGCCTCCACTGCTTCCAGCCCCAACCTTGGCCTGCTAATGTTACAGGGGGCAACTCAGTTCTATGCCATTAAATAGCTGGCGCAACTGTGAGTAGCCACATTGCGCAGGGTAGGGTACTAGAGGCAGTAAGTGAACAAATGTTCCCTTATCCTGAGGAGACCTTCCCCCCCCCGCCCAATTTCAGGGCTGAACACAGTGCACTGCACTACATAAGATTGGGCTGCGATGGCCTGATCCTACCTTTCTGTAGCACCAATCTTACGCTGCCTTGGTGACGGGGACAGCTGTTGTGAAAGTTCTGTAAAGCACTTTGTGTTGGCCCTGCAGTAGTTGCTGCTGGCGTTGAGGTCAGAATGGGCAGATGCTGGAATGGCTGCTAGACAGGGTGAGTGCACCGGCAGAGAAAGGGTGGAACAGGGGTGGGAAGGAGTGATAACTGGGCAGGGGGAGGGCAGCCTAGGGGACTGTTCAGGTCTAGGAGGGAGGAGGAGCCACAAAGGCTGCCACTGCATCCTATCCCCTCTCCCGCATCTGAAAGCTCTTCATGGGCTACTCAAATCTGCACTAGCTGTTGGGGTGGTACAGATCCAAGCAGACCCCCAGGGGTTGCCTGGGCCCGACATGGAGTAAGGGAACAGATGTTACCCCTTTGGCAGCCCCCTGGGATACAATGGCTGCCGTTTTGGTGCCGCTGTACTGTGGTCCTGGCTGCTCAGATAGGACTGGGCTGTTAGTATGGTGTAAACAAGGTTTACTTTAAATATATTGATCAGTATTTGGTGTTGATTACACCAAATGGCTTTTACAGCACGCTTTTTGTAAGTTGTTTTCAGAGAGACATTTTGCTGACTCCAGGGCCTCCTTTATATTATTCCCCCACCCACATACATGTGTGTGTGTGTGTTTATATATGTATATGTATATTAATACCTTTCAATTTTTAGATTTGTTTTATTTATCTATTTGCTTATTTTCTGGCTTGTACAATTCTCTGTTGTGCATAAAACAGTTTTGAGCCGTCCGACTGCAAGGTGGGATTTTCTTCCATCAATTAATGGATAATTACCACCTACTAAAAGGAGACATTTGAGGGAACATTGGCCTTAATTATTTCTCACATTTAACTGCCATGAAGCAGTTTAGTACAGCAATTGCTTAGTGAGACCAGAGTCTGCAAAATAATACAAATTTCCCCCCTACTTTGCGGCTTTCATAGCTTTGTCCCATTTTATAGCTCTCTTGCTATGCCTACAGCCCTTTAACCCTCCCAGATAAGAGCATAATCCTAACCTGGAGTTATCCAGCACAGTTAGGCCAGCAATGTTTGGCCGGCACAACTTCATTATTAGAGTGCCTTCTCCTGCCCCTTATTCCTACATACTTTAAAACCTATTACATTTCATGATTTAGCCCATTTCATTCTAGACTCATGGAGTGGGTTATAATTATAGTTTAAAACAAATGTATAATGAAAAAATTATAGATCCATATTAAAAAGTCTTCTATAGTGCTAGTTTACACATCATTACTCAAAAGTAACGTCTATAGTATTGAATAGGACTTACTCCAAGGTAAATTTGCTTACGA
>JAJKFI010000048.1:437024-494948 GCA_029204185.1 Lerista edwardsae
TGTGTGTGTGTGTGTGTGTGTGTGTGTGTGTGTGTGTGTGTGTGTGTTGTGTCATTGTTATTATGTAATTTTGGAATGCATCTGATAAACAACTATCCTTTTTGAGATCTTGGATTTTATACTTTTAAAATGTTTTTAGCCCAGGGATAAGCTGGAAAATTCATTGTCAGTGGTACTAAAAAAAAAAAAGGCTGAGCAGAAAGTGGGTGATTCAGGCTGCAGTGCTTTGTATAACTGCATGGCTTTCTCATCATTGACAAAAGCCAGAGTAAAGTATGTAAAATAAACAAACCTATATACAGTTTTGTATCGTTTACTGTTGTGGTTGGAAAAATTAAAAGCACAGTTCTGCGCATGTCTACTCAGAAGCATCGGGTATAGGATTGCAGCTTTTCAACCATTTTTATATATAAAAGAAGGCAATATAAAAGCGCCCACTTCTGTGAGGTGGGGGTGGTGCAGCACCAGCGCTAGGTGTTGTAAAAGCAACAAGCAAGCTTGCACTGTCCCACAGGCACCACATTTTGCCAAATAGCTGCCAGCAAAGGTAAGGTTTGTGGGAGGGGGTGTTTCTGGGCAGGGGTAGGGCGGAACAGGGGCAGATTGAGCCCAGAAGGGGATGGGGACAGCAGAGAAACCTCTGCCACATCCTAACCTCTGTCCTGGGCCTGCCAGCTTTACATGGGGCTATTAAGTTCTGTGGTAGCTAAATAGCAGGTGCAGATCCAATTAGCCCCATTAAGCAGGTTGGGGTGCTGCATGGGGTACGGGAACAACCTCATGCCTGCTCAACTGTAGCACTGGATACAGCATGGGCCTTGGGGCTCTGCTGTGCCAGTGCTGCATAGGATTGGGCTGCTTGGCTACAGTCCTATATACACTTTCCTGAAAATAAACCCCACTGAAGAAAAGGGGACTTACTTCTGAGTAGACATACACAGGATTGAGGCAAGTTCATGGTGTCTTATTTTCCGTAGGAGGGTTTGAAAGCCTTAAAACTTAGGCCGCAATCATAACCAACTTTCGGGCACTGACATAGCGGTGCCAATAGAGCACGTGCGGCGTCCTGCAATTGCGGGGCAATCACAGAGGACTCCTCAGGGGAAGGGAATAATATCAGGAAGGTCCTGGAAAGTTGGTTAGGATTGTGCCCTAATTCAATAAATTGATATATGTATTTTCTACAATGCTAGTTCTCCTTAAGAGGCAGTCTCCTTTGCTGCAAACTGCTCTTCTGTTTGTAGAAGATTCTATCCTGCTCTGCAAACTACTAGATATGCAACTACAAGCACACACAACTAATACCTCGCACATTGAAAGTAGCAAGTATCCCACTTGCTACTTTGGATTCTGGGAGACTTCAGGGGTAGTTAGGAAAGGTGTTCTGAGAAAAACTACCATCCCAGGTGATTGTCTGCTGCCAAACTATCTGCAATCATCCCTCTACAATGAAGGCAGAATTTTTTTTGTGGCAGACTCTATAGCACATTGTGCGATACAATGGGTTGCAATAAGAATGCCATCTCTATTTGTCTCATGCCCCCTTGCAAGCAAGCTGGTCCAATGTCTTTATCCTCAAGGCTTCCTTTTTGCCTCTATGTTCCCTTGTATATGGTGCCATTAATTTAGCCACTTGACCAGCTCAATCTCTGTTACCTGTATTATTGGCTAAAATGTCAAGGGAGCAGCAATAATATAGGTATTGTGTTGTCTTGAGTGCTCTCTTGTCCACTCTGATAACACTAGATGGGCCCTTGAACACAAGGGCCTTGCTGGATCAGATCTTTTGTCATAGATAGCAAAAACCCACAGAAAATTAGAAGTCAGCAAATCTTTTACTTGCAACTTGTATTTGAAATTATCAAGGTCATAATAGTCTAATATAAGGCCTTGTTGTGAACTGTGCCTACTTACCCCATCATAAAGCTTTCTCCAATCTTGATGGCAACTATGTGAGGAAATTTACCGGATGTCGAAACTGAATTTAGAGCTCCTTGCCTTGACGTTTCTTTATAATCACCTGCTAACTGCAAATATTCCTCTTTCTGCATAGGAATACCATGGAGGCCCTGTCAGCTTGTTGCCTCAAAGATGTGCATCAAGAAGCTCTCAGCTCTGCTGTGATTGGCATTGATGAAGGCCAGTTTGTAAGTTCTTTGAACCTTCTCTAATCTGTTTTATGTGATCCTAAGTCAAATGTTCTTAATTTGCTTTCAGGGAGTAAGAGCTTATTCTCTTTTACACAGAGCTAAATACAGGAACATGGAAGGCTCAGTGTCCTTGGGTTTGGCACACTTTCCTTATCCTCTTTCTAAAGACCCTCCCATTGTAAACCTTTTAGTGTGCATATTTGTAACACATACAGTGAGGGGGGGAAACTATTTGATCCCCTGCTGATTTTGTACATTTGCCCACTGATAAAGAAATGATCAGTCCATAATTGTAATGGTAGGTTTATTGTAACAATGAGAGACAGAATTACAAAACAATCCAGAAAAACACATTTCAAAAAAGTTATAGATGTGCATTTCAATGAGTGAAATAAGTATTTGACCCCTTTGTAAAACATGACTTGGTGGCAAAACCCTGTTGGCTATCACAGAGGACAGACATTTCTTGTAGTTGGCCACCAGATTTGCGCACATCTCAGGAGGGATTTTGGCCCACTCCTCTTTGCAGATCCTCTCCAAGTCATTAAGGTTTTGAGGTTGACATTGGGCAGCTCAAACCTTCAGCTCCCTCCACATAACAGGTTTTCTATGGGATTAAGGTCTGGAGACTGGCTAGGCCACTCCAGGACCCCAATGTGCTTCTTGAGACACTCCTTTGTTGTCTTTGCCGTGTGTTTTGGGTCATTGTCATGCTGGAATACCCATACACAACCCATTTTCAATGCCCTGGAAGGAGATTCTCACCCAAGATTGGATGGTACACGGTCCCATTCATCGTCCCTTTGATGCGGTGAAGTTGTCCTGTCCGCTTAGCAGAAAAACACCCCCGAAGCATAATGTTTCCACCTCCATGTTTAACGGTGGGGATGGTGTTCTTGGGGTCACAGGCAGCATTCCTCCTCCAAACACAGTGAGTTGAGTTGATGCCAAAAAGCTTGATTTGAGTTTCATCTGACCACAACACTTTCACCCAGTTCTCCTCTAAATCATTCAGATGTTCATTGGCAAACTTCAGATGGGCCTGTACATATGCTTTCTTGAGCAGGGGGACCTTGCAGGCGCTGCAGGATTTCAGTCCTTCACGGTGCAGTGTATTACCAATTGTTTTCTTGGTGACTATGATCCCAGCTGCCTTGAGATCATTGACAACATCCTCTTGTAGTTCTGGGCTGCTTCCTCACAGTTCTCATGATCATTGAAACTCCATGAGGTGAGATCTTGCATGGAGCCCCAGACCAAGGGAGATTGACAGTTATTTTGTGTTTCTTCCATTTGCAAATAATCACACCAACTGTTGTCACCTTCTCACCAAGCTGCTTGGTGATAGTCTTGTAGCCCATTCCAGCCTTGTGTAGGTCTACAATCTTGTCCCTGACTACAGCTCTTTGGTCTTGGCCATGGTGGAGAGTTTGGTATCTGATTAATTAATTGCTTCTGTGGACAGGTGTCTTTTATACAGGTAACAAGCTGAGATTAGGAGAGAGTGCTCTTTAAGAGAGTGCTCCTAATCTTAGCTTGTTAACTGTATACAGTAAAAGACACCTGGGAGCCAGAAGTCTTGCTGATTGATAAGGGATTGAATACTTATTTCACTCATTGAAATCACATTATAACTTTTTTGAAATGCGTTTTTCTGGATTGTTTTGTTATTCAGTCTCTCACTGTTACAATAAACCTACCATTACAATTATGGACTGATCATTTCTTTGTCAGTGGGCAAACATACAAAATCAGCAGGGAATCAAATAGTTTTTTCCCCTCACAGTAGTTGCTGCAAATAGATTCCTGGCAGTTATTTATTTGGCAGCATGGGGTGAAGGTCAGATATAACTGAAGCATTTAGATACTGTACTGATGAAGAGTTAAAATCTGCTTTAATGGGGTGTCAAGTAGGGCTGGCCAGAGGTAGGCTATAGTAGCTGCCCTAGCCAATTTCTGGTGGACTGCTTTGTGTTTGCTGGTATTCTTGCAAGAAATGCTGGACTAGATAGAACTTGGCCTGATGCAGTAAGACACTTGTTCTCTAGATCAAACTCTGAATTGTGTAACGTAGATCAGTCTTGCATAAACGAATCTGAGGTGCATTCTTGTGTGGTAAGTGTAAAAAACACGAGTAGGGATTCTGGGAAGTTCGCCCACACTGGTACAGAAGTGTCTACATTCCTCAGGTCTGAATCCAATATAGTAGAAGGAAGAGGATGAGGAGGAACATATCCATCAGTAAACATATAGCGGAAGTTTGAGGAGTCTGGCTGTAAGATAAGCACAGCATCACTTCATCCAATAAAGTGCTGCTTTAGAATTTCAAGTGTAGGTGTCAGGTAAATAGCAGGCTTGCCATCTGGCTGGATGCTACAGGCAACTGCTTCTTCCATCTGGAGAATACTCCATAGTTAACATAAGAAAAAGGCTTGCTGGATCAGGCCAGAAAGGCCCATCTAGTCCAGCTTCCTGTATCTCACAGTGGTCCACCAGATGCCTCAGGGAGCATGCAAGACAACCAAATACTTGTGTCCTGCATCTGGCATTTTAAAGTAGATTATTATTACCCTTGCACCACCCCCAAGGAAAACACCAGACTGAGGTTGGTGTTTAACTTTATTAAGCACAATGTAAATCATGTAACCTGCTGAACACCCATCCCTCCCTCGCCAGTCTGGGGTAGGCAAAAAAACTGCCATCCATAATTGGCTAATTTGGATGACAGAAAAAAATTCCTACCCGGCCCTCATGATGAGCGACCAGTTTAAAGGCATCCAGGCTCAATGCCATCACAACATCTCGCAGCAAGGAGTTCCACATTCTAATTACACGCTGGGTAAAGAAATACATTCTTTTGTTTGTTCTAACTCTCCTAACACTCAGTTTTAGAGGATGTCCCCTGGTTCTGGTATTGTGTGAAAGGGAAAAAAGATTCCCTTTGCCTGCTCTATCCACTCGGTGTATAATTTTGTATGTCTCAATCATGTTCCCCTCAGGTGCCTTTTTTCTAGATTGAAGAGCCCCAAACACTGTAACCTTTCCTCGTAAGGGGAAAGCCCCAGCCCCAGCCCAGTAATCATTTTAGTTCCTCTTTTCTGTACTTTTTTCTAATTCCACTATGTCCTTTTTGAGATGTGGAGACCAAAACTGTACGCAATACTCCAGGTGTCGCCTTACCATTGCCTTGTACAATGGCCATACAATATTGGCTGTTTTATTCTCAATCCCTTTTCTAATTATCCCTAACATGGAATTTGCCTTCTTCACTGCCGCTGCACACTGGGTCAACATTTTCATCCAGCTGTCCACTAACACCCCAAGATCTCTCTCCTGGTCTGTCACTGACAGCTCAGAACCCATTAACCTATATGTGAATTTTTGATTTTTTGCCCCAATGTGCATTACTTTGCACTTATTTACATTGAAATGCATCTGCCATTTTATTGCCCGTTCTCCCAGTTGTGAGAGATCCTTCTGGAGCTCTTCACAATCCTTTCTAGTCTTCACCACCTATAGTTCCCAATATTTTTTCTATCCAGTGGGGCCTCAAATATTAGTTATTTATTAAAGTCATAAATATATTAATTTATGAAACTGTCTTATATTGAATCAAACTATTGGTCTAACTAGCTCAGTAGTTATGCTGGCTAATGGTGATTCTTCAGGATATCAGACCTACCTGAAGATATGCACAGCATATATTCTATGACTGAACTAAAGCCCCAAGCCCTTGGTACTTCTCAGCTGATATTGCAGTTAAAATAACATAATGCATAGCCTAAGAGTACAAGCCTTCCTATTGTAAAATGAGTAGGCTTGAATCTGCCAGGATACCTGTTAAAAATGACAGGGCTGCACCTGAATTGTCAAATACTACTCCCTCCAGAGCACTGGTTATTAGCTTTGATACATACATGAATACAAGAAAGCCTATATATGGAAGTAAAGTAAGACTGGATATCCTTTGAGTCTTCTGCCTATACATTGTTTTAACCTGCTCCCTCCAGGAGAAATCCCACAGGCATAACAGAAGGCAGTGTATAGCTTGAGGGTAGTGGATCCATTATGCAATTGCTACCCTTGGTTAAGTCTAGCTGTGGGATGGGGAGCAGCATAGCAGAGGAATACACTAGATTATTCCAGAACGGAATGTAGGAATTGCTAGATCTGTTTTCATTTAACAGGTCATTAAGAGTACCGTATAAAATGCTTCTAGGCATAACGTGTTCTTATAACAAAATGCAGTGTGTCCTACATTATACTGATACTAAATACCAGTTTATAAGGAATCCAGTTTGCTTACTGCAGAGGAATAGCAGCTGTTCTCTCCCTTTGTCTAGTTCCCTGATGTTGTAGAGTTCTGTGAGGCTATGGCCAATGCGGGGAAGACTGTAATTGTGGCAGCCCTTGATGGGACCTTCCAGAGGAAAGTAAGTAGATAAATGGCAACATTCCTGTCTCCTGGCTGGTTTATTTCCTGCTCCTATATGATGCATCTGGCTATCTCATTGTAGGCCTTTGGGAATATCTTGCAGCTGGTCCCCTTGGCAGAGAGTGTGGTGAAACTAAATGCTGTCTGTATGGAGTGTTATCGTGAGGCTTCATATACAAAGAGGCTGGGAGCAGAGAAGGAGGTAAGGTTCCAGTATATATTCTTAAGCCTCCAATCCTTGACACCAAGGAGTGAGACCCATTTATTTGAGTAAAATATGCATGGGATTTTGCTACAGAAGTTCCTACGATAATCCTGCTAAATGCCAGCAGGAAAGAAATACCACTCTGAGCCTCTCTTCTTTTCTTTCCAGGTGGAAGTGATAGGAGGGGCAGACAAATATCATGCAGTCTGTCGTGTCTGCTACTTCAAAAAACGACCACAGATTGAGAATAAAGAGAATCTACCTGGAGGGAACAAACATGCTGATGTTCTTGCTTCCCGGAAGGTCTTGGCTGTCATGCAGTGGAGCCCATCAAAATGAACTGGAATGAGAGACTAGTTGCTGGATAGACTGCTGGTGTCCTGTTGTTCATTCCAGCTCTTGTCTGGAAAACCTATACTATATTGACTCTAAGAACACTACTGAAGACACCAGAATGAAGAGAGCTGATCTTGCAAAGAGAACAGTGGCAAGAGCATGCTGGCAACAGGCTACAGATTTAAGTAGTCCATGCTTAAAAGTTGAGAGCAAATCAATGTCTTTCTCTATGGGAAAGATTTCCTTTTACCTAAAACTTGGGTAAAGGGAGAGACTAGGACTGAGCAGAAGATAATTCATAAGGCATAATTTATGCTGTTTACACTAACATCTTTTGTCATCTTCTAGCAAAGCAGTGTTTACAGGATCTCTCCTCTAAAAGTCACCTTTTCCCATTAGCCCCCTCTCAAGTATGTTTATAATGAAGCGTGATACTCACAACAATTGAAGCCTCTAAGCAAAGTGTTAACTATGTATGAATCTCACCAAGTCAGCATCTTGTAGTGGATACAGAAGGGTGCTTTTCTTGTTCTGCAACTATTAGGTGTCAATATATCTAGCTTCCTTTACCTGCAATCCTTAAGCTTGCCTTGTTGTAGAAGCTTTAATTTATTGTGCTTCTAGAAAGTGGCAATTTCCATGCATTATGCTAGTTTGTCTATTATTGTGTTCAGGGAAGCAGGCCTTTGCTTTCCTAACTAATTCAGAATGATTATCAGTTAACTAACCCTAGGCATATACTTCAAGTATAACCCAATATTAGTGCTGTCTGCCCAGTGTAAGAACAGCAATGGCCATTGCTACATCTGTTCTAGCAAATGCTGGTGTTTTATACTTAAATGCCCTGCACTTACTATGTTGCCCCACCCCCTTCCCCCAGATTTTGTATCATGAAAGTGCACTGCTCTTCTGTTATATTTAAAGGAATGCTTTTAGTGCTAATAATCTCATTAAATTACTGGATCTACTTTTGATTTAGTCTTTTTTTAGCAGTCAAGAGTAGGTATACACTAAGATAGGGCTCTTCATATATAGATGAATATAGTGACTTTCCTGGAAAATATCTTAAGCTACTGCAAATATCCATCCCCTTCTAATCAGAATCAAAGAACAGAGAACTACTGCTCTTCTGGTTCCTGTACATTAGAGCAGTAGTCAATAGATTTGGTAGATGTATTCATTTGGATAAAAGCCAGAGCAGTAGCTGGGTAATAAATCTACCATAAAAAATTGAGATAAGGTTATTGCTTGTTTTTTTATAGCTGGCAAGAGCTTGGACTACCTCAAATAGTCTACATAAGGCCATCTCTCTCCTACATCATGCATGTGGACAAGTCATAATACTACAGAAGTCATGTGTCAAATTTATTTCCATTATGATACAGACATTTCAAATACTTTCGAACCCTCAAGCAATCCCCTTCCCAGTTCTCCCACAATAGGTACCAATATGAAATAGCACCTCACTACAAAAAGCCAGGGCAGGGAATATATACACAAGAGGATACACCTTTCTCTGATAAGCTTGCTGAAGCCATCCAGAGAAGGCTGGCACTGTAAGTTTTGTGCAAGTTGCTTTTTAACCCAGCAGAGGACCAGGGGAGTTTACCTCCCCTGGAAATGTGCCTACATGCACCCTCAGTAGCTGCAGCCCACTATTACAATATTTCATGTGGAAAGATTATGGTTGAGATGCCAGAGGGGCTAGTCTCTCCCACTTCAAGCCAGGATTGAAAAAAGGGAGGGAAAGATGGGGAAGTAGGCAAGGCACACAGGAGAAGACAGTTTTCACTCTAATACAGTAGAGGCAAGTTCAAGCCTTATGTACAAATCCACAGAAATGAGAGGGCCTTCAGGCCTAGGCTTTGGCATTGTCCATCCAGCAGCAGCTGAAAAGCAGGAATAGGAAGGCACTGCACCGGCATTACCCAAATCTGGAAAGGCAGCACCACAGGAGCTGTGGGAATTAAACCCCACCCCGGGGCTGAAATACAGTAAATAAAGGATACCAAGGCACTGGTGTAATGGCACCTGGAGGAAAGGTAATTTACCTTGTCTGTTGACAGCAAGGGTCCTACTAGGGCAGCCACAGCAGGAAGTAAATAAAGAATAGCACATTTCCCTGACTGCTGGATGAAGTCTAACTCCTGCCACAGTAGCAAAGAGGCCAACAGTTCAGTTCTTAACAAAGTCATCCCCAGTGTGAATTCAGCAACTGCACTGCCTCCCACACCCCTGAGAGAATAGAAAGCATTTTCTGTGAAAAGCAGCTTTCAGAAAGAGCAGAGACAGCAGGAATATCCCCAAACCCACCACACACTCACACACCAAGCAGTGGCAACCTCACTCTTCACAGTAGAGGCCTTTCCCCCTCCCTAAGCAGTGAATCAATTGCACTTGTGCAGCTCTCTGCCGGCTATTGTAACAATGCTAGTAGCAATCAGTACACAGGTGGGGGCTGGTAGCCCTCCGAGTCCTCTCCAGAGTGAGTGAAGGGTGGCTGCTGGTAGCTCTCATGGCTGACATTGGGGTAGCTGGAATATGGAGTGGCGGGACTTGGAGCTGGGTCACTGTAACTGTTGGCAAAGTCTTGCACACCCATGCGGTAACGCTGAAGAGCAAAGACAATCAGGAGTCCCTGTGGAGAGGAGAACAGGTATTAGCTTGAGCCAGCAAAGAGGTTCAATCCGGAGTTGCTGGGCAGCAGCAACAGAGTTGCCATCTTCACACAGTACCTAGTAGACTTCAACTATCACCCCCTTATTGGACAAATATGATATTTTAGGTGTGAATGAGTCACATTGTTGTTGGTCCCCTCCCCCACCAAGTTATCCTACTTTACCCAGAATGCACTGGAGTGGATTTCCCTGAGTCAGTCACAATATGACTAGTTAACATCTATAAAGCTCTTCAGGGCATTCAGTGTGCTCTACACATACCCAATTCTAATAAGCGCTCTGAAAGGGCAGTTGGCATAACCGTATTGGAGATGGGGGGCTACAGAGGCATGTCAGTGACTACACTGCGAGGAAACCAAGGCAAGATTTTAACCTGGTTCACAACTCTCAGCATAGCAACCAGCAGTTTTGGCCTCTCCTTCCACTTCAAACTGAAGTCAAAGGACTGACTGGGTTTAATCTTGGCTTTGGGGCATCAAACTCACCCATGAGAAAATGGAGAAAAAGCTGAAGACAATTGAAGCACGGGCAGAATCGGCCCCAATTGTTACATCTCCAGCCACTGTTGATGCCCACTGGTTTGTCAGCACACAGAATCCAATGAACCACAGAAAGGTCCAAAGAGCTAGATAAAGAATAAGAGGGACATTTAGCAACAGAAGCGACTGTGTAACTTAATAGGAAAGGCTTATGTTAAAGCTCTATCCTGGGGCACTACATCAATCTTCCTCAGCAGGAACACAGAAGACATACAACACAGGCACCCTTCACTCTGGGCTTCAAATGTCAACATACAGAATGCCATTCTGTATCTTCTAGCTTTCCCTCCAGCTGGGACTATGGCAGGCCATTTCCTTCAGCCCATAATAAAGCAACTGCCACTATGCTCTGTTAGAAGACATTAAAAGGAGTCCTCACACTGGGCAAAATGGGCATACTCAGATGAATAGTACTGTACATGGTTCAAGTGTGTGGGCTGAGTAGTCATCTGGCCCCAGGCTTGCAGTGAGAGCCCATTAATCCCAAGGACCAGGAAACAACTCACCACTACTTAGCAGCCCTATTCATGCGCCTGCTGACATTTGGTTCAGAGTATAAGGCATACTGGCTTGTGCCAGGAACAGCAGGGCCCCAGTCCCATGATTTTTCCTCCTTGTCATGTGACACCCATGCCAAGAAGTGGAACAGTATTCCACAGTATTGTGGGTCTCCTAGGCCATTTCTTCTGTAGGGCACATAAAAAGAAGTCCTAACAGGCATGATGCCAGAAGATTCAAATTGACACACACACACACACACACACACACACACACACACAGGGAATAAGACAAGGGGAGCCATTGTCTGACTCAGGAAACAGAGCAAGGGGAAGAGGAGAGTGGGAGGAGGACATGAATAAAGCCTAACCCTTCCCCACCTTCCAGGTTTGTTTCAGACCACCCCTCCCAACAGCAAATACCTGAGAAGCCCAAGTCAGCCATAACAAGGTACTTGCGATCTGTGGCATTGCTAATCCGTGGGAAGTAGACATCAATCATGAAGAAGAACACACAGGCCATGAAGGCAAGCACGCCAATGGCAATGCCATAACGGCAGGTATTCTCGCTGTGGTTAAAGACGCAGAAGAGCTGGTCAGAGGTATGATGGTTGGTGTAGCCTTCACCAATGATACAGGAGAAGACTATGAGGGCAAACACCTGCAAACAAGGAGTACAATGTTTAGCACTGTCCAGAGCAATAAGGGAATTCGGTGAAAGCATGAGCCAAGAAGGATGACCTATCAGCCTAACACCAAACCCCAGAACAGGCCATAGCCTGCAGCTGCCCTCATACACAGCTGAAAGTTACCCAGCACTTCTGTGCTGTAGAGTTTGTCTCGAATGAAGTGAGACCTATACCCAGGGCCGGCCTTAAGCCAATGCGACCAATGTCTCAGTGGGCCCTGCATCAGCTCAGAAAGCATATTGTCTGGTGAAGCAGCCAAGATCCCTATGAACTGTAATCAGTGGGGCAAGCAAAGCAGCTTTACCTTGGGCCTTCCCATCTGCCCTTGCCTCCAAACTGCCCAAAATCGAAACATTTGGTGGTGATGTCATCATGTCACCACCAACTATATTCAGGTGCCACATGTGGTACCAACAAGCCCTACTTGGTGAGTGGGGGGGCTCTGTGGAGAGCGTGGGGGCCTCCATGAGAATGCCCTGCATTAGGCCCCACTGATCCTCGAGCCAGCCCTGCCTATACCAGTAGTTCCCCAACTTTTTAGCATTAGGACCCACCTAAAAATAGAATATCCCTTTCACGGATCACTGCCATGTCATGGCGAAGGGGCTTGAGTAGCTCAATGAAGCTGTGAGCTATGCCATGTAGGGTTACCCAAGATGGACAGGTCATAGTAGAGAGTTCTGACTAAACGTGATCCGCTGGAGAACAAAATGGCAACCCACTCCAGTACTCTTGCCAAGAAAACCCCATGGATTACAGAACAAAAAGGCTAAACGATATGACACTGGAAGATGAGACCCTCAGGTAGGAAGGTGTCCATTATGCTACTGGGGAAGAGCAGAACACGAGTACCAGTAGATCCAGAAAGAGTGAAGTACCGGGGCCAAAACCAAAAGGAAGCTCAGCTGTGGATGTGTCTGGAAGTGAAAGGAAAGTGCGATGCTGCAAAGAACAATACTGCATAGGAACCTGGAACGTCAGATCTATGAATCAAGGTAAGCTAGATGTGGTCAAACGTGAGATGTCAAGGCTGAACATCGACATCATGGGAGTTAGTGAACTAAAATGGATAGGAATGGGAGAATTTAGTTCAGATGACCATTACATCTACTATTGTGGGCAGGAATCCCTCAGAAAAAATGGAGTAGCCTTCATCGTGAACAAGAGAGTGGGAACAGCAGTACTGGGGTATAGCCTCAAAAAGGATAGAATGATTTCAATTCGGATCCAAGGCAAACCTTTCAACATCACAGTTATCCAGGTCTGCGCCCCAACCAGTGATGCTGAAGAGGAAGAAGTTGACCGTTTCTATGAAGACCTACAACACCTTCTAGAATTAACACCCAAAAAAGATGTCGTCCTCATCATAGGGGATTGGAATGCTAAAGTGGGCAGTCAAGAGGTTATAGGAGTAACAGGCAAGTTTGGTCTGGGAGTACCAAATGAAGCAGGGCAAAGACTGATATGGGATCAGGAGAACATATCAGGAGATATGTCAGGTGTTTGTCAGGAGGTTTGTCAGGAGAACACATCATACTCAACACCCTTTTCCAGCAACACAAACGGTGACTGTACATATGGACTTCACCAGATGGTCTACACCAAAATCAGATTGATTACATTCTTTGCAGCCAAAGATGGAGAAGTTCTATACAGGCAGTCAAAACAAGACCTGGAGCTGACTGTGGCTCAGATCATGAGCTTCTTATTGCAAAATTCAGGCTTAAACTGAAAAATGTAGGGAAAACCATTAGGCCCTCCACGTATGACCTAAATCAGATCCCATACGAATATACAGTGGAGGTGACAAATAGATTTAAGGGCTTAGATTTGGTAGACAGAGTGCCTGAAGAACTTTGGACGGAGGTCTGTAACATTGTACAGGAGGCAGCAACTAGAACCATCCCAAAGAGAAAGAAATGCAAGAAGGCAAAGTGGCTATTTGACGAGGCTTTACAAATAGCTGAGGAAAGAAGGGAAGCAAAAAGCAAGGGAGAAAGAGAAAGACATACCCAACTGAATGCAGATTTCCAGAGAACAGCAAGAAGAGATAGGAAGGCCTTCCTAAATGAACAATGCAAAGAAATAGAGGAAAACAATAGAATGGAAGAGACTAGAGATCTTTTCAAGAAAATTGGAGATGTCAAAGGACAATTTCATGCTAAGGTAGGCACAATGAAGGACAAGAATGGCAAGGACCTAACAGAAGCAGATGAGATTAAGAATACACAGACGAACTATATAAGGCCGATCTAAGTATTCCTGATAACCACAATGGTGCGGTCACTGAGCTCAAACCTGACATCCTGGAGTGTGAAGTCAAGTGGGCTTTAAAAAGCATCACTAACAACAAAGCTAGTGGAGGTGACAGCATTCCAGCTGAGTTACTCAAAATCTTAAAAGATGATGCTGTCAAAGTGCTGCACTCCATATGCCAGCCAATTTGGAAAACCCAGCAGTGGCCACAAGACTGGAAAAGATCAGTTTGCATTCCAATCCCAAAGAAAGGCAATGCCAAAGATTGTTCAAACTACCGCACCATTGCACTCATTCCACATGCTAGCAAGGTGATGCTCAAAATCCTACAAGCTAGGCTTCAGCAATATGTGAATCGAGAACTACCAAATGTACCAGCTGGTTTCCGAAGAGGCAGAGGAACTAGAGATCAAATTGCCAACATTCGCTGGATCATGGAGAAAGCAAGAGAGTTTCAGAAAAACATCTACTTCTGCTTCATTCACTATGCCAAAGCCTTTGATTGTATGGATCACAACAAACTGTGGCAAGTTCTTGAAGAGCTGGGAGTACCACACCACCTTATCTGTCTTCTGAGAAACCTGTATGCGGGTCAGGAAGCAACAGTTAGAACTGGACATGGAACAATTGGGAAAGGAGTAGGACAAGGCTGTATACTGTCACCCTGCTTATTTAACTTATATGCAGAGTACATCATGAGAAAGGCTGGGCTGGGTGATTCACAAGTTGGAATCAAGATTGCTGGGAGAAGTATCAACAACCTTAGATATGCAGACGATACCACTCTAATGGCAGAAAGTGAGGAAGATCTAAAGAACCTTCTGATGAAGGTGAAAGAGGAAAGTGCCAAAATTGGCTTGAAGCTCAACATTAAAAAAAACTAAGATCATGGCAACCACTCCCATCACTTCCTGGCAAATAGAAGAGGAAGAAATGGAAGCAGTGACAGTGTTTATTTTCCTGGGCTCCAAGATCACTGCAAATGGTGATTGCAGCCATGAATTAAAAGACATTTACTTCTTGGGAGGAAAGCTATGGCAAACCTAGACAACTTAATCAAAAGCCGAAACATTACCTTGCCAACAAAGGTTCGCATAGTCAAAGCGATGGTTTTCCCAGTAGTAATGTATGGATGTGAGCTCTGGACCATAAGGAAGGCAGAACGCCGAAGAATAGATGCTTTTGAATTATGGTGTTGGAGAAGACTCTTGAGAGTCTTCTCCAGGACTCCTGGACTGCAAGGAGACCCAATCGGTCAATCCTACAGGAAGTCAAGCCTGATTGCTCCCTGGAAGGACAAATCCTGAAGCTCAAATACTTTGGCCATCTCATGAGAAGAGAGGACTCTTTAGAAAAGACCCTTCTGCTGGGAAAGATTGAAGGCAAAAGGAGAAGGGGGCAGCAGAGGATGAGATGGTTAGACAGTGTCACCGAAGCGATGAACATAAAATTGGGCAAACTCCGGAAGCTAGTGGAGGACAGGGAGGCCTGGCATGCTGTGGTCCATGGGGTTGCGAAGAGTCGGACACGACTTAGCGACTGAACAACAACAAAGAATAGAATATACCAGCCACTCAAGCCTCTGTGGCTATAGTGCTCCCCTATAAGCAGTGCTCCCCTAAAGGAGCCGGTTGTTTAACCCTTGATGCACATAGTGTAATCTACCCTGTCAGTTTCATGAACCACCAAAATGTGGGTTGGGATCCACTGGTAGGCCATAGACCCATAGTTTGGGAACCACCGACCTATATAATTGTGCAAGGTATACAGCAGTATCCTCACATCTGGGTGCTAGACACTGTGCCAAGGCAAGATGCTCAGTTTCATTTGGAACTCCTGGGGGCAAAACCACCAAACCCTGATCGGAGAGCCCCATCGGCAAATTACACAATGCATCTTGAGATAATCCACCAAAGTTCCCGCCATATACAAAGAAATTCCCCTCTGTGAAACAGAAACTTCCCTACAGAGTTGGTGGGAATTACCCAAATACAAAATACAGCCCCGCAGAATGACCTAACCACAGGTGAACAACTAAGCAAACTGGCAGCTCTCCATTCCGAGTAAGCGGTCAGGCACAGCCTTCAATGCTGCTCTACGACGAAGTTGCTTTGCCTCTGAAGGGAGAGCCCAGGAGTTTGTACTGCTATGTTAACCATAGCAAAGCTAAGCTGCTTTCTACTGCCTAGGAGAGCTGCCCCTTCCTTCTCACAGAGTTCCTTATCGGAGGTTTCGCTGGATCTACAAGCATTGACTCTAGGAGAGCTTCTCTCTCGCCTTACTAAAGGGAAACCCCTAAAGGGAACTGCAAAGCAGCAGCTCCCGCCACGATGAAGTCTACTGCAACGAAACAGTCGCGAGCCCAAAGCACGTTCACACGCGAGCCATCAGCTAGCAAGAGGCCAAGCAAGCTGCCCACCCACTGCCCGGCACCTGACAGCCACATGACCGGGTTACTCGTGCCCCCAGCGGTGCGCTTTATTAAGTCGCGTTGCCCAATCTCAAGCGCGTGCAGAGAAACTCGAGCGGGTAAACCGAAGGAGCTCTGCGGCTTACAAAACAACCCACCCCAACCGTCCGGAGCAGAACCCCTGCCAGCGCACCTAGGCTTGCGGGCAGGGCAACGGAGAGCAAGGGAGTTCCCGCCAGCCACGACCACTTTCCCCAGCCGCGGATAGTTTTCAGAGGTGGGGCATCACCAAGCACGCCTACTAGCAGGCGCCCGGATGAGCCCCGCAACACCTTAGCGCCTACACTGGCTTCCCTTCTTCTGCCCCTGCAGCGTCTCTGTCCGCAGTGGCGTTGGGTTACACAGCGCTGTGGCTCCGCTTCAGCGACTCCCCCTCCCCCGCACGGGCCAGGTGCCCACACCGACACCAGGCGCCTCCTCCAATCCAATGGCCCCACCTCAGCTGCTCTCGGAACACCTGGAGCCGCGGCACCCCGGCCTGTCCACGCGCGCCCTTCCAGGCGGAGGCGCAAAGGTGGCCGCACCCACTTCACGCGTGGGTGGGGTGGGGAGTGGGAGTGGGAGCTGGGCAGCCTCCACCCCTGGGCCCAGCCCAGACTCACTCACCGCGCTCAGAACGCGCGAGATGACCTGAGGCTGCTGCAAGAAGCGCCAGGGATCAAAGGCGCCCCCGGCTTTGGCAGCTCCGTACGCGCCTCCACCGCTCTCCATGACTCTGACGCGGCTCTCTCGAGGCCCGGAACTGGCCGTGTTCGCCTCGCCCAGGCTTGTGCCTGCGCGTCCTCAGACCCCGCCCTTCACTCCACCCCCAGGGAGGAGAGGAAAGGAGAGGAGGACCGGCCCGGGGACAGCGGAGACGCGGTGGGGTCGCGCCTGCCGACACGGAAGGACCAGTCCAGACCGAGACGGCTCGGGTTAAGGCAGATTCTTGCACGCCGTCGGGATCGACCGTCGCGCGTTCTGCTGCGCCAGGCTAAGTTTTAGAATTTAGATCTGCCGACAAGTTGAAATAAAGTTCTAGCTATTAGTCCTGTCGCGATCTACGGCGGGAAGGGAAATCCCAACGAAAGAAAATGGTTTTTCTCCGAGGCTCGTGATTTCAGGCTATGAATTTCATCCCTTGTTCCACCTGGCTCAGTAAGGGCTCTGTGTTGGACCACCCTTGGCTTTCAGAGTTGCCAGGTGGCGGTGCTTTCCAGAGGTTTGGATAAATGTTGGCTTGGGTGAATCAGACCAACTGCTCTAACTTCTAACCAGATTTACAGCAGAATCTTCTGCATGTCTACCTCAAATCCCACTTTGTTCAATAGGGCTTACTTTACTCTCAGGAAAGTGTGCATAGGATTGCAGCCTTATCCCCACTAACTGGGGAGTGAGAGCCCAAGCCTGTGCGTGTCTACTCATAAGTAAGTTCCATTTTAGTCAATGGGGCTTACTCCAGGTAAGAGTGGATAGAGAGGATGGGGTTGAAAGTGTGACTAAAATTGCCACCCCTAGCCTAGGAGCTTCTGCAACTCCTGGACTATACTCCTGAAACTACATAGGTGCAGTATTCAGTGGGAGATTTCTGGGAGCCTCATTTAACAGCATAATAAGTACATCTTTTTCAGATAAAAGGATTGCAATCCAAGAGCCTTTTGAAAATTTAAGCAAGATGCGTTCCATAAGGCAATACAATCTGGCTCCTAGGATTTGGCTGTGGGCACCAGGTTATGTTCCCATGTCAACCACAAAGAGTCCTCCAGGCTGTTGAACTTGGTTCTTCTCTAGTCCCTCTTTATGCAGTTAAGAACTGCAGACACTGCCTGATATCTGCTCTTTTAGTTGCTCTCGACTCAAAAGCATCATTGAGCAAAGCCCTGTCATACATGTACTATCCACTGCCAGCTGCTGTGGGCTGATACCTAGCCCAAAAGTCCTTTTGTGCTTAAAGCATTCTAAATAGGGTTGACCCCATTCCCAATACTACAAATGAATGGAAATAAGAAATTGATCTTGGATGCCATGCCAATAGCACACCGATGCTGGTGCAATGTCTGTCATATCCTCTGAAGTCCACTCAGGGCAATGCCATACCAGTGCAGTCATACCAGTAACACTGGCTCAGCCCTTCCTTAATGCCTTCCTTAATGCCAACAGAGTCAATGGAAATTCCTATCCAGCCTATCATCCTTGGAGTGGTGTTCTGAAGTTGGCATGTCATTAGTGCAATGTCAGCACATTAACACTGCCATCCAAGGAGTCATTTGCCATATCCACCTTGTCCCAGTGCCCTGCTGTGAACAGCAGATGGAGGCAGGCACAAGGCCAATGAGTGGCCACTGCTGGGAGGCCCCCACCAATCCCTAGGAGTGAGCAACACAACAATAGGCACCAGTGCCAAACATTGGGAAATGCCCCAGGGACACCAACACACATACCCAGAGAGGGGTGGGGGATTGTCCCTCTTCACCCCTGCGCAGGGTCTTTCTAGTGGCTGTTGCTGGTGGTCTGCCTTTTTTTTAGATTGTGAGCCCTTTGGGACACGGAGCCATTTAACTTTATTATTACTATTTGCCTGTAAACCGCTTTGTGAACTTTGTGTTGAAAAGCGGTATATAACTACCTGTTGATTGATTGATTGATTGATTGGCTGATTGATTGATTGATTGATTGATTGGCCTTAGGAGCTGCAGATCCTAATTAAAAACATTTTTTGCAGGACCAACCCAAGGACAGCCAAAGTTTGTAGAATCTTTTGATGTCCCTTAGAATGCAATCCAAGCTGCGCTCTAAGCCGGCACAAGTCCCTTGAGCCAGCCTCCAGGTGTTGTAGATGTGATATAAGGCATGTTTGCGCTACCTCTGAGTGTGGCATCCCAAAGGCTAACAAACGTACTTCAACATAAACTTTCATGGCCACAAAACATATACAGAAAGACATGCGTTAATCTTGGATCCCACAAGAATGTTAGCTGTTTGCGCTATCCATTCCACTGGACACACATATGGAATCCAGCAAAGCCACGAGCCTTTGAGAGCCTAAGGTGCACAATAACCTGAGGCTGGAAACAACAACTGAAACAACAAGCAACACTATCTCTTGTTATCCTTTAAGGTAGAAACAAGAATCTAAGAGTTTGCCTTTTTCCCTTGACTTTTCCTTGAAATCTCATTCTCTTTTCTGTCACCCAAAGCAGGAACTATTCATCGCTACTTCTTTTTTATTTTATAGATAAACACACAAGACCTGAGTGACGATTAGAACCCTGGCCAGCCGCAGAGAGAGCTTAGTGGCTCTACTTCAAAGAACTGTTTGATTTACTTGGAAACATTTGATGCCCATTTTGAAGGATTAAATCAAAAGTAATAGTTTCAAAAACAACAACAGATAAGAGGTCTAGCCACCTTGGTTTATGACAGGATTTCCTGTGCATATCATTGTCTTCATTTATTTTTGCTTAAATAGTTATTTTCAGTCTAATTTAGGCAATGGCTTTTTTTTCCCGAAATGTGATCAATAAAAAGTGACTACTTCAGATGACAACGTGGGTGAAATGCGGGTGGTGAACTTCTGAGACCGGGACCAGTTTATCATGTTATCTCATAGGTGATCCTCATTGTATGGGGGGTTGGGGGGATTGTCGGGAACTTAGTGTGTGTATTGGTTTGGTCTCCGGGTGTCAGTGAATTTTGTTGTGTAACACAATGACAATAAATAAATAAATAAATAAATAAATAAATAAATAAATAAATAAATAAATAAATAATAACCTTGTTATTTTAAGTACTGGTAGTCCTCTGTCTGAGGGTGGCTGCCTCTAGACTTTGGATGCAGAAATCCCATTCAGTAAAGATCCTGACACCAGCACAAGATTTTCATTCCCATTGTAGCACCTCCCCCTGCATCAAGCTGGTTATAATCCTGAACATTGGGATAGGAGACTCTCGTAGCAGTGCAAGATCTTTCTCCCAGCAAATTAATTCCTTTGCCCCAAATATGGAACTTAGTACACATGACAAGATGGAGCTTGTCCAAGCACTGGGTCCAGCCCAAAGGGTGTGAATAAACCTAGCAACACCCAATTTGCTTTCAGGTAGAGATTGCAGGACTGCAGGGACATGTTTTCTGAGACATGAAAGTGAATGAATCACTTTGGGGTGCAATAGTGAAAGTGGAAAACGGGCAATAGTTTAGGAACATTTACTTAGTGCCTTCACTGGAGGCACATCTTGTTATGACAAGGAACATCAGCATTAGGACTGCGGATTAACTGTAGAGGCTTCAGAATGACATTGTAGGAACTTCTCCTGTGAGTCTTAGGAGGTTATAATGGAGAAAAAGTTTTGTATGTTGAGCCTCAAGAAGGCTTGAGCAGACATATTGGAGCAGGATTCCAGGGAAACTGTTGTAACAGAAATAAATGTTAGCCTTCATGAAGAAAAGAGATTTGGCTTATCAGTATTGTAGTTAAATGTTTCTAGTTATGAGAATTAATGGGCAGTAGGAGATGCTCCCGACAGAAATAAGAAGCAGTTCCCCAGTTAAAAGGAAGAGTGGGCAAAATGTTAATCTCCTGCCAATAACAGATTTGTTTACGAAACCTTGTGATGTGACCTTTTTCAAACCCTACCAGGAAGTCTTCAGCATTGCCAGCGTGTGACAAGACATGACTAGAGGTGTTTGTTCTTTGTAAGACAGCTTAAGTCTTACTGAACACAATGGGCTGCTGAGTAAAATAAATAACACCTTTTTCAAACACCTCTAGGCACAACATATATACAGGTGGGCCCACGTTTTCTGCAGGTTCAACATCTGTGGATTTGAAAATCTGCAGATGCCAAACTGTGCCCCTGCCCCGGGCCCACCTGCCTCCTCTGAACCCAACCAAAGCTGAATTCTAGTCTGATCCAGAGCGTTTTCTGAGACTCACAGAGGCTGCATGTGACCGCCCACGGCCTCTGTGAACCTCAGAATGGCCTTTTTTGGCAAAAAAAAAAAAAAAAGTCACTTCTGGCAAAAACCAGGTCCAGGGAATCCGGACGATGTACATCACCCTGAGGTCCTTGGAGGAAGGACAGTATAAAATGTGAAAAAATAAAATCAGGGAACATACACAATTCAGCATACATCAGAGTGCAGGCCAGGGGCAGGAGGTTCCCTCTGGGAAAAGCAGTGGTATAATGGTAAGTGTAGAAGCTCATTTTAACATGCTCCCATCGCCATGTTCCATCATAACAAAACAAGAGAAATAAACTTTAAACTTCATTATTAGAGTGCCTTCTCCTGCCCCTTATTCCTACATACTTTGAAACCTATTACGTTTCATGTAAAGATTTAGCCCATTTCAGTCTAGACTCATGGAGTGGGTTATAATTATAGTTTAAAACAAATGTATAATGAAAAAATTAAGTATAGATCCATATTAAAAAGTCTTCTATAGTGCTAGTTTACACATCGTTACTCAAAAGTAATTTCTATAGTATTGAATAGGATTTACTCCAAGGTAAATTTGCTTACAACTGTAGCCTTTATGTAACACAGGGTTCAATCCTAACCTAGAGTTAGGCTGGCACAGTTAGGCCAGCAAAGTTTGACCAGCACAAGGGACACGGTAAAGTATGTTTGGACCACTCTTGGAGTCAGAAAGGCCAGCGCACAGACGTGCACCATCCTCCCTGACACCGAGAGTTGTCCAAATATACTTTATGGTGGTCCTTGTGCCAGCCAAACTTTGTTGGCCTAACTGTGCTGGCCTACCTCCAGGTTAGGATTGCACCCACAGAGCCCAATCCTGAGCTTACAGTCTCCCATAGGAGCAACTGTGCCAAAATGGCAATTGTTGCTTTCTGTGGGAGTTGCTGCAGCTCCCACATTTGTCCCCTTCCCCTGAGGAAAGCTCTGGACCCCACAATGGTGCTTCTTCACTCTCCACCAGTTATTTTGCTGGTGGTGAGTGGAGCAGTGGCATTTTCTGGGTGCCTGACCTGGAGGCCACTGCCAGTCCCACCCCCACTTCGGCCAGCTGTTCCCTCCCCTGCCCAGTCCCACCTTCCCTCAGGCCTTCCCATGCCTTCCCCTTGCCCTCTCCTGCCCCGAAAAACTGTGCCGCCAGCCCGCAGTAACACCACAGTCAGTGGTGCAGTGGTGGCTTTGGGGCTCTGAGGCTGAGTGCCAATGACACAGCGTAGTGCGGGTGGTGGAGCCTTCAATGGTGCCGTAAATATGCTTTATGGCGCTTTTGCTACAGTTTTAGCCAGCGATGCTGAAGTATTGCTGGTGAAAAGGGCCACAGGATCAGGCCCATAAGCTTCTTATTGTCTCTTATGGAGTCCTTAAGAAAGATGATGGCCTATTAACATAGATCCCTAGGCAAATTTTACAGTTTGCCTCATGTTGCACCTGATGCTGCTTCTCAGCTAAGTCCTTTTGGGGGGAAAACGTTTAGCAGGCAGCACCTGAATGATCTGGCGAATGATGTCACTGCTTCTGTTGCAGGCAGGAGAAGTTCCACAGCTCTGTTCCCCCACCCCACTCCTTCTCAACCACACAACTGGGGAAAAGAAACAGCTTAACATACCAACACCTCCTTTTCCTGATATACAAGAAGTTCACAACCCTATGGCCATCCTCCACTGCTTGGACTTACTGAGCAGGGCATAATTTTCCTTCTATGTTCTCAAGAGCCTTTGCAGTCAACCAGCCTCTAGGGGTCGCCCTTGCTTCACACCAACTGGTCATTAGCCAAATTGCTAAGTAAAGAGGGTTATTGGAGCACCAGCCTCTGCCCTTTACAAACCAGGCTCCTTCTCAACACAGTGGCTGCAGCAGTTGTTGCCTCTGATGTAAACTGTGGGTACTTGACCCAGTAGGTGGGCCGGATGAAGACCTTTGGAGACCCTAAGCACCTAAAAGTTTAGGCTGCCCATTTAATTTTTTTATATATAATTCAAAATAAAAGCAATACTAAACTGCAACATTTGAAATATTAACAAGTGGAATGTCTGCCTTTTGCATCCTATCCTCCTGCTCTTCGCCCCGCCCCCCCCCCAGGGGAGAATAACACCAGTTACATGTTCCTGTTAAAATCATCTAAATTTATTGGAGAAAAAATGAAAAGCACAACACTTTGAACTGCTGTTTGATAATCATAAATACAGGTTGGCCGTTGGTATCCAAAGGGGATCCCCACACATATACCAAAATCCAATGAGGGACCCTCAGAGGACTTCTGGGCACAACCAGAAGTGATTTCTGCTCGTATTTGGAGGCCTTCTGAGGTGCATGCGGATACAGCACCATTTCCCTGAGCCTCAGAACCCCGCCCCACCCCACCCACCCCCGCAGACTTCTGCAAGGCACTTCCAATTTGCTGAAAAAACTGAAAGTTCCTCTCAGGAGAATCTGGGAGACCTTCTGAGGTGTGGCGAGATTGTGCACAGTCCTCTTGCGCCTCAAGAGGCCTCCCAGAGGTTTCTAAGAGGCAGCGGTATAGCTAGGTCATTTTGCACCCGGGGCCCAACATTTTTTGACAACATTTGTGTTGTCATTTGTGTCTTTGACAACAAAAAAAAAAACATGTTTTGACAACCCAACAACATTTGTGGACTCATCATGCAGGCACTTGTATTTTGGTGGTGTTGTTTTTATTTTGGCTTGGTTTTTGGCCATAACATTTGCTAAAATAAAGATATTACACTCTGAGTTTTTCCATTGAATTCCAGGTGAAATTCCACATCCAATGGTATATAGCATGAAGGTATTATTCCTTAAAACTGTCATTTTAAAAACTCTGATTTGTACAAAGAAAGTTTTGTTTTCGGGTGTTTTTTTTTTTGTTTCTTGGCCATAACTTTTGCTAGAATAGAGGTATTACACTCTGGTTTTTTTCATTGAATTCTGGGTGAAATTCTGCATCCAACGGTATACAGCATGACTGTAGTATTCCATAAACTCACAATTTTCAAAATTTGGGGTTCAGTGGTGACACCACTACCCCCCGAAGATGGCACCTGGGGAACTGTGCCTCCCACCCTGTAGGTAGCTACACCACAGCTGAGAAGCACTACTGGTTTTTCAGCAAACCCAACATTCCTCTCAGAAGCCTCTAGGTGGTGTTCTGAGGCACTGGGAGGCTGCTCACGGCTTCCCCGCACCTCAGAAGGCCTCCTAGGTGCCACTGGAAGGCACTTCCAGAGGTCCTCTGTGGGGTCCCCTGTGGATCTAATTATATAAGGATTTCTGTATCCATGGGGAGTCTGGCAATGAATTTCCCGTGGATACAAAGGGCAAACCTGTATTTAAGATAATTGAACATGGTTATATTACTTATTCTTGCTTTATAAAATTTAGCAGTTTCAGGTTTTGTGCTTTCCATTTTTTTCCTACAAGACATGTTTTTGAAAATTGAAGTTGGCAATTTTTGGAGGGGGGTGCAAATAGCTTGCCTTATGAAGGGCGCAAAATAGCCTGGCACAGGCCCTGGGTTGTGATGGCCTCTGTGATGCCTGGAGGCTGGACAAATGGCAGATCTGCTTGGCCTAGAAGTCTGGCACCCCCACAAGTCTTCAAAATGTTTCCTTCTAATATTAAATTTGACCAGGTGGTGGGTCATGGCTTCATGGCGCATCTTCTTTAGCCTGGCTCCAGGGGGTCTTGGAAGGTACACCAGACATCCAACTGCATCTTCCATTGGGGCAACAGGTGGTAGAGATGGAGATGGTCCACTTCCTGACAGGCTCAGAATTTCATTGCCTGCCAAAGAGCGGCTCAAAGAGTCGCTGAATCCAAGGATATTTTTGACAAGCGAGGTTGGCATCTAGTGGACACACAGATACACTAGGCATTAGAGCTCTGACTCACTGATGAGCAGAAATGAAGTAAACCTGAGCATTGCAGAGAGGCTTCTTCCAGGTGCAGGCACACCCTCAAAGAACCCATAATCTTATGCCATGAGCTGTGAGATGGAGCTTATCCCTTCAGATAATAGGAAGTGATGTCAGGACTGATGTAGCCACAGACCAAAACATGCCAGGCATAATGCTAGTATGATGACATATTCCCCCCATAACTACAAGGAAAACAGTGGGTCTCAAGCACTATGGGGTAAAGCGCAGTGAAAGTGGGCACTGGCTGCCACTTCCCTCTTGCAGCCTTCTTCTTGCAGTGTATCTTGCAGAACATTTTGCTGTAGTTTATGATGGAGTAGATCAATAATGCTGCAAAGACAAGCCAAAAGACAGATGCATTTTCCAGCCCTCCTATTTCTGAAGTTTGTCACCCTTACCTCTATCACAACCCCAAAAAAGTGTGCAGATTCTATAGAACACACACACATGCCTAGCCATAGTTGATACACAAATTGGCAAAAGAAGCAAAAATGAGAGGCCCATCTACCAATAACACCAAGGAATATTTTCCGCCAAAGAGTATTCACTGGAATGTGGCTTTACCCCAGAGCTTTATCAGCTCATTCTGTTATTGTTAAATTGTACAGTGCTAATGATAATTTCTCCAGTGAGCTCGCTCCTGACCTGGGGCAACGTTTGTCCTGCATGGAGCACAGCTAGGCCCTGCACAGCAGTTGCTCCTGCCTCCCCAACCTCTCTAGGATATGTCCTGCATTGGAACATTGGTGGACAGATGTAGCATCTCTCTGAACAAGCCTGTACTGATGGTCCTGGGTGCCTTCCATCCCTTCAGATCCCTATAACAAGAAAAAGCAGCCTAAGAGTATTTTTTCTAGGGATCAGTAGCGTTGAGAGGCTGGCAGGTCCTCAGGGCAGATTGATGCTATGATGCCATCACATCACACACCCATGTCATCACAGCACCCCTGCTCCTGGAATGGCTCTGATTTGGCTCCAGATGGAGCCAGAGGAAGGTGGGAGGACTCCCCAGCAGTCTGCTTACCACTCTGAGCACTCAGGTGGTGAGCATTGTGCACCCCCTTGTGGAAAGCCTGGAAAACCTCTGGAGTACTGTGGGAGGTGGTGGCCCAATCAGGCACCCTGTCCACACTAAGCTACGGCTGGGGATAGACTACATACAGTGGCGTTTCTACAGGGCTGGCAAAGCTCTAAGTTTTGCAAGAAGCCTTACCTTGCAGTAGGAATCACTCCTCTCCTGAACTGTTTTAGCTAATCCTCACAGGGAACAGCAACATCTTGGCGTTGCTTACTGGCTACAGCAGCAAGGGAGAGGAGGGATTTCCATGACAGGGTGAGGCTTCTTGCAACACTTAGAGCTTTGCCATCCCTGTAGAAACGCCTCTGACTACATAGGCATTCAGCATGTACACTGGATGCTTCAATTAACGTTTCCTTTGCCTGTTGGTTGCAGTTGAAACTACCTTGCTGCTAATGTTCCCTAACAGCCTCTTTTACAAAAACTTGATCCCTCAGCAATTTTATATTTGTATGCAGAAAAACCATTTGACAAGATACAATGGAAGTTTATATTTACTGTATTGGAAAAGTTAGGATTTCCATCAAACTTAATAAAGTGGGTAAATGTTTTGTAAGATAGGCCAAGATCCAGAGCAGTAAATAATAACCATATATCCCCTAGTTTTGTGCTGGAGTGCGATACAAGACAAGGGTTCCCTCTTTCACCTTTGATCTTTGACATGTATAAAAATGTTAGCCTGTGCTATAAGACAGAATGGTAATATTTGTGGATTTAAACACAGATCTGGTGAATATAAGATTATTTTATATGCAGATGATATATTACTATTTATTTCTAAACCTTAATCTACTATAACAGAACATGAAATTAATGTGTTTGGAAGATTATCTGGTTATTCAATTAATTGGACTAAATCTGAATTGATGGCACTAGGAAATAACAACCCAAGTAGTTTATATCATAATTGGCATTTTCAATGGTGCCCGAATGAAATTACTTAGGTATTCAAATTCCTAGGGACATAACTCAGATTATTGCATTGAATGTTGAAAAAATAACAAATGAGATAACGTTGGACTTAGATGGGCAACTTTAAATTGATCTATATGGGGTAAGATCAACATCATTAAGATGAATGTTATTCCTCGTATTATTTATCTGCTAGGTGCAATTCCATTTTATATTCCATATAGATATATTCATAAATTGTATGGATTGTTTTGGAAAAAAAAATTTTTTTTTGGGGGGGGGGGGTTCTGCCCCACCACGAAACTCATTAAGAAAGATGCAACTTCCATACTCCAAAGGAGGGTTTGGAATGCCTGATTGGAATGCCATCAGGCATATCTTCTATCCTCAGTCAATTATTGGGATTATATCCAAATATGGATAAACCTTCCTGGGCTGATTTGGAATTTTCATATACAGTACCTCTGTCCAAATGGATGGCTTTAGGGTGTAAGTGGTTGAAAATGGGTAATGCTCCGCCAACTATTCCTTCAAATTAGGTATCTCTGGTCAAGCATAGCTAAGAAATATAAATTTGATTCTTGTAAGCATGATCAATTTACCCTATGGGTTAACCCTGGGCTGCAAATTGAAAAGAAGCCCTTTTTATGGAATATGTGGGCTGATAGAGGAATTTTTACTCTGGACCAATTGATTGATAAGGAACAGGATTTTTTTCCTTTTGCTAGATTATGTAATAAATATAATTTACCTCCTATAGCCAACTGGCAGTATTTACAAATACAGCATTTATTAGAGGCTAAATTTGGGCCAGCTGCAATTTCGGCCTTCCAGACTCCATTAATATTGTTGTTGCTAAGTTGTGTCTGACTCTTCACGATCCCATGGACCACAGCACACCAGGCCTCCCTGTCCTCCACTAGCCTCCGGAGTTTGCCCAATTTCATGTGCATTGCTTCGAAGACACTATCTAACCATCTCATCCTCTGCCGCCCCCTTCTCCTTTTGCCTTCAATCTTTCCCAGCAGAAGGGTCTTTTCTAAAGAGTCCTCTCTTCTCGTGAGGTGGCGAAAGTATTTGAGCTTCAGCTTCAGGATTTGTCCTTCCAGGAAGCAATCCGGCTTGACTTCCTGGAGGATTGACCGATTGGGTCTCCTTGCAGTCCAGGGGACTCTCAAGAGTCTTCTCCAACACCATAATTCAAAAGCATCTATTCTTCGGCGTTCTGCCTTCCTTATGGTCCAGCTCTCACAGCCATACATTACTACTGGGAAAACCATCGCTTTGACTATGCGAACCTTTGTTGGCAAGGTAATGTTTCGGCTTTTGATTAAGTTGTCTAGGTTTGCCATAGCTTTCCTCCCAAGAAGTAAATGTCTTTTAATTCATGGCTGCAATCACCATTTGCAGTGATCTTGGAGCCCAGGAAAATAAACACTGTCACTGCTTCCATTTCTTCCTCTTCTATTTGCCAGGAAGTGATGGGAGTGGTTGCCATGATCTTAGTTTTTTTAATGTTGAGCTTCAAGCCAATTTTGGCACTTTCCTCTTTCACCTTCATCAGAAGGTTCTTTAGATCTTCCTCACTTTCTGCCATTAGAGTGGTATCGTCTGCATATCTGAGGTTGTTGATATTTCTCCCAGCAATCTTGATTCCAACTTGTGAATCACCCAGCCCAGCCTTTCTCATGATGTACTCTGCATAGAAGTTAAATAAGCAGGGTGACAGTATACAGCCTTGTCGTACTCCTTTCCCAATTGTAAACCAATCAGTTGTTCCATGTCCAGTTCTAACTGTTGCTTCCTGACCCGCATACAGGTTTCTCAGAAGACAGATAAGGTGGTCTGGTACTCCCATCTCTTTAAGAATTTGCCAGTTTGTTGTGATCCACACAATCAAAGGCTTCAGTGTAGTCAATGAAGCAGAAGTAGAAAACCTTATTGAAGCTAATGTGAAAAGGAAACCTACAATATTTCTATATAAGCATTTAATGTCATAGAATAAGTGTGATCTTAATCCTACTCGGGAGCAGTGGAATAAAGAATTGGAATGTCCTATTTTACATGAGCAATGGAAAACCGCGCTTGCAAATGTGATTAAGATATCTGTGGATCTTAAATAAGGCTGATTTAGCAAACAATTCTTTTTAGAGTTTATTGGACCCCAATATGGCTTTTCAACAAGGGACTTACAAAGGAAACAAACTGTTGGCGATGTTGTGAACCTAAAGCGACACTGAGGCATATGTTCTGGACTTGCATAGTTGTTCAGCCTTTTGGATAGGGGTCATTAACTACATTAATGTGATATTAGAAAAAGATTAAGCTTTGGAGATATGCATATTCTGCTAAACTATTTGCCTATAGCATGGAAACTTTCGGAAGGCCAACGAAAATGGCTCTTACTGTTGCTAAAAGACTTATATTGAAAGGTTGGAAAGAAATGCTCTCTTGCAATGGATGGAGGACCTCTCGACTTTCTATATTTGAATCCGTTGTCTATCGAAGACAACTTCTTATGGATAAATTTATGGAGATATGGAAACCTTTTTAAAAAGACCTGTCTATACAAGTCTAATAATGATTTTTTTATGTTGGTAAGATGGTTTATTTTTCCCTTGTTTCATGATTCCCTTTATTATAGTGATATACAGTATATTGTGTTTAAATGTTGTTCTTACTTTGTATTTCTTTTTTCTTTATTAATAAAGGTTTAAAAATTAAAAAAAATTAAAAAACAGCCTCTCATACAGGCTGGCCCAAGATTCCTGACACCTGAGAAGGCATGCCACATGCAGTCCCCTGCCCAATGATGTGCCACCCTTTGCTCCTCCCACTCTCCAGTGTTCTAGCTCAGCACTCTCCTCCTTCTCGTTTCCTCTTCCTTTCTGTCTCCTTTTCCTTTCCCAATCAGGCACTGCCCCACCCATCTTTTGCCTGAGGTGACTGCTTCAGTTGACCACATGAATGGGTCTCTTCTAGACTGAACCTATCCAACGGACCATAAACTAATCCTAATTTGTCTCCCCCTCCCCCTCGTAATTGGCTAGGAAGGGTTGCAAGATTTTGAAAGAATAAATTGGCCATTTCATCTCACATTTCACAGGGAAACTAAGCATTTAAAACACAAAACTGGCCAGGTTTCTGAAGAGTGTGTCTGAACCAACTTAAGAGAAAATGTGTGGAGTACAAAAATAGTTTTGTATAATGGGATACACTGCACATAGCCAGCTGGTAGCCACTGGACACAGTCCTATCGCCACCCAACATGCTCAGTTGCCTCTGAGAGAATCGTGTTCTTATCCATTCTTCTTTTGGGCATGAGATTTTGCCCAAAATGAGATTTTGGCACACGTTTGTGGGAAGGAAGGAAGGAAGGAAGGAAGGAAGGAAGGAAGGAAGGAATTACACCTTGTCCTAGTAGCTCCTAATCATGTACCACCACAGTCCCAAATCCTGTCCAGTCAGTCATAAGGGCTTCTCTGGAAATGGGGATCCCTCGGGGAGAAGGAGGAAGTGCATGCTGTTCACCCCAACTGTGGGCTTCCGCCAGCCTGCCTAGAAAGATTAAAAGGAGAAAAACCCATGTGACAGGAACAGGCAGTAAATATAGGGACGATGTTCCAATTGAGAGCAATTGTGCAGGAGGTGTCCTTACAGACAATTTAGAAAGGGACAAATGAAGGGAAAAAAATATCTGCAGATCATCTCCCATAATTCAGCTACTTCTGAGAGATGCAATAGCTTAGACTGAGATCTAGGAGTTTCTCTGCTCTTCTGTGAAAAACCCATGACAGGGATAACCTACAGACCAACCATTTTGGATAAGTATCCATTTTCTTTTGTTGGGAAGTGGGGGGATGCATGCACACCACACAAGTAGTCCCCACTCCCGAGATTTTAGAGACTTGGGTTTGTTATATATCAGGAAAGCACATACGTTCCAGTGAAGTTGTTGAGAGAGCCCTTTGCAAGCAACTAGTGGATCTAAAGGAATGCCAGGAGCCTGCTTCAGGTGGCTGTCTCAGGAGGACAAAGGACTACCGTTCCCAGCATTCTTTGTAGCACAGGTGAGAGACAGACAGGGTGTGGTCTGATTGCGGAGACGGGACGGAAACTTGAAGAAAAAGTTTTTGGGGGCGTGTGGTAAAGTCATTCCCATTGATCAGACGCACAGGACTCCTAAGGTATAGTTAACAGACTTGATGTTAAGTGGGGAAGCGGTTTTCGTGGCTGGTGGGGTTATGGAAGGGTTCTGTAACAGAACTTCTGTTCCACTGATTCTGTAAGCCTGATCTTGTTGGGCCACAATTGGTCGCTAATGGGTGCTCTGAAATTGTGCTGGGGGTGGCAGGGATTGGCTTGGAAGCGGGGGCTGTACTTGGGCTATACTCATTTCAGGAGCCCTCAGTCCTTAACGCTCCCTCACATTCAGGAGCAGAGTCGGCCTGAGGTCAGCGGTCCCTGCTTGTAAGTCGTGCAATGAGTGCCCTCTGCCCTGGGGTTGGTTCCCACACTGCTGATCCTAGAAGTGCAGCCCTCCTCCTCATCCTCTGTAGCAAGAGTGCCTAAACCACAGCCCGGCCCTTGACGGTTCGAGAAAGAGAACAGAAACTAAAGCAAAGTGTCGCACATACGCACGAGAGGCTACAAACAATGCTTTTGCCGCGCGCTCTGTTTCTGCCCCCACCCTCTGCCAGCCCCCGGCGAGGACGGAGCCGCTGGCTCCTCGGGGTCCTAAAGCTAAAAAGGCTCTAGGAGTAGTTGGCCGGATTGAAACTATTTGGATTTTACAGCCCACATTTTTGTCTTAAGAAAGGCAAACGTGAAATAAAGCAGAAAAAGGTGGGACGGAGGCCCCTTTTACAGATCGGCAGAAGAAGGTACTTGGCAAAGTGCAGCTCTTTCCATCAGAAACTGCAGCAACCCTGCACATTAGTGCTGCACTTATTTCAAGCCAAGTATTTGCATTATTTACTGGTTGGAAAATGCCAGGGAAGGGGTGATGGCTTCTGCTTGCTAAAAATAGTTCATAGATCTATTATGATGAGAAATCATAATATATATATGTAGTTGCACCAGAATCTCAAATGCTAAAATGCTATATTATCATTATACTGTATATATCTTAAAATTTCTATTCAGTGTGTGAGAAATGTTTCTGATTAGTAGGCTTAAATGACCCTCAATTTCAAACACGCACACGCCCAGCAATTTAAAAAAGTAAAGCCCTTATATATCCTAAGCATTTGTTTGGAAGTACCAATTATTTCAGAAAATTTGCATTCAGATTAATGGGCTGGGATCTTCAGTAGGAATGTAGAAAAATGAAATTGGAGAGTGAACTGTGGTAAAGCAATATTTTTTTCTGAAATATTGGGAAACCCTGATACAGTATATCTCAGGCCAGCTAGTTTGAATGAGAGCGTGCACAGGGAAAGGCGAGGGGAAGGGTGGAGAACGGCAGCATGTATTGCGCGGCACAGCAGGAGGAGAGATCCTTTGAATAGTTTCTCTCCCCTCCCCTCCCCTCCCCGCAGGCAAGCTTTGTATTGGGCAGGCAGCATTTCTGTTGTTTTAGAGGCTGCTGCAAGAGATAATGTAAAGATGCCTCAGGAAAACAGAAGAAGCAGAAGTGTTAAGTGTAGACTACATCCGGTCTTGGAAGCATGAGAGATTCCATGGAGTTTAGAGGGACTCTGGATTGTTTTACAAAGGTAAAGTGCCCCTAGTAGCCTCTTGTTTGGGAGGTGGGTGGGAGCTACCAGATGCAGTTTTCTTTCTATGCTCATGCCCAACTGGCAGTTTAAGAAGTATCCTGGGGAAACACAAGGATCTTTCCCTCTGCAACCCCATCAGCGGTGACTTGACTGGCAGATGTTCAGCTCAAACTGAAACTTGCAATATTCCTGGACTGCAACAGTGAAATGTACCGCTGTACTGCTTTTTAATTTGCTAAATTGGATCCATGTGGGTGACATCTTTAATGAGTGACAATCCTACAGCTTTTGATTTTTTTAAGGTTTCTGCAGGATGATTCAGTCTCCCGCACCCCACACCTGGCTGATCTTCACTACCAAGCATCAAAGGTTTTAGCAGTTTTGGGCTGTTTCAGATGAATGAATTTCCTGCACAGAAAGCACTTCCGTGTTGCAGAAAACATGAAACCATATGCAATAATAATTGTATGATATTTGCACCTCTCTTTATTTTGTTGTATAACATAAACACATGCTGGGCAGATGCAATCTGTACTGGAAAGCTAGGGATTGCAAATGCAAAGGGACAGAAGCATGCAAATACTGTGCAAATTCTGTAAAGGCATTATGCAGAAGGAATGGATCCAGCCCAGCGCACTTTCTGCAGGGTGGTGGAGCAAAACAGTGAAATTCCTGCTCTGGGAGGGCTGGGTCTACTGTGTTTAACCTTTCAGATTAACCTTTAAGTTTTGATTAACCCTTTCCAGCTGTGGCTAGGCTAGCTTTCATTATTCCTTCCCTGTGGGGCTCTGACAGTCAGTGATATGCAGCTGTTACTGAGCTCTGTGCAGAGCAAAACTGGGTACAGCTGCTGCCAACCAAATCGAGTGTGTATTCATGCCCAGAAGGGGAGGGGGAAATACTATGTAATTTGCATCTCTTCCTCCAGGGGTTGGTGTGGTGGAGAGCAATACAAGGCTGCTTTTGTGTTCAAAGTTAGTTTGCTTTTGCATCCATTTGAAAATGTTGAGTAAAAATTAACCAGCTGTCACTCTGACTTAAGGCTTGTAAGTAGTCTCAAAAAATGGGGGAATATCAGTTGTTTCGGGGACAGGGGGTTCTGAAAATGGATGCTTATTCCTAGATCAGTCTAAAGATGATGGCATGGCTCCTTACGTGAACTATTTGCAATAAAGGCTTAGCATCCTGTTGGGTTGATGTTGAAGCAGAAACATTTCATGCAGGAATGGGAGAGAGAGGGTGACAGCCATAGCAGCAGCAGATGGGATGCTGGAAAGGGAGGGCTGTGTGGTTGTTTTGCTTGTGTTAAGGTCGTAAATAGGCTTTTTTTCCCCCTTTCTGATTCCCTTTGCTATTGGAAAATGGCTCAGAAGTAATCCAACTTCTTGCTGTGTTCTCAGGAAAGCAACAGGCTCTGGCGTCACAATGATAGCACTTCTGGCCATGACAACACTTCCTTTGGGTTCTGGATAGATTGTCATTTTAAAAAGTGGGTCCTGGTGCTAAAAACTTTCAGAATCACTGGCTCTGGCTTAAAGTGTCAAAAGTTTTTAAGTTTAGACTATGAAATGAATTGGTGAAAGGAAAAAAAGTTACCATGATAGTATTGCATTCCTATGGTTGGCCCTTGGGAGTTCCTTATAAATATCTGCTCCAGGTGGCTAAACTCGGTGGTCTTGCAGGGCTGTGAACTAGTCATTGTCTTATAAGCTCTTCCAGTCACATTTGGCTTGAAATTAGTGGCATCCTTGAGGTTTAGTGGGAATGGGGAGGACCAACGGAGATGTACTCCTGAGCTGGGGCAGTTCCTGAGGGTGGTGTGGAGCAATTGGTACAGAATCCACTGTCCCAACAGTGCCACTCTTCTGACTTAATAATAGTTCTATAGCACTTTCTCAGTATGCAAAATGCATCACATGTATGTTCTTATTATACTAATCTTGTTGAGTGAGTAGCACTATTCCTGTATTGCGGCTGAGGCTGGGAGGGAGTAACTTGCCTAAAGCCATGTAATGAGAACTCATGACAGACATTTGAACCGGGGAAATTCTGATTTGCAGCCCATTCCCTTAGCTTCTGTGAGTTATACCAGTTCATACTTCAGATTCCATATACAGTACTGCATCTAAGAAAGTCACAGGCAGTGCAGAGGCATTCTCAGTGAGCATGTCCTGCCTACGAGGCATGAGGTGCCTTGCCCAAGCACTCTCAACACTCGGAGCCCACCCTGTCCTTCTGTTCTATGAGATGGATGCCAGCTTGTGAGATGAGGGGTGGCCTCTGTGCCGAACTCTGAACTGGGACGTCCTTTCATCCGAAAAAGGTGTTGCAACTTTTGCCAAACTGGGCGGCTGAGGCTGAGTCAAATGTATGTCTGGCTGTTTTGTCATCCAGGCAGCCACCCTGTTTTTGTGGTTTTTTTTAAAATCTCCAGTAAAAACATGCTACAGGCATTCAACTGCCCTCCCTTCGTTCTCCTCATGCCTTATCTGTAGCATCAGACCTTTCCAGCAACCTGCCATAGAAGAGATATTGGTGGGGAGAGGCTTCCTGTCAGTCAGGAAGCAGCAGCAGCTGTTTGGTTTGCTGGCAGTTCTCAGTGCACTGAAGCACTCATGAGAGAACAATTTCCCCAAGTGGCAAGGGCCCTGTTTTCCCACACTCCTGAAATACAGGGGCTAGTTTCCTCTTATAGCAGTGTCTGTCCCACTTGCTGCAAAAATATCCTCTCCCTGGTAACATGGGGGTGACAGCTGGGAAGTGTTTGGTGAATGCTGAGATAGTCAAAGGAAACTTGAACTCTGCTGGTGTCTGTTTTGTAGCTGTGTGGCTGGGCACACGAGAAGCGCTTGTAGGTAAACTTGAACAGCCCCACCGCCACCACCATTTCAATCAGAGACACTTATAAAGGCTCTCTCATCCTCCCTTTAGTTCTCCCACGCTAACAGGGAGAGCAAAGTATCCAGTCCTGGAACCAGCCGCTGTGTTTGCATTATCTGAGCAATGGAACGCAGAGCAAGGTCACTGCACCGTGCTGATCTGCAGCCTTTGTCTCAACCTCATTTCCTTCCTCTTCGCAGTACTTCTTTCGTGGCTGCCTAGACTGTTGTTGTGACTCGAGATTGCAACAGAATGTATGTCATGGAAGGCGGTGGAGAAACTACTACAGTTTTGCACTTGTTTTATGTTCCTGATGTCACAAAGGCTTGAATATTGTGGCCGATTCCCCAGTCTTGCTGGGAGAGACAGAAAGCAATTGGATCGTGCATTCTGATCTCCAGGACTTGTAAACTCCATGTGGTGATTTTGAGCCTGAGCCGTGTGAGTGAAAGCCGCTTCATCTGGTGATGGGCTTCCTGTTTAACCTGCATTTGGGAACACGCGCAGCAGAGAAGAAATGAAGAGGCACGTCACACAGTAGGCAAAACTTGTGCCATTGAAAGTTCCAAGATGTCCCACACAGTGACATTCACTTTTTATGACTCTGAGAACAGAGAGACTCCCAGGTAAGTGTCAGAGTATTTTAAGTATATAAAAAGCATACTCTTGGAACTTGCTTTCTGATGAGACTGTTGAGATTGTTAGGATGCAATAGATGAGCCTTGAAATGTGGTGTACGTGTAGTCTAAGGCACTCCAGAGAAATCTGAAAGTGGGGCATGTGTGCTTCTCTCTGGCTCAGAGTGGAGCACTTAGAGGGAACTCCCAAATGGTTAATATAGTCTTAAGGCCCTTCAGAAAGCCGAAATTCGGCACACATGTAACTCAGGGGATCCTGATGACCAGGAAAGATGGTAAGGGGGACATTTGTACACCCTCTCTTATAGCCTAAAATGCTCGAGCTAGTCCCGCTCTAGCTGGGGAGCCAAAATTTCATATATACACACCCCAAGACACCTAATTACCCCAAAAGTATAAAAGGGAGATTTGGAAGCCTTAAATATTTGGCCAGGAGGGCAAAAAATGTACCATCCAATGGCTGTATTTTCGAAGCCACATCAAAACCTGAAATTTGCACATACACATTTACAATTAAAAATCTGTACATTGTCCTGCTTACAGGGTAAAGAGGCAGTTTCAAAGTGATGATTATTAAGTTTAGCAGAGGTAGGGAAGCTGTCCTTGTGCATGGCAGCACAGCATTTCTCCCACTGACTCTTTGCTGCTGACTCTTGTATCGTTTTTATGATCTGTTGTGAGCCCCTTCTGAATTTTTATAATGCTTTTACTCTATAAACTACTTTGAACTTTTTTTTGTTGAAAAGCAATATATAAAAGTATTTCACAGTCTCAATAATGACTCTTTAATTTAAACAGAATGTGGGATTCTTAATCAATATTTACCCTATAACAGAAACCAAAGTACCGATTCAGAGCAAGTCAGGCAACAAGTGGGATGGGAGGTTGGGATAGTGCATTTCTGCAAAAGGCTGAAATGGACTGTTCCAACAAAATTACTGTAGAGTTGATATAGTTTTTGTTCTTGATGTTTGAGACGTTCTGAGCATGTTTTCTATGGCAGCAGTGTGGGGGTTCTTCTGATATGATACTGGGCCTTCTTCTTGATATGAAGGCCCAGATACTGGGCCTTCATATCAAGGCCCTGTCAATAGCTTTATCGGGAAACGCCTTTCACCAGTGTTCCACTTATGACCTGGAGAAGCCAGACTGGGAGTGCAATCCTAACCTGGAGTTAGGCTGGCAAAGTTAGGCCAGCAAAGTTTGGCCAGCCCAACAGACAACATAAAGTATGTTTGGACCGCTCTCCGAATCAGAGAGGCCAGCACACAGGCATGCGCCATCCTCCCTGACTCCTAGTGGTCCAAAAGTGCTTAATGGTAGCCCTTGTGCTGGCCTAACTTTGCTGGCCTAACTGTCTCAGCCTAAATCCAGGTTAGGATTGCGCTCTTAAGAGCAATCCAGCACCAAAGTTTTCTTAAGTTGATTTTCTTACATGTAGAGGCGCTCTGAATGTAAAGGTGCTTCTGCCCTGAAATATGTGAGGTGGCTATGTGACTTTTCTGCTACACATACAATACAGAAAATTGTTGCAGGGAATTGTAGTACCATCAGTTCTGCCGTGGCCATTTCTGGAGGGTGTAACTTCAAGAAATAAAGAGGGTGGAGATACAATATGTAGCTGCCTCTCACGCTGTGGATTAGAGGCAGGTAATATGTGCCCACTTCAGGATGGTGTAGTAGTTTGAGTATTGGACTTGGACCTGGAAGATTCTGGTTCAAATCCCTGTTCAGCCACAAAACTTTCTGCATGACCTTGGGCCAGTCACTATCTGTTAGCCTTACCTACTTCACAGGTTGCTATGAGGACAAACAGAGGGAAGGAACTACGTATACAGAGCTCCTTGTAGGAAAGGGGCTTACAAAAATATGAAAAATAAAAAAAATGTTTGGCGTTGCCTTTAATTCCTTTGGGACAGCAGCCTTGCAAGACCTGGCCCCTACAATTTGTACAGGCAGCTCAAAGCTATATTTTATCTCCATGGGAGGCATTCAGAAGCTGATGACCCACCGTAAAAATCCATGATGGCTGGTGAAGTCACACAGCTTGGTAGACATTCTCTTCTCTTGATCACTCTGTGTATCTTGACACCTTGCCTTATTCCACACAACTACACTAACAACTGAGATTCTGTTCTGCTTGAGCAACCTTTCAGCTGAAGTCTGTGCCCTCATTCTCTGCTGTCTCCCCTCCCCAGCCAAGACACAAGTCCATATGATGAAGGAGCTGTGCATGATTCCTTTCACCAGTTAATTCAAGAGCAGAGCTTGCTGGCCGAGCAGGTGGAGATGCGGGATCTGGGATCCAGTAGCAGAGGTGAGATGGGTCATGTTGTATCTATGTGGCTGCATCTTACTGTTTATAGATCATCCCCTTGCTTACTGCAAGTTAGTAGCTGGGCTGGGATGAGAGGTGTATGTTGAAGGTCGTTTCCCTTGATTCTTCTTTTCCTAGGAGGCTGGTGAGTGGGAGAGACTTCAGTTCTTCTGATGCAAAACATTATTTGGGCTTCAGCTTCCAGTTCTCACCTAGTGGGCAGATGTTTCTTTTTCAGACAACTTGGCCTCCCTAGAATTTATGTCACAACTAGGTAGACTCCTTTATTTTTGACAAGTTGATTTGGCAAACGTGCCTGTACACAATGAATGGAAGAATAGGAACAAACTGTGATTTGTCATATTTGATTGGCAATTAACTTCCAGCCATTCATGGGACTGGCAACCCTATTGTCACTGATGGTTTTTAGATGCTGTGATCTATTCTTGGGGCGGGGGGGGGGGGGGGCTATGCAGCTCTTGCTAAATCTCCTGGATGAATCATCCCAGCAAATGCTCCCATTGTATATGAGAGTCTTTGCCAGGGAACCTTCTAAACCAAGTAGCTAATAAACTGCAGATCTTGCCACAGCAACTGCAAGTATAAGAGACGTTTTCCTTTCACCAGTGTCAAGAGCACTTGCTGGATAATACTAATAAAATCAGCACAAACCTCATTACAAATCCCTGCTGGGCTTACCTGTATCATCTTCCAGCATTTATAAGTTTAGCTTTCCAACACAAGCCAAAGCAGTGATTTAGCACATCCAGCACTTGAGCACATGCCTCCTACACAGTTTGGAGGAAGTGGGAAGAAGCACAACAAAGCTAGTGTCTCAGTTTGGCTTCCTTTCATTTAATGGGAATGTAAATCCAGATAGACTTGGGTAGTGCTATTAAAACACTCGCAGATAGTGGCATTTTACCGTGATCTTCATTTGAAAGAGATCTTCATTTGGAAGACTCTGAGACTTCTAGACAGGAAGTCAACAAATGTTGGTTTATTACTATTTGGACGCTTCATTGATGGCCCAGAGCTTTGGAAATATAAGTGGTTTTGCCATGTACAGTTTTTTGAATTGTGTGCTTTAAGAAATTTCACACATTTTTTTTGATGGTATCATTATTAGTTGTGTCATACGATCACTTTAGCAAATTGCACTTAATCTGAATTCCCTTGAGCTTCTGGAAAGGTGGGGTATAAATGTTTTAAAGAAATAAACTGACATTTTGTATATTTAAGCAATTGTCTTCACTGGATTTATTAGATGAGTGAAGCACTGCATAATTAAAAATGAAATTCAAGTGACAACATTGTAAATTCATGAATTCACAGATTAGCAAACAAATTTGGTGGTGTTCGTATACCAGATTCCCAGATGTGATATTTATGGTTTTCTTTGTTGCAGTGGTTGTATGTTTTCTGAGCATTCCAGGCAGAAATCAGTTAGGGAAGGTTTCATCCAGGAATATAAGAATTGGGTTAGATGGGCAGAATGAACCATACAATGTAGTTGAATATTATAATCTCCCAAGTGGGTTTCAAAATCTAATTTGCTAACAGCGTAGTGGTTGTGCAGAACTCAAAAGCTGTTAAGACCAAACCACCCAGAGTTGATGCAAACCACCTTTCTGAATTGATGCAAGGACAGGTTTCCACAACCGTGCCATATCTCAGGCCATCTGCAAGGCAGGCAATGTAATTGCCATATTATGAAAACAAGCTGCACTAATTTGTGGATAAGCACATTATTCACACACACTGAGCATTCAGCACACTTAATTTGTTCCATTTGTGACATGTGCTTCATCTCTGTTCGTGCCAAACACAATGTGGGCCAAAGAATACCATCATCCATGTTTTCCCAAATCCTCTGACATCTGTTAGACAAAATCAGTTGTGTTTGTTTTTTGAATGTAGTAGACATTTTACAACCTTGGTTTCCCCATCTGTAAAGTGATTATCACCACCATGTTATACACAGAATTAATATGATGAAAAATAAGATAAACTTAGTGGGGTGATATTTTGTCAGTGGATGTGGAACTCCCCCATTAAAAAAACAACAACCTTAAGTTCCAGGTCGATTTCACTAGAACAGTGTTCTTCAACCTTGGGGTTGGGACCCCAGTGGGGTTGTGAAGCCTCTGTTGTGGGGTTGTGGCAACTTATGGGAATGAAAAAGGTTAAAGACCACTAGACTAGAGCATCAGCAGGTAAAGGGGGAGGCATCTGGTGTACCCCTTCAGGTACCAGGGGATGGTGTCCCAGTCCTGCTCAGGCTCTTAGCAATTGAGCTAGAATAGCATTCACTAGTGCCAGGCTTCATGGTAACTTTTGTGAATATTTGGTTACAGTGAACAGTGTTGGGAGGGTGTTATGGAGCAGGGAGTGGGTGGTGAAGAGGAAAAGGATGGGCAAATAAGGTCCTAGAAGGGGGTGGGATTGATAATGGATCCCCAGATAGTCTCATACTTTATGAGATAGTGGATCCCCAGTCTCATACCTTTATGTATTTATTGTGGTTGTGGCATGAAAAAGGTTGAAGACCATTGACCTAGAAAAGTGAGTGTATAGCATCTGCACTTTTCTAGCCTGCCATTTCCCCTTCCATAGTTTCCAGCAATATGGTGACTCTATTCTTTCTGTAAGGCCAGTGCTTCTGAAACTGTGGGATAGGCCCTTCTTTGGGGGTGGGAGAAGCACAGCATCTGCCAAGGTGGGTACAGCATTCCAGAGAGGAAAGGTCAGGTCAGGGGTGTTTTTTTGGGGGGGGGATAAAAGACTCAGAAAGGTTGTTCTATTGACTTTTCTTAGATTATTGTGTTGGTAGCCTGAAGCTTGATGGCACACAGCCAGAGGAGAGAACCACACTGTGAAAGCTACATATAGAACTGAGGGTTCAGTGAAACACAGAGTACTGTTCATTTGTTTAAAAAAAATTGAAAAAGTTTTGGTTTAGACTAGCCTGCCCATGTAAGCCACCTTGGGCATTTGCTTTGGCATAGGAAAGGCAAGATATAGATTCTTCAAATAAATAAAATCTGCAGGGTTTTGTATGTAGTAGTAAGCTACATGTAGGAATCCCTTTATGCTCCACTGTGGGACATATTGAGGCCTTGGGGTGAGAATGTAGCACGTATATTTACCAAAAAAAAAAAACTATTGGTGGGAGCAAAAATGTAGAATAAGTTTAGAAAGGAAGAGTGGGGAAACTGGGGAGTATGCCAAGAATTGGAGATGAAATGCAGGCATAGAAGATCCCAGTTCTGACAGGGCAGTTCATAGGAGCCAAGGCTGTGAGATAATCGAGTTTGCGTCTTTCCCTCCAGAGAATTTGACACATGTGGTTTCTTCTGCCCACCGTACCAAGGCCTGGGAGGCACCAAAACAGGCTGAAGAACATATGGATTTTTCCTCTGCCACATTGCGCATCCTTGCCAGTATGCCCAGCCGTACAATTGGTGAGTTGGGGTGAGCCCCAAGGAAAGCTCTTCTGCGACCTTGTTCCCCACCTAGCTTTTCTTGTGAGAAGGACTTTCATGGTAGGACAGAGAGTGTATGGGGTGATCTCAAAAGGGAGCTCTCCTTCTTCCATGTGTTCATCTTCTTTTTTCACCCCTGATGTGGCTCCCTTGTGCTTGTAGGCCGCAACAGAGGAGCTATCATCTCCCAGTACTGTAATCGCACTGCTAGACTGCGTCGTCGGGGCAGCCGCGCCCCTCTTCAGGAAGTGTCCCGCTCTGCACGGCCTAGTCTCCGGCAACTTGGTCTGGAACTGGATTCTGGTCAAGAGGAAGAGGATGGTAAGTCTGTTGCAGGAGCTGGGGGGGCCTGCAGGCAAGGAAATGGTTCCAAGGAATGATGCTATATATTCACAGCTATGACATATCTATATGAAACTGCTGGAAGAGGTTGTCTAGGGATTTGAGGTGGGGTGCCATCAGTATGCAGATAACGCTTAGCTCTATCTCTCCTTTCCATCAGATACCTAGGTGGCTGTTATGGTCCTGAACTGCTGCTGAGAGATTAGATGGTTCGGGTCTGGATGAGGATAAACAAATTAAATTTGGGCAATTCAAAGGTTCTCCTTGTTAGGAAATCCACAGTGCAGATACTAGATCATTGTCTGCTTTGAAAAGGGTCTCTCTCTCTCTCTCTCTCTCTCTCTCTCTCTCTCTCTCTCTCTCTGCCTGCAGGAGCAGGTCCACAGCTTGGGGTTCTCCTGGACCGACAGCTGCTCCTGGATTCCCAGATGGTGGCTGTGGCCAGGGAGGCCCTTGCCTAGCTTTGGCTGGTGTGCCAGCTATGGCCATACCTGGATTGTTTGGACTTGGCCATGGTGATGCACACCTTGACGTTGTTAAGATTAGGCTATTGTAACGTGCTTTACATGGGGCTGCCCTTGAAGACAGTCCAGAAACTGCCATCAGTGCAGAATGTGGTGGGTTATGCGGTCCCTGGAGGTTGGTGGTTTGGCTCTGTCAGACTGCTGCTCCAGTGGCTGCACTGGCATTCAGTTTGTTTCCTGGCCCAATTCAAGATACTGGTCTGGACCTTTTAAAGCCTTATATAGTTAAAAAAAGGTAAAGGTTTCTCCACAAACGAATGGTCTAGTTGTGCGACTGTAGGGAGCGGTGCTCATCTCCGTTTCAAAGCCTGTAGAGCCGGCATTTTGTCCGAGGACAAGCTTCCGTGGTCATGTGGCCAGCATGACTCTACGCCGTAGCGCACAGAATGCCATTCCCTTCCCACCGAAGTGGTCCCTATTTATCTACTTGCATTTAGGTGCTTTCGAACTGCTAGGTTGGCAGGAGCTGGGACAAGCAACGGGAGCTTACTCCATCGCGCAGTCTTGAACTCCCAACCTTCCGGTTGGAAAGCGCAGCAGCAGCAGCGGATTAACCTGCTGTGCCACCACGTCCCTTTATATAGAGTAGGATCAGTTTATTTGCTTTCTTCTGTATAATCCAATTCACCCTGTTTGGTAATCAGAGGGCCCTTTTAAATATGCTGCTGCCCATGAGTGAGAGTCTTGTGAGAAACTTTCTTGTGAGAAAGTGAGAAACGTTCTCAATAGTCTTGCCAACTCTGTGGAATTCCGTCCCTTTTGATTTACGGATTGCTTCCTATTGAGAAGTCTTCTAGTAGGGCCTAAAACATTTCTGTTTAGATTAGTCTTCTCACTTGGGGACGATTGGCCCTACTCCGATTCTTTCCGATGCGTTTGCCGGTATCCATCTCACTCTACAGCCTCAAAGGGCAGAATTATTCTCACCTTCAACAATTTGGCTCATGCGCAACTTTTTTGGAAGCTATTGTATAAATTTGAGCATCTGCAGATCTCGTTCAAATGGGGGATTAGCGCCAAGCTTGATGGAAATTTTATTCCTCCGATCCAAGATCGAGCTAATTTTAGCCTATCCTCTACTAGTAGTAATAGGAAGAGACGAATTACCAAGAGGCTGTTTCCTATCCAGAATACTAGCAGCTCTGTGCTAGACAGGAAGACTGGGGAAGATTTCGACAACCACGGCAGAGAGCCTAGGTGGTGTCCATCCTACGTAACTTTCCCCAACAACATTCCTCCCAGGCAAGGTTATTCCTGCCTGACAACTAAAGCCTCGGCTGAAACACTGAAGCTGGACAATATATCGTCCAAAACAACATCTACGCTTTGCCCTTCACAGTTGGAACCTAAGAATCTAGTGCAATGTGCCCTCAAGCCTGCTACTACAGCGCCTTCGAGCGTAGTACCATTAGACAAGAGAGTCCTGATTGGCAAGTCTCAAGATTCATCTCAGCATGCTCAAGGCAGACCATTGTTTGGCTACCCTCGAACGAATATGGCCCTGTTCACAGCCCCCAATGCATCGGCCTATACTACATGCATTCAGGCACTTAGTCCAGAAATAGACTCTGCTCACAACATCAACACGGCCAAGCTGCTGACTTTAGCCGACAATGAAGGACAGTCGTCAGAGCTGCAGAGGCGGAAAATAGCATCGCGGGAGAGACCTTGGCAATGTGATCTGGCTCCAAATGCTTGGTCATTCCAGTCTCCGAGGGCAGCGTCGGTCTCAGGACCAGGGGACCTCTTTGAAAATGACCCTCACTTCGCTAATGCCTTAAAGGTTTTGCGTCCATCTACTGATGCAGCAAGGATATCTACCCAGAGGACACAAGAGAGCAAAGCGCCTATTCAGGGTGATGGCGTTGATGATTGACTCTACTATCGCAGAACCAATCCAATCTCTCCAGCCAATTCTTCCAACCGGCATAGACATCTTATGCTATTGTTCTGGAACATCGCGGGTTGGAAGAATAAAGCCCACAACAAGAGCTTTCGGAAATATTTAGATGGCTTCGATATAGTTCTGTTGCAAGAAACCTGGGCGCTGGAGGACATAAATGTAGAAGAATTCAAATCATATAATCTTCCGGCAAGTAAACATTCCAACATGGGACGCCCCAAGTCAGGTCTCCTTTCTTTGGCCAAATCTTCTTTAAAAACTGAATTTGTCTCTTCATTTCAGGGCTACGGCAGTTTTCTAGCTATTAAACTCTTTACTAATAAGGGACAATTTATTATAATTAATGCATACCTACCTCCGAACCCTGACCTAATTATCCGTAAGTTACAATGGGAACAGTTGGCTGAGATTATTGAAAACTTGGAAAGCAACCACCCGCAAGCTTATTTTCTTTTGGGTGCCGATCTCAATGCTAGGGTAGGGTCCAATAATGATGCAATCTATACTAATTTGGATGAAGAAAACGATCCGCATCTCCCTCAGCACTGTGGATTATCTAGACATTCTAAGGACAATTGTTTAAATGGGGACGGACTTTCGTTGGCCAGATGGTGTCTACAACATAACTTCATGTGGCTTAATGGACTCTCGAAATTTGATAACGCTTCCGAATTTACTTTTGTTTCACCTATTGGATGTAGTGTGATAGATTACATCCTTATCTCCGTTCCTCTTTTTACGTTGGTAGTCGACTTCGGGATTGCCGATTTCAAACTGAGTGACCATCTTCCCTTGACACTCACATTTGACCTGGAAATAGTTGGAAGCATGAATCCATCGACCGAAACGGACGATAATCATTCTTTGCTCAAGTTTATCTGGAATGAATCATCATTCTCTAGGATACACCAACTTCTTGATGAGTCGAAGGGTACCAAATTGAGATCCTACATATCCTTAGGAAACGACCCCTGCAAGATTATAGCGGCTTATGACGAACTTATTCAGTATATTGCCTCCAATTTAAAACAACCCCCTAAAGGGAAGTCCTATGATCTTACTCTGGCCAAGTGTGGTTGGTTTGACCTAGAATGTAAAAATTTAAAGAATAGGATGAGAGAATCCTTCTCGAGATTCAGAGCAACCAACACCCGAGAAGCTCTGCACCGTTTTTTTTCGATCAAAAATCTATTTGAAGAGAGATCCAAGTTTAAACGGAAGCAGTTCACTCAAAATCAATGGTGTAAATTGATCCAGGCTTCGCTTAATAATAACTCTAGGGATTTTTGGAGAATGGTATCCCCATCGTTTAGAGCCGATTCCAGCGACCCCAGCTTGATACCCAACCAGCAATGGGTGCTACATTACTCCAAGCTTTTCTTTGACCATCAGGCCGAACAACTATTGGACTGTGATTCTGTCGAGACCAACTATCCTGTTCAGTTTCAAATTTCTACTGAGATGATCCAGGAAGCGATCAGCCTTTTAAAATTGGGCAAATCGGCAGGCCCGGATGCTATAACGCCAGAATGGCTCAAGGCTGACCGGGAATGGTGGGTCCCAATTTTACTTGTCATCTTTTCAACGGCGATCAGTAGTGGACAAATACCCAACAATTGGTGCAAATCCATCATTGTTCCTATTTTTAAAAAGGGAGATCCTAAAAATCCAGAGAACTATAGGCCTATAAGTTTATTGTCCCTCACGGGCAAGATCTATGCCAAATGTTTACTTATACATCTAACAAACTGGATAGATCAAAACAGGATCCTAGGAATCGAACAGATTGGATTTAGCAAAGGAAGAGCTACTACTGATCATGCTCTTGTGCTTTCTCACCTTATCCATAAATATACATCCAGACCTAAAGCCAAGCTCTATGTGGCGTTTCTAGATCTTAAAGCCGCTTTCGATAGCATTGATAGGAAGCTACTATGGGATAAATTGAAGCTCATGGGCATCGATAAGAATCTGCTGAGCCTCATTCAAAGACTTTACAGCAATACAACGTGCCAAATTAGATTAACTAGAGAGGGCAGACTTTCGGATGAATTCCCCACTAATAGGGGGGTTAAGCAGGGTTGCCTTCTGGCTCCGACCCTCTTCAATTTATTTTTGAATGACCTAGCACCCTGTCTCGAACAAGCTGATGGCCACCCCCCTAAACTGGGCACAAGGAAGACATCACTATTACTATACGCAGATGATGCTGTACTCATATCCCAAACTCGTCGCGGCTTACGTAATTTAATTAACTGCTCCCTTGATTACTTTCGTTCCAACAAACTGCAGTTAAATTTCACCAAATCTAAGATAATGGTTTTCGCCAAATCCTGGACACCCCACAACTGGACACTAACGGGAGGTGTGATTGAACAGGTGAAAACTTATAAGTATTTGGGGATACTTTTTAATTACAAACTTAGTTGGCCATCGCATCGTAACGCGGTTTTGAATTCGGCCAAAACTTCCACACTAGCAGTTCTCAGATTTTTCTACAATAAAGGAGGCCTATATGCTCCAGCTGCGCTTAAAGTCTTCAAGGCTAAAATCATCACGCAAATGTTATATGGGGCCCCTCTATGGATGGAGGCCTTTAACTATTCATTGGAACAAATCCAGGCCTCCTTCCTGAGGAAGATATTGGGACTCCCTAATTGTGTCGCTTACTCTGTCTTATGTTTAGAATCTGGGTTGATGAAGATAGAGACGCAGGCCTGGCTTAGAATAGCTAGGTATTGGCTTAAATTGTTCTTCTCTGCTGAAAACAATAATCTGCTGCACTTTTTGTTGGTTGATTCTCATAATACAACCAACATATGGATTAAAAAAACAAAGAGCCTTGGAATCTGGGAGGACATTCTTGGAGCAACTTCTCGGAATGATGCCTACAGAATTTTTCAAGACAGGCTATTGGATAGCCAAAGGCAAGACTTGCTGAGTGCAGCTAACAAATTCTGTTCCCCCTTATATTTTCAAATTGAGGTTTCCATTGGAACAGCCCCGGATTATTTAGAACTAATTGAAAACCCTCATTTTAGGAGGGTCTTTTCTTTGGCGCGTTGCAATGTCATGCCTTCGGCGATCCTATGGGGCAGGTATAAAGGCATCCCTTTTATGAATAGATTGTGTGTATGCCCCATGAATGTTATCGAGACTTTAGAACATTCTTTTCTGCATTGTCCCCTCCATCAAGAAGCTCGGGCCAATTTCTTAGATTCAACCCCCAATTCTGTTTTAAATATGGATGATCCTCTGAGTCTGGGGAACCTATTGGCCTCTAATGACTCTATTTTAATTAATAAGGTGGCTTGCTTTTTAAATGAAATTGCTAAGACTAACTTGGAAAGGGAAGCTTCCCAAAAAACTTAAAATTGTCTTTTGGAGCCAATTGTTAACATAACGTGTTAACAATTGATTTGTTATGATTTGTGTTTATGCCAATAAAGGTTTATTGTATTGTATTGTATTGTATTGATTAGTCTTCTGATTTTAGTATGGCTGTTTTCCTGCTGGAATGTTCTGCTGCTTTCATGGATATGTTTTATTGCTGTTATATATTTTACTCTCATCATGCTGGTTGTGTTGACTTTTATGAGATTTTTTTTCAGGTTCTTAGTAGTTGTGAACAGTTTGGTAGGGTTTTACAAGCCGCTTTGGGGACAAGCTGGGTGCACCCAGCAGGATAAAAATTGAATGAATGAAAAATCTGGTGATGGAACATTGTAGAGAAATAATAATTGTTCTTCATATATGACCCACAGCAGAGCAGGAGGCAGCTGGAGCTCACTACGGGGCAAGGGGATGTTTGTCCCTTTGCCCCAGGTAGCCCAAGCAGGCAGCTGGAACCTACACCTGCTAAATAGCAGCATAAGTCCTAGCGGCAAGTCCCTCCTCACTGGGCCACCTCACCCACAGGGATACCTTCCCCCTTCCTTGCCTCCCCCCCCCCAGCTTTTCCAGCCAGTGTGGGGACCACTTACTGGGAGGTCCCATGGCATGGCCTTACAGCACGTTCGTGACAGCCCTGTGGCAATGCAAGCAGCATGCGTGGACCCAGGGCGCAGTTAGGATTGCACCTTCACGTGGTTAAGTGCCTTCATAGCTCAACTCCTCTTTCCAGGTATTACTGAAACATTATCACACTATGTCAGCAGAGATGTGGTAATGTACCTTTCCAGGTGTGTATATAAGGTATAATATACCTTATAAATGATGATTAAGGGCCATAGCCTTTCAGAATTGTACCGTCAGGTTTTGGTCCTCTCTCCCTCCCTGAACACAGAAAAGCAGGGCAAGTCTCACCATGAAGTTTCAACAGCAATTGCTTTTCCAGAGCTGCAAGGGGTGATTCCAAGGATGGATCCCCCCCTATTAAGTTTCTAGCTTGTCTGTATGTGTTTAAACACAAAGGGCTGTAGTCCATAAGGAAAGTTAACCATTATGATACTCTTCCTGCTATAGCCCAAATGGTGCAGGAAATGCAGTTGAGCCTACCTGTTCTAGCACCTACCTTCTGTTTGCTTCCCTCCCTAGCCAAGCGCAGTATGTTGGTGAAGGAGCTCCAGAATCTGCCTGCGGGTCAGCGTATTAACATGCTGAAAGCCATGCCACTAAGCTTGGCTGAGAAATGCAAACTCAGGTCAGTGCCTTTGGGTTACATCAGCTCTGTCTTTTCTGGTCCTTGGCTCTTCCTGTGTGGGGAATACTCTGGGATGGAGAGCTGGAGATTGTGCCTAGATTTGTGAGCTCTTAATTCTTCCCAGAAATACAGCTTTTGCAAAATGATTTTAAATCTTCCTGTCTGTGTGTTGTTGTTGTTTTGTAGGCAGGATTCAAGCGGGCACTCGGGCACCTTGAGGAAACCCAAGTCAACAACCTTCTTGTCACATTGCAGCTGGCTTAAATACTATATCATCATAGTGAGTCCTGAACCACCCTGCTTGATGTAGTGAAGGAAAGGCAGTCTGCTTTTCGCATCACATGACCTTGGCCAAAGAGGAGACCCTCTGCCAATGCAGGTGCTGCTGAAAGGCTGGCGGGCATAACTTCCAGTGGCGGACCTGAAAGGGGAAAAATTCTCTGGGCACTGGGCTTAGAGGGAGGGTGGAGATGTGATGCACACACACCCAGCCACGTTCAGTTGATTGGCTTTGCATTGTTCCAGGGGATGCTCCCTGTCTCCTCCGATGGTTGGCGGAAACTCATGCCAAGTGACCATATGAAGAGCCAGGCCAGGGGTGCCACCTGGAGCACAGTGAAGCCCGCTCTTCCAATAGATGCTTTTTCCTCTATTGGAGGAGAGGAGCGCTGCAAAGCCACTTGGCTTCGCAGTGCTCTGCCCTTCCAAAAGCAAAGGAATGATGAGCCTCTGCAACATAAGAACATAAGAAGAGCCCTGCTGGATCAGGCCAAAGGCCCATCTAGTCCAGCTTCCTGTGTCTCACAGTGGCCCACCAGCATCCTGTTGCCACTCCCTTGTACCTGGCATTCTGATGTAGCCTACTACTAACATAAAGAGGTTGCGCAACCCATCATGGCCTATAGACCATAATGGACTTTTCCTCCAGAAATCTGTCCAATCCCCTTTTAAAGGCACCTAGGCCAGATGCCATCACCACCTCCCTGTGGCAAGAAGTTCCATAGATTTATTACCTGCTGGGTGGTAAAGTATTTCCTTTTATCCGTTCTAACTCTCCCAACCTTGCAGCAACGCGTCTTTCCTCTGTGTATCAGAGCGGTAGAGTGCTGGGAAGCCAAGCAGTTTCATGGCACTCTGCTCCTCCAATGGTCAGAGGAATGATGCATTACTACAAGGCTGCAGGTAGGGGGCCGCAGTTGGGGGTGAGGGGCGTCAGACTGGGGGGTCTGGATATGCCCCTGGGCACTCACACACACCTCCCCAGAACACCACTGATAACTTCAACATGATTCTAGATTTTCTGGTCCGTCCGTCCCCAAGACACACACTTTGCACCAGGCTGCCTGCTTGCAGGTAATTCTTCTCACCCAAATACATTGTTTATCCCGCATTGGTCCTTGCAGCAGCTGCACAAATGCTTTGACAGTACGTGCACTTTCCTTGTTGAGAAAAATAATAAACTTCAAGATCTTTCTGGCTTCTGTGGGAAGGTGTCATCTACTGGACCCCCCCCCTACACCGCTGCGGAGATGAAATATCCATCAGTTTCTTCCTTCAGAGAAACTCATGGATATTGGAGGGGTCAGAGGAAGAATCACAGGAGGGTTTGCCTTCCTGTAGCTTTTCTTTTATTGCTAGCAAGGCATTTTAATGCTCTCAGAGGATCCTGCCATGTTAGCATAAGCAAGCCAAGGTGCTTACAGTGAAATGGAACAGCAATTAAACACAACATCAAACTAGTTCAAAAGGCAGCATATGATAAAACCAAACATCAAAACTGACAAGACACAACTAAAATAACCCCACCCCATCCCTTCAGAACCCGAGTAGAAAAGCCAGATTTTTATACCTCTTCTGAAGGACTGCAACAAAGTAAGGGCCACAAGGCCTCTGTAGGGACGAATATGCCACAAGTTTGGTGCCTCCACCAAAAAGGCCATACTCCTATTGTTATTTATGCCAGAACTGAGCTGGGCCAGGAAAGAGGTTCTTAGTTTTTTCTTTGCCAAGCACCATGCAATACTTGCAACAAATAAAATGATACAGTAGTAATATTTTGTGAACTAGATCACTGAAAATTCATTATTTCAACCATGAGGAAATAATACTGAAATTTGGCAGCTTATCCAAAGCCACCCACTGAAGCTGCATCTGCATGTTTGATGACTACAGTATTACACTAACTTATACACTGGCCTGCTGAGGCCAAAATGTAGGTTGGGTTAGTCCAATGTAGGGTGGGTGCTTGATGCCCCAATCTATCCAAGGACATTCTTTGACCCCTTTTCTGTTTTCCCTGCAGGGATTCCGGAGCCTCTGGTACAGTCTGTCGTCTGTTCTTCACACCCTCCAGCCCTGGCATTATTCTCTCAAGCAGATCAGTGGCCGCTTTGGGTCCAGCATACTCTCCTATTTCCTGTTCCTCAAGACCTTGCTCATGTTCAATTCCTTCTTGCTCCTGCTTCTGCTAGTCTTTGTGGTTGCCATACAGGCTGCTTATCCTTCTGCCACACCCAACAGTGTAGCCTTCACCGGGCTTGAACCCCTCACAGGAGCGGTGAGCATTCATCCAAATAAGCCAAGCACTGGCAAGGGCCTATGAGTGTATTCTCAATCCTCCTCATTCCCTCTCTCTCCCTCATCTATGACTTTACTGAGAAATTTACAGTAATGCCTTCAAAAAATGCTGCCTCCTTTAGTATGTTTATTACATTGGGCCTCACCCTCAGTTGATTGACAGCTATTTTAGCATCACATTCTGGCCAGTCAGCGTCAGCTTTCTTCAAGGACATATTTTAGTGCTGTTCCAGACAGTGTTCAGCTTTCAAGGAATAAATCCCTGGCATTTATCTGAATCTGATGTCCTTCAGCTCCTTCCCCACCCCCCAAGTAAATCAATATATCGTACATACTCAAGTATAAGTCGATCTCATGGATAAGTCGAGGGCAAGTTCTAAGCCCAAAATAATAGAATTTGCTATGAATCAGGCATAAGTTGAGGGTGAAACTTAGGGGGTGGGTATGAAATTCTTTGAAAATGACTTACCAGCAATTGTTCTGAGCCAGCAGCAGAAAGCCAACTGAAAAAGGAGCTATTTCACATTCTTCTGAGGTAGCACAGAAATGGAGCTATTCAACAAACAAGAAGGGAGCGAGATGAAGGTGCTTATTGGAGTTGTAGGTTTTGTGAGGAACACAGCACAGCACCTCCATAGCAGCAGCCTTCATAATGACTACAATTCCCAAAAACACCTTCACCTCTCTGCCTGTTTGGAGAAGAAGGAAAATGGCTACTGGTTTTTGGCTTGCTGTCTGTTGGTGCCCGAGAACAATTACTGGTTAGTAAAATTGCTCCATTTTTTCTAAACCCCACCCCCAGCTTTCTGCTTCTTAGTCCAGCCCCTACCCAAGCTGCTGCTAAAAGCTTTAACTGTATTGACCCATGTATAAGTCGATCCATGGTTTCAGGCATAAATTTTTAGACTTATACATGAGTATATACAGTACTTTCAGCTGTGGCATGTGCTGGATGAAATAAAGATACCTTTCCCCAACTACAACAGTGCATTGAATAACAACTGTGTAATTGAGTTAAATCGAGTTTTTAAAAATCCAAACTCGTCTACTGGATGAAACAGAAAATGTAGCGCTGGTGGGTGTAGCAAAGCTGTGGAAGGTTCACATTCAGCCCACAAACCCAACAGAATGAAATTGTTGGTTCAAATATTTATTGTCATATTGAATCAGGGTTTGCTTCACACTTGCAATATTATCATCACCTGATTTCTCTACAGTAGATGACTGCTTGCTGAATGTGTGAACGGGCTCCACTGAAGAGCATTGCATTTGAGGTGGTCTGATTAGTTATGAAAGGTCGGTCTGTGGTGTTAGATCTGTGATTTCCAATCGTTACTGGATATGGCAGTAATCAAGATTAACTTGTATGTGTGAATTACCCCCACATCCCAATTCCTCTCCGTTGGCAAAGAGTGGCAGATTGAAAATTGAGGGACTGGAATCAATTTCTCTCTTTCCCTACAGGGCAACTTCACCCACACACTGATGTATTATGGCTACTACAGTAACTTCACACTGAATGACCCCTGTGCCTTCAGCAATAATAGCACACATTGCAGACAGTCTGGACGTGTCTACCTGCCATACAATATGCCACTGGCTTATGTATTTGTCATGGGGGTGGCCTTCTTTGTGACATGCGTCCTATTGGTCTACAGGTGAGATGCCTCCTCTATTCATTTGCTATAGGGTTGAGCATGTTTGTTGTCCCTTCTCTTCCTGCAATGTATCCTGTATCTTCATCTGTGGTCGAACCAGTGCTCTGCTGCTCCTTTTGGGCTTTGGTTTTTATTACAGAATGTCTCCAGATAATGTGGTGATGAGCTCCCCTTGCTTCCTTCTTATAAGTTTCCCTTAAGGAAAATCTCAGTGTAAGGTTCAATACAAAAAGGCTTCTCCAAGCCATTTTGAAATTGCAGAAAGAGAACATGGCCAAACTGGCAAACCTGCTTCTCTTCATCATTAACCCCTGGCCAACTCACCTGCTGGCCCTGGCTTGTGCTAGCTGATTGGACAAGTTCGCCAAACTAGTGGATAGGGAGGAATACCTAGGAGGCTATGAACTATCCTGTCAGAAGGACTTGTGACCTCGTTGACCCTGTTACTTAATGTCAAGTTGCATGTCATCTGATCCAGCTCTCTCAGAATGAATCTGTGAATGTCCCTATTTCAGGGTCTTGCTGGGGATCAGAGTGGTGTGCAATGGCATCAGGAAAGCTAAGACCCTGAGTAGGTACAGGTAGAGATCAGTGAGCCAAGATGCGTTAGGGAGTGATTTTGCATTTAAGTTTGCCTGTAATCTGTAAGTTTGCTAAAACTTGTACCTGGACATTTCCAGTGCCCAAATTATTTTCCAAACCTCCTTCTTGTATGCTTTGTCTTCGTTATTAGTCATACATGCAGATCTCTGTGTGTTTTAATAACTCTTCACCTGTTGTTGGTGAACTCAGCCAGAACTTTGCCTTAATTTTCTTGGGCCCTTGGCTACAGTCTAGGTTTTTCCCCCCTCCATGGACCTGAGAAAGTGGCCTTTGAAGTCACTCTCTCTCTCTCTCTCTCTCTCTCTCTCTCTCTCTCTCCCCCCCCCCTGACTTTGTCTTTGTGGTAACTGCAGGGTCTATCAATGTCATCCTAGGCATAGGAGAAGGAGGGAGCGACTGAAACCAGCACTCTCCCCATCTTCACAAGATAACTTACAGATTTTATATTCGGTCCAGTGTTTGAAAATAAAGTTGGTAGGCCTTCCCTTGACATTTCTTGAGTGATGATGCATATTCTCCCCACAGCATGTCTCGCTCTTTTGGGGAGAGCTATCGGGTGGACAGTGCCTCAGGATACCTGGCAGTTAAAGTCTTCTGTGCTTGGGACTACAAGGTGATCCAGAAACGTTGTATTCAACTTCAGAGTGAAAACATCTGCACTCATCTGAAGGCAAGTGTTGAACTGCTTGGGGGAATTCAGGCTTGGGATATCAAACACCTAAGCTTGGTGGGAGACTGGCGTCCTTGAGAATGGTGCAGTGCTGGCTGGGCCTCTGGAAATTAAGAGCACAATCCTAACCTAGAGTTAGGGCAGCACAGTTAGGCCAGCAAAGTTTGGCCGGCACAAGAGCCACCATAAAGTATGTTTGGACCACTCTCGGAGTCAGAGACCAGCACACAGACATGTGCCATCCTCCCTGACTCTGAGAGTGATCCAAATGTGCTTTATGGTGGCCCTGGTGCCGGCCTAACTCCAGATTAGGATTGCGCCCTAATTGTGTGTGATATCTTTCCCTCTCCCAATACAGCAGAAAAGAGGAATGGAAAGTTAGAGTGTATTTCATTCCACATTGAAAAGAAGTGGTTCAGCATGTCACAGGGTTGATACTGGTCCAAACTCTGCAGATGTCAGCTGACCAGTTACACCAGTAATAGCTCTAATTTGGTGTGTGTACAGACAACCTGCCTATTCCTTGGTTTTCTCAGATGCTTGTGATTTTTTTCAACATTGGAAGGCCCTGTTTTTGTACCCTCCTGATGGGTTTTGCTTTTTTTTCAGGAGTGTCTAGCTGAGCGGCGGTCCAGGTCACACCCATTAAACCTGTGGAAGAGGCTGCAGAAGCAGATGATTCTGTTCCTGGCTTGGACTATGTCCCTGAGCACTGTTTTGGGTTGTTCAATTGCTGTGCACTACTTCTCTGAATACATCCATCAGGTGAGTAATCTCCAAGATCCATCTTCACAGGGGACTGTAGCTAAGAGCAGAGTAGGCATTGTCTCTGATTTGCTAGATAACTCTTGGCCTCTCCCGGGAAAGAAATTGTTTATAGGATAGATTAAGGTTTGTTCAAGTGGACAGATGGCATTAAAGATGCCTGTAGTTGTTGTATGGGAAGGGATGTTTTTACTGCCCACAATCCTATGTAGAAGATTTTATTCACTATGTTTTTCCCTCAAGGAAGGTTTTCATTGCATGAGGCAACCAAAGAGTCATTTTTCCACTATGCTTTTTAGAGGGTCAGTTCAAATATAGCTTGCGCATGCAGATACCCTTGAAAAGCATGGCATGTTCCTGGTGACAGGTGGCATGGAGTTTCTCTGGACAATGAGGTCCATGCACATGTTCATCAGGTGTCAAATATTAGCCTGTGTGAAGCACCCTCAGCTTGCATTTTTCAGTGTCCTTCACATGGGGGAAATAATATTGTCCCAGAATTTTGTTTATGTTGGAGGCATCCTGGGAAGATGTGGAGTGGGCCCTGCTCTAATAATGTCCATATGGACCAACCAGTGAGGATGGGCATTCCTCTGTTGGGGTGCTGCTCCATTTGAATGCCTCTGTGAAGGAGAAACATTTGAGCATGCTAAAGGTTTGATGAACTGAAACAGCCATTAGTGTGGCCTGTTTTCAGCATAATAAACAGGCTGAGAGATTAATGTTCTCCTGTAGTTATCCAGCATGACCATTGTTACTCAGCAGCCATTGAAATCACAAGAAAGGTCCCTTAATGCTGTTGTGCTTAAATTTTGAGTTATACATGTGATTATATACATATTTTTAATAATGGGAACTGGGAATACACAGAGCTGGTGTGGCGTATGGCTAACAGAATGACGTACAAACCAAGATTTTCCCAGTTTGAATCTTGGTTCTGCCACGAATTTTCACTGTCTCTTTAGGCAAGATGCTCCCTCTTAGCTTCAGCTGCGATATTGAGGCAGTAATACTTACACACCTCACAGGGATCAGGATAGTACACTCACATGCAGAAAGTGCTATATAAATACTGAAGATTATTGAATGTCTTTTGAGGCAAATAGTCCATTGAGCTCCCTCTCTTAGCTTCACCATAACAGGCTCACGGAAAGCAACCAAACTAGGAATGAAGCCCTGCTCCTGGGCCTGCCTCTACTGGTGTCTCTGATTAACTTGCTTGTGCCATACGCATACAACCTCCTGGCTGTTTGGGAGAAACGGGAGTCTCCGGTCTTGGATGTGTACGTAGCCATCTGCAGGTAATTCAGAATCTGGGGTTTTAAGTTGGTGGTGACTGAAAAATACTGGGCATGCTTCTTCCCATGCACTTTCTAGCTTTTTCTGCTAGCTGTTGTCAATGGGCATGAGATTTGGATTCGGGCTAGTGGTCCTGCTGGCTGAATGTTCTCTTACAATAGGTAGACGAGGCAACTGGATTACGTACTCTTCCTGCCAAGGCTTCTCTGAAGCCCTTACTGTTGGTAGTAAAGGCTATAAAAATCCAAGGCATGTACACACTGTCTTGCCTTCCATGTTTAGAGAAGGTACTTATTTGCCCTTGCTAGTTAAGGTTCCTTTGAGGAGATGTGAGAATTTGTTTCCCTCAGGAATAATAGTGCCAAGGATCAAGTGGAAGCTGTGCAGATACTTGGTGTGCAGAAAAGGGCTGGAAGTGGTAATACTGTGAAGAGAGCAAGAACTCAATAGCTTGGAATGAGGAAACGAGCTGGGGGGGGGTGATGTGGTTCCTGAAATCAATCCTCTGTGCTCATTCTGTCTAGGACAGAAACCACTAAATGCAATGAATGATTTCTTGTCAAGCTGTTTCCAGCACATATAAGATTTCCTCCTCATGGGAAATCGGCAATTAAGATAAAATCACTATTCTAGACTTGTTTCTTCTCCTCCATGTTGTTCTACCGCAAGTTGACTTGGGGCCAAATCCCTTCCAGTTTTCCAGCCCTGGTTTAGCTGTCCCAATGGGGGGGGGGGGGCACACTCTGGGGGGGGGGGGCAGGCATGGAGGCCTCCTTAAGGTAAGGGAA